>CAUDMG010002538.1:1720478-1775478 GCA_958450375.1 Homarus gammarus
AGTACTACATATTTACTACAACACTACTATTACATGTTCACTACAACACTAGTACTACATGTTTACTACAACACTAGTACTACATGTTCACTACAACACTAGTATTACATGTATACTACAACACTAGTATTACATGTTCACTACTACACTAGTACTACATGTTTACGACAACACTAGTACTACATGTTCACTACAACACTAGTACTACATGTTTACTACAACACTAGTACTACATGTTCACTACAATTCTAGTATTTCAGGTTCACTACAACACTAGTACTACATGTTCACTACAATTCTACTATTTCATGTTCACTACAAAACTAGTACTACATGTTCACTACAACACTAGCACTACATGTTCACTACAATTCTAGTATTTCATGTTCACTACAACACTAGTACTACATGTTCACCACAGCACTAGTAGGTACTACATGTTCGCTACAACACTAGTACTACATGTTCACCACAGCACTAGTAGGTACTACATGTTCGCTACAACACTAGTACTACATGTTCACCACAGCACTAGTAGGTATTACATGTTCGCTACAACACCCAGCTACACTGCTTGTGTACCATGTACTGTATGTTGTCAGAGGAAATTGTTCCTACCTGGCTCTAATGTTCAGTATGAATTTATCGTATATTTATACCCTGATTCTATTTTTAATGAGCATTGTTTGTAAAGTATCAAACACGATAAATATGGTTACTGTACCGCGAGTAATTTCGTTTTTTTGTATTCTGACGATTGTATTCTGGAGTGTTTTGTTTTTCCAGCAAAAAAAATTACACGGGGAAAAGTTAGTTCTGGAGTAAGAACTACAAGTGATTAGCTCTAGAACCGATACTGTGTTACACCGGAGTATATCCTGGTTGAGGAGTTTCTTGAGGGGCCCATCTGAGCCCGAGCCCCGTCCTGCGGCTTGTGACTCCGACTTGAGGCATGTGCCAGTCGTAGGCCAATACCAATCTTATAGATGCCTGACAGAGGAGGTGAAGCAACTACGACGCTTAAAGGAGCAAGCCATGAAGGAGTCTTTGGCCTTAGAGTCGTTATTCGACAAGTGCTGTACAACTTTCTTAGTAATAATTGTTCTGTTAGTAATTCTACTATTGTACAGCCAGCTAAAATACCGGTATAGACGATCCAAGAGTGTGTCTGAAGACATTATGCAAGGGCTTGTGCTGTCTGAAGACATTTTGCAGGAAGGCAAGGTCTCTGAAATCAATCTGCCCAGGCAATCTCGAGTGATGTTTATTGGCACTCGAACAAACTTGAAATTGAAAATATTTGATCCACATATCTGGACCGAAAAATTTTGGGATGAATTTTTAAGAGGAACCAAAACTGACAATGAACGTTTGAGGTTGTTTCGACTCCTGGCTGCATTTTTTTATTAAGCCCACGAACGTAAGATAACGTTTAATAAAAATTGGCAAAGACACCTCCGTGTAACAAAAGATGAACGTGGACAAACCATCATATATATATGCGATAAATTACATCACTTAGGAACAACAAAGGAAAGGATTTGCATCGATGCCCGACAGTGGACGACAAAGAAAACAAATTAAAATGTTTATGACCTCTGTTTCCTCATAGAAAAAGGGACGGAAGAAATGAAAATGGTCCACTGTCTGCTTCGTAAGATGTTGTATAAAGCTTTATTTGGGGACCCGAATTTGATTCCAAGTGCCAGGTAACTCCATAGAGTCCTCTACATATAACTCATGGTACATAATATAGGTAATTCAGGTGTCTGTTGGTGTTGTACTCTTTTATGTTGTTGTTATTCTTTGATATAGCTTGGTATAAAATTTCATAGGAAAATGAGAGAGAAAGAAAAGAAAAGAGTGATGAAAGAATAATAAGAAATTTTAAAAATAAAAACAAGAGCTTAACGACGATGAATAATGAACGATAATAAAAAAAACAAAGAACAAAAGGAAATAAGGAAAAAAGAAGGCCAGTGAGAATAACAAAAATAGTGAGAAAGGAAAATCAGATATAGACTGAGAAACAGAAATTTAAAAGGGCAAAAATATCGACTGAGAAAATGAAAAATGGAAAAACTGAAAACTAGAAGTAAATTGAACAAAAACAAAGACGAAGGAAATGGGTAGAAAATAATAGAATAACAGACAAAAATATGAGAGGAAAAATGATGAAACTATGAGAAAAAAACAAGAGATTATAGGAAAAAAGGAAGGAAAAGGAGTTGACAATTAATTTATTAAAGATCGATTCACACTACCCAACACTAGTACTACATGTTTACTACAACACTAGTATTACATGTTTACTACAACACTAGTATTACATGTTTACTACAACACTAGTACTACATGTTCACTACAACACTGGTACTACATGTTCACTACAACACTAGTACTACATGTTTACTACAACAGGAGTACTACATGTTTACTACAACACTAGTATTACATGTTCACTACAACACTAGTACTGCATGTTTACTACAACACTAGTATTACATGTTCACTACAACACTAGGACTACATGTTTACTACAACACTAGTACTACATGTTTACTACAACACTAGTATTACATGTTCACTACAACACTAGGACTACATGTTTACTACAACACTAGTACTACATGTTTACTACAACACTAGTACTACATGTTTACTACAACACTAGTACTACATGTTCACTACAACACTAGTACTACATGTTTACTACAACACTAGTACTACATGTTCACTACAACACTAGTATTACATGTTTACTACAACACTAGTATTACATGTTTACTACAACACTAGTACTACATGTTTACTACAACACTAGTACTACATGTTTACTACAACACCAGTATTACATGTTTACTGCAACACCAGTATTACATGTTTACTGCAACACTAGTACTACATGTTCACTACAACACTAGTATTACATGTTTACTACTACACTAGTATTACATGTTCACTACTACACTAGTACTACATGTTAACGACAACACTAGTACTACATGTTCACTACAACACTAGTACTACATGTTTACTACAACACTAGTACTACATGTTCACTACAACACTAGTACTACATATTTACTACAACACTACTATTACATGTTCACTACAACACTAGTACTACATGTTTACTACAACACTAGTACTACATGTTCACTACAACACTAGTATTACATGTATACTACAACACTAGTATTACATGTTCACTACTACACTAGTACTACATGTTTACGACAACACTAGTACTACATGTTCACTACAACACTAGTACTACATGTTTACTACAACACTAGTACTACATGTTCACTACAATTCTAGTATTTCAGGTTCACTACAACACTAGTACTACATGTTCATTACAACACTAGTACTACATGTTCACTACAATTCTAGCATTTCATGTTCACTACAACACTAGTACTACATGTTTACTACAACACTAGTACTACATGTTCACTACAACACTACTACTACATGTTTACTACAACACTAGTATTACATGTTCGCTACAACACAAGTACTACATGTTTACTACAACACTAGTACTACATGTTCACTACAATTCTACTATTTCATGTTCACTACAAAACTAGTACTACATGTTCACTACAACACTAGCACTACATGTTCACTACAATTCTAGTATTTCATGTTCACTACAACACTAGTACTACATGTTCACCACAGCACTAGTAGGTACTACATGTTCGCTACAACACTAGTACTACATGTTCACCACAGCACTAGTAGGTACTACATGTTCGCTACAACACTAGTACTACATGTTCACCACAGCACTAGTAGGTATTACATGTTCGCTACAACACCCAGCTACACTGCTTGTGTACCATGTACTGTATGTTGTCAGAGGAAATTGTTCCTACCTGGCTCTAATGTTCAGTATGAATTTATCGTATATTTATACCCTGATTCTATTTTTAATGAGCATTGTTTGTAAAGTATCAAACACGATAAATATGGTTACTGTACCGCGAGTAATTTCGTTTTTTTGTATTCTGACGATTGTATTCTGGAGTGTTTTGTTTTTCCAGCAAAAAAAATTACACGGGGAAAAGTTAGTTCTGGAGTAAGAACTACAAGTGATTAGCTCTAGAACCGATACTGTGTTACACCGGAGTATATCCTGGTTGAGGAGTTTCTTGAGGGGCCCATCTGAGCCCGAGCCCCGTCCTGCGGCTTGTGACTCCGACTTGAGGCATGTGCCAGTCGTAGGCCAATACCAATCTTATAGATGCCTGACAGAGGAGGTGAAGCAACTACGACGCTTAAAGGAGCAAGCCATGAAGGAGTCTTTGGCCTTAGAGTCGTTATTCGACAAGTGCTGTACAACTTTCTTAGTAATAATTGTTCTGTTAGTAATTCTACTATTGTACAGCCAGCTAAAATACCGGTATAGACGATCCAAGAGTGTGTCTGAAGACATTATGCAAGGGCTTGTGCTGTCTGAAGACATTTTGCAGGAAGGCAAGGTCTCTGAAATCAATCTGCCCAGGCAATCTCGAGTGATGTTTATTGGCACTCGAACAAACTTGAAATTGAAAATATTTGATCCACATATCTGGACCGAAAAATTTTGGGATGAATTTTTAAGAGGAACCAAAACTGACAATGAACGTTTGAGGTTGTTTCGACTCCTGGCTGCATTTTTTTATTAAGCCCACGAACGTAAGATAACGTTTAATAAAAATTGGCAAAGACACCTCCGTGTAACAAAAGATGAACGTGGACAAACCATCATATATATATGCGATAAATTACATCACTTAGGAACAACAAAGGAAAGGATTTGCATCGATGCCCGACAGTGGACGACAAAGAAAACAAATTAAAATGTTTATGACCTCTGTTTCCTCATAGAAAAAGGGACGGAAGAAATGAAAATGGTCCACTGTCTGCTTCGTAAGATGTTGTATAAAGCTTTATTTGGGGACCCGAATTTGATTCCAAGTGCCAGGTAACTCCATAGAGTCCTCTACATATAACTCATGGTACATAATATAGGTAATTCAGGTGTCTGTTGGTGTTGTACTCTTTTATGTTGTTGTTATTCTTTGATATAGCTTGGTATAAAATTTCATAGGAAAATGAGAGAGAAAGAAAAGAAAAGAGTGATGAAAGAATAATAAGAAATTTTAAAAATAAAAACAAGAGCTTAACGACGATGAATAATGAACGATAATAAAAAAAACAAAGAACAAAAGGAAATAAGGAAAAAAGAAGGCCAGTGAGAATAACAAAAATAGTGAGAAAGGAAAATCAGATATAGACTGAGAAACAGAAATTTAAAAGGGCAAAAATATCGACTGAGAAAATGAAAAATGGAAAAACTGAAAACTAGAAGTAAATTGAACAAAAACAAAGACGAAGGAAATGGGTAGAAAATAATAGAATAACAGACAAAAATATGAGAGGAAAAATGATGAAACTATGAGAAAAAAACAAGAGATTATAGGAAAAAAGGAAGGAAAAGGAGTTGACAATTAATTTATTAAAGATCGATTCACACTACCCAACACTAGTACTACATGTTTACTACAACACTAGTATTACATGTTTACTACAACACTAGTATTACATGTTTACTACAACACTAGTACTACATGTTCACTACAACACTGGTACTACATGTTCACTACAACACTAGTACTACATGTTTACTACAACAGGAGTACTACATGTTTACTACAACACTAGTATTACATGTTCACTACAACACTAGTACTGCATGTTTACTACAACACTAGTATTACATGTTCACTACAACACTAGGACTACATGTTTACTACAACACTAGTACTACATGTTTACTACAACACTAGTATTACATGTTCACTACAACACTAGTACTACATGTTTACTACAACACTAGTACTACATGTTTACTACAACACTAGTACTACATGTTTACTACAACACTAGTACTACATGTTACTACACACTATACATGTTCACTACAACACTAGTACTACATGTTTACTGCAACACTAGTACTACATGTTCACTACAACACTAGTATTACATGTTTACTACTACACTAGTATTACATGTTCACTACTACACTAGTACTACATGTTAACGACAACACTAGTACTACATGTTCACTACAACACTAGTACTACATGTTTACTACAACACTAGTACTACATGTTCACTACAACACTAGTACTACATATTTACTACAACACTACTATTACATGTTCACTACAACACTAGTACTACATGTTTACTACAACACTAGTACTACATGTTCACTACAACACTAGTATTACATGTATACTACAACACTAGTATTACATGTTCACTACTACACTAGTACTACATGTTTACGACAACACTAGTACTACATGTTCACTACAACACTAGTACTACATGTTTACTACAACACTAGTACTACATGTTCAATACAATTCTAGTATTTCAGGTTCACTACAACACTAGTACTACATGTTCATTACAACACTAGTACTACATGTTCACTACAATTCTAGCATTTCATGTTCACTACAACACTAGTACTACATGTTTACTACAACACTAGTACTACATGTTCACTACAATTCTACTATTTCATGTTCACTACAAAACTAGTACTACATGTTCACTACAACACTAGCACTACATGTTCACTACAATTCTAGTATTTCATGTTCACTACAACACTAGTACTACATGTTCACCACAGCACTAGTAGGTACTACATGTTCGCTACAACACTAGTACTACATGTTCACCACAGCACTAGTAGGTACTACATGTTCGCTACAACACTAGTACTACATGTTCACCACAGCACTAGTAGGTATTACATGTTCGCTACAACACCCAGCTACACTGCTTGTGTACCATGTACTGTATGTTGTCAGAGGAAATTGTTCCTACCTGGCTCTAATGTTCAGTATGAATTTATCGTATATTTATACCCTGATTCTATTTTTAATGAGCATTGTTTGTAAAGTATCAAACACGATAAATATGGTTACTGTACCGCGAGTAATTTCGTTTTTTTGTATTCTGACGATTGTATTCTGGAGTGTTTTGTTTTTCCAGCAAAAAAAATTACACGGGGAAAAGTTAGTTCTGGAGTAAGAACTACAAGTGATTAGCTCTAGAACCGATACTGTGTTACACCGGAGTATATCCTGGTTGAGGAGTTTCTTGAGGGGCCCATCTGAGCCCGAGCCCCGTCCTGCGGCTTGTGACTCCGACTTGAGGCATGTGCCAGTCGTAGGCCAATACCAATCTTATAGATGCCTGACAGAGGAGGTGAAGCAACTACGACGCTTAAAGGAGCAAGCCATGAAGGAGTCTTTGGCCTTAGAGTCGTTATTCGACAAGTGCTGTACAACTTTCTTAGTAATAATTGTTCTGTTAGTAATTCTACTATTGTACAGCCAGCTAAAATACCGGTATAGACGATCCAAGAGTGTGTCTGAAGACATTATGCAAGGGCTTGTGCTGTCTGAAGACATTTTGCAGGAAGGCAAGGTCTCTGAAATCAATCTGCCCAGGCAATCTCGAGTGATGTTTATTGGCACTCGAACAAACTTGAAATTGAAAATATTTGATCCACATATCTGGACCGAAAAATTTTGGGATGAATTTTTAAGAGGAACCAAAACTGACAATGAACGTTTGAGGTTGTTTCGACTCCTGGCTGCATTTTTTTATTAAGCCCACGAACGTAAGATAACGTTTAATAAAAATTGGCAAAGACACCTCCGTGTAACAAAAGATGAACGTGGACAAACCATCATATATATATGCGATAAATTACATCACTTAGGAACAACAAAGGAAAGGATTTGCATCGATGCCCGACAGTGGACGACAAAGAAAACAAATTAAAATGTTTATGACCTCTGTTTCCTCATAGAAAAAGGGACGGAAGAAATGAAAATGGTCCACTGTCTGCTTCGTAAGATGTTGTATAAAGCTTTATTTGGGGACCCGAATTTGATTCCAAGTGCCAGGTAACTCCATAGAGTCCTCTACATATAACTCATGGTACATAATATAGGTAATTCAGGTGTCTGTTGGTGTTGTACTCTTTTATGTTGTTGTTATTCTTTGATATAGCTTGGTATAAAATTTCATAGGAAAATGAGAGAGAAAGAAAAGAAAAGAGTGATGAAAGAATAATAAGAAATTTTAAAAATAAAAACAAGAGCTTAACGACGATGAATAATGAACGATAATAAAAAAAACAAAGAACAAAAGGAAATAAGGAAAAAAGAAGGCCAGTGAGAATAACAAAAATAGTGAGAAAGGAAAATCAGATATAGACTGAGAAACAGAAATTTAAAAGGGCAAAAATATCGACTGAGAAAATGAAAAATGGAAAAACTGAAAACTAGAAGTAAATTGAACAAAAACAAAGACGAAGGAAATGGGTAGAAAATAATAGAATAACAGACAAAAATATGAGAGGAAAAATGATGAAACTATGAGAAAAAAACAAGAGATTATAGGAAAAAAGGAAGGAAAAGGAGTTGACAATTAATTTATTAAAGATCGATTCACACTACCCAACACTAGTACTACATGTTTACTACAACACTAGTATTACATGTTTACTACAACACTAGTATTACATGTTTACTACAACACTAGTACTACATGTTCACTACAACACTGGTACTACATGTTCACTACAACACTAGTACTACATGTTTACTACAACAGGAGTACTACATGTTTACTACAACACTAGTATTACATGTTCACTACAACACTAGTACTACATGTTTACTACAACACTAGTATTACATGTTCACTACAACACTAGGACTACATGTTTACTACAACACTAGTACTACATGTTTACTACAACACTAGTATTACATGTTCACTACAACACTAGGACTACATGTTTACTACAACACTAGTACTACATGTTTACTACAACACTAGTACTACATGTTTACTACAACACTAGTACTACATGTTCACTACAACACTAGTACTACATGTTTACTACAACACTAGTACTACATGTTCACTACAACACTAGTATTACATGTTTACTACAACACTAGTATTACATGTTTACTACAACACTAGTACTACATGTTTACTACAACACTAGTACTACATGTTTACTACAACACCAGTATTACATGTTTACTGCAACACCAGTATTACATGTTTACTGCAACACTAGTACTACATGTTCACTACAACACTAGTATTACATGTTTACTACTACACTAGTATTACATGTTCACTACTACACTAGTACTACATGTTAACGACAACACTAGTACTACATGTTCACTACAACACTAGTACTACATGTTTACTACAACACTAGTACTACATGTTCACTACAACACTAGTACTACATATTTACTACAACACTACTATTACATGTTCACTACAACACTAGTACTACATGTTTACTACAACACTAGTACTACATGTTCACTACAACACTAGTATTACATGTATACTACAACACTAGTATTACATGTTCACTACTACACTAGTACTACATGTTTACGACAACACTAGTACTACATGTTCACTACAACACTAGTACTACATGTTTACTACAACACTAGTACTACATGTTCACTACAATTCTAGTATTTCAGGTTCACTACAACACTAGTACTACATGTTCATTACAACACTAGTACTACATGTTCACTACAATTCTAGCATTTCATGTTCACTACAACACTAGTACTACATGTTTACTACAACACTAGTACTACATGTTCACTACAATTCTAGTATTTCAGGTTCACTACAACACTAGTACTACATGTTCATTACAACACTAGTACTACATGTTCACTACAATTCTAGCATTTCATGTTCACTACAACACTAGTACTACATGTTTACTACAACACTAGTACTACATGTTCACTACAACACTAGTACTACATGTTTACTACAACACTAGTATTACATGTTCACTACAACACTAGTACTACATGTTTACTACAACACTAGTACTACATGTTCACTACAATTCTACTATTTCATGTTCACTACAAAACTAGTACTACATGTTCACTACAACACTAGCACTACATGTTCACTACAATTCTAGTATTTCATGTTCACTACAACACTAGTACTACATGTTCACCACAGCACTAGTAGGTACTACATGTTCGCTACAACACTAGTACTACATGTTCACCACAGCACTAGTAGGTACTACATGTTCGCTACAACACTAGTACTACATGTTCACCACAGCACTAGTAGGTATTACATGTTCGCTACAACACCCAGCTACACTGCTTGTGTACCATGTACTGTATGTTGTCAGAGGAAATTGTTCCTACCTGGCTCTAATGTTCAGTATGAATTTATCGTATATTTATACCCTGATTCTATTTTTAATGAGCATTGTTTGTAAAGTATCAAACACGATAAATATGGTTACTGTACCGCGAGTAATTTCGTTTTTTTGTATTCTGACGATTGTATTCTGGAGTGTTTTGTTTTTCCAGCAAAAAAAATTACACGGGGAAAAGTTAGTTCTGGAGTAAGAACTACAAGTGATTAGCTCTAGAACCGATACTGTGTTACACCGGAGTATATCCTGGTTGAGGAGTTTCTTGAGGGGCCCATCTGAGCCCGAGCCCCGTCCTGCGGCTTGTGACTCCGACTTGAGGCATGTGCCAGTCGTAGGCCAATACCAATCTTATAGATGCCTGACAGAGGAGGTGAAGCAACTACGACGCTTAAAGGAGCAAGCCATGAAGGAGTCTTTGGCCTTAGAGTCGTTATTCGACAAGTGCTGTACAACTTTCTTAGTAATAATTGTTCTGTTAGTAATTCTACTATTGTACAGCCAGCTAAAATACCGGTATAGACGATCCAAGAGTGTGTCTGAAGACATTATGCAAGGGCTTGTGCTGTCTGAAGACATTTTGCAGGAAGGCAAGGTCTCTGAAATCAATCTGCCCAGGCAATCTCGAGTGATGTTTATTGGCACTCGAACAAACTTGAAATTGAAAATATTTGATCCACATATCTGGACCGAAAAATTTTTTGATGAATTTTTAAGAGGAACCAAAACTGACAATGAACGTTTGAGGTTGTTTCGACTCCTGGCTGCATTTTTTATTAAGCCCACGAACGTAAGATAACGTTTAATAAAAATTGGCAAAGACACCTCCGTGTAACAAAAGATGAACGTGGACAAACCATCATATATATATGCGATAAATTACATCACTTAGGAACAACAAAGGAAAGGATTTGCATCGATGCCCGACAGTGGACGACAAAGAAAACAAATTAAAATGTTTATGACCTCTGTTTCCTCATAGAAAAAGGGACGGAAGAAATGAAAATGGTCCACTGTCTGCTTCGTAAGATGTTGTATAAAGCTTTATTTGGGGACCCGAATTTGATTCCAAGTGCCAGGTAACTCCATAGAGTCCTCTACATATAACTCATGGTACATAATATAGGTAATTCAGGTGTCTGTTGGTGTTGTACTCTTTTATGTTGTTGTTATTCTTTGATATAGCTTGGTATAAAATTTCATAGGAAAATGAGAGAGAAAGAAAAGAAAAGAGTGATGAAAGAATAATAAGAAATTTTAAAAATAAAAACAAGAGCTTAACGACGATGAATAATGAACGATAATAAAAAAAACAAAGAACAAAAGGAAATAAGGAAAAAAGAAGGCCAGTGAGAATAACAAAAATAGTGAGAAAGGAAAATCAGATATAGACTGAGAAACAGAAATTTAAAAGGGCAAAAATATCGACTGAGAAAATGAAAAATGGAAAAACTGAAAACTAGAAGTAAATTGAACAAAAACAAAGACGAAGGAAATGGGTAGAAAATAATAGAATAACAGACAAAAATATGAGAGGAAAAATGATGAAACTATGAGAAAAAAACAAGAGATTATAGGAAAAAAGGAAGGAAAAGGAGTTGACAATTAATTTATTAAAGATCGATTCACACTACCCAACACTAGTACTACATGTTTACTACAACACTAGTATTACATGTTTACTACAACACTAGTATTACATGTTTACTACAACACTAGTACTACATGTTCACTACAACACTGGTACTACATGTTCACTACAACACTAGTACTACATGTTTACTACAACAGGAGTACTACATGTTTACTACAACACTAGTATTACATGTTCACTACAACACTAGTACTGCATGTTTACTACAACACTAGTATTACATGTTCACTACAACACTAGGACTACATGTTTACTACAACACTAGTACTACATGTTTACTACAACACTAGTATTACATGTTCACTACAACACTAGGACTACATGTTTACTACAACACTAGTACTACATGTTTACTACAACACTAGTACTACATGTTTACTACAACACTAGTACTACATGTTCACTACAACACTAGTACTACATGTTTACTACAACACTAGTACTACATGTTCACTACAACACTAGTATTACATGTTTACTACAACACTAGTATTACATGTTTACTACAACACTAGTACTACATGTTTACTACAACACTAGTACTACATGTTTACTACAACACCAGTATTACATGTTTACTGCAACACCAGTATTACATGTTTACTGCAACACTAGTACTACATGTTCACTACAACACTAGTATTACATGTTTACTACTACACTAGTATTACATGTTCACTACTACACTAGTACTACATGTTAACGACAACACTAGTACTACATGTTCACTACAACACTAGTACTACATGTTTACTACAACACTAGTACTACATGTTCACTACAACACTAGTACTACATATTTACTACAACACTACTATTACATGTTCACTACAACACTAGTACTACATGTTTACTACAACACTAGTACTACATGTTCACTACAACACTAGTATTACATGTATACTACAACACTAGTATTACATGTTCACTACTACACTAGTACTACATGTTTACGACAACACTAGTACTACATGTTCACTACAACACTAGTACTACATGTTTACTACAACACTAGTACTACATGTTCACTACAATCTAGTATTCAGGTTCACTACAACACTAGTACTACATGTTCTACAACATAGCTACATGTTACTACAACTAGTTCATGTTCACTACAACACTAGTACTACATGTTTACTACAACACTAGTACTACATGTTCACTACAATTCTAGTATTTCATGTTCACTACAACACTAGTACTACATGTTCATACAACACTAGTACTACATGTTCACTACAATTCTAGCATTCATGTTCACTACAACACTAGTACTACATGTTTACTACAACACTAGTACTACATGTTCACTACAACACTAGTACTACATGTTCACTACAATTCTAGCATTTCATGTTCACTACAACACTAGTACTACATGTTTACTACAACACTAGTACTACATGTTCACTACAATTCTACTATTTCATGTTCACTACAAAACTAGTACTACATGTTCACTACAACACTAGCACTACATGTTCACTACAATTCTAGTATTTCATGTTCACTACAACACTAGTACTACATGTTCACCACAGCACTAGTAGGTACTACATGTTCGCTACAACACTAGTACTACATGTTCACCACAGCACTAGTAGGTACTACATGTTCGCTACAACACTAGTACTACATGTTCACCACAGCACTAGTAGGTATTACATGTTCGCTACAACACCCAGCTACACTGCTTGTGTACCATGTACTGTATGTTGTCAGAGGAAATTGTTCCTACCTGGCTCTAATGTTCAGTATGAATTTATCGTATATTTATACCCTGATTCTATTTTTAATGAGCATTGTTTGTAAAGTATCAAACACGATAAATATGGTTACTGTACCGCGAGTAATTTCGTTTTTTTGTATTCTGACGATTGTATTCTGGAGTGTTTTGTTTTTCCAGCAAAAAAAATTACACGGGGAAAAGTTAGTTCTGGAGTAAGAACTACAAGTGATTAGCTCTAGAACCGATACTGTGTTACACCGGAGTATATCCTGGTTGAGGAGTTTCTTGAGGGGCCCATCTGAGCCCGAGCCCCGTCCTGCGGCTTGTGACTCCGACTTGAGGCATGTGCCAGTCGTAGGCCAATACCAATCTTATAGATGCCTGACAGAGGAGGTGAAGCAACTACGACGCTTAAAGGAGCAAGCCATGAAGGAGTCTTTGGCCTTAGAGTCGTTATTCGACAAGTGCTGTACAACTTTCTTAGTAATAATTGTTCTGTTAGTAATTCTACTATTGTACAGCCAGCTAAAATACCGGTATAGACGATCCAAGAGTGTGTCTGAAGACATTATGCAAGGGCTTGTGCTGTCTGAAGACATTTTGCAGGAAGGCAAGGTCTCTGAAATCAATCTGCCCAGGCAATCTCGAGTGATGTTTATTGGCACTCGAACAAACTTGAAATTGAAAATATTTGATCCACATATCTGGACCGAAAAATTTTGGGATGAATTTTTAAGAGGAACCAAAACTGACAATGAACGTTTGAGGTTGTTTCGACTCCTGGCTGCATTTTTTTATTAAGCCCACGAACGTAAGATAACGTTTAATAAAAATTGGCAAAGACACCTCCGTGTAACAAAAGATGAACGTGGACAAACCATCATATATATATGCGATAAATTACATCACTTAGGAACAACAAAGGAAAGGATTTGCATCGATGCCCGACAGTGGACGACAAAGAAAACAAATTAAAATGTTTATGACCTCTGTTTCCTCATAGAAAAAGGGACGGAAGAAATGAAAATGGTCCACTGTCTGCTTCGTAAGATGTTGTATAAAGCTTTATTTGGGGACCCGAATTTGATTCCAAGTGCCAGGTAACTCCATAGAGTCCTCTACATATAACTCATGGTACATAATATAGGTAATTCAGGTGTCTGTTGGTGTTGTACTCTTTTATGTTGTTGTTATTCTTTGATATAGCTTGGTATAAAATTTCATAGGAAAATGAGAGAGAAAGAAAAGAGTGAAAAGAATAATAGAAATTTTAAAATAAAAACAAGGCTTACACGATGAATAATGAACGATATAAAAAAACAAGAACAAAGGAAATAGGAAAAGAAGGCCAGTGAGCAAATATAAAAAAACTAAGATGACGATTAAGGAAATATCGATGAATGAATGAACTGAAAACAAGAACAGAACAATAAACAAAGAGCCGGAGTAGAAAATGGAGAAGAAAATCAGAATAACTGAGACGAAATGATTGACGAGGAAAACATAGATGAAGGACAATGAGTGAGAAAAAGAATAACGACAATAAATAGGAAAAAAGAGAACTGAAAACGAGTAAGAGTTGACAATAATATTAAGATCGATTAACTACAACACTAGTACTACATGTTATACGACAACACTGATACTACATGTTACTACAACACTAGTACTACATGTTCACTACAACACTAGTAATACATGTTTACTACAACACTAGTACTACATGTTCACTACAACACTAGTACTACATGTTTACTACAACACTAGTATTACATGTTCACTACAACACTAGTACTACATGTTTACTACAACACTAGTACTACATGTTAACTACAACACTAGTATACATGTTCACTACAACACTAGTGATACATGTTTATTTACAACACTAGTACTACATGTTTACTACAACACTAGTACTACATGTTTACTACAACACTAGTACTACATGTTCACTACAACACTAGTACTACATGTTTACTACAACACTAGTACTACATGTTCACTACAACACTAGTATTACATGTTTACTACAACACTAGTATTACATGTTTACTACAACACTAGTACTACATGTTTACTACAACACTAGTACTACATGTTTACTACAACACCAGTATTACATGTTTACTGCAACACAAGTATTACATGTTCACTGCAACACTAGTACTACATGTTCACTACAACACTAGTATTACATGTTAACTACAACACTAGTATTACATGTTCACTACTACACTAGTACTACATGTTACGACAACACTAGTACTACATGTTCACTACAACACTAGTACTACATGTTTACTACAACACTAGTACTACATGTTCACTACAACACTAGTACTACATGTTTACTACAACACTACTATTACATGTTCACTACAACACTAGTACTACATGTTTACTACAACACTAGTACTACATGTTCACTACAACACTAGTATTACATGTTACTACAACACTAGTATTACATGTTCACTACTACACTAGTACTACATGTTTACGACAACACTAGTACTACATGTTCACTACAACACTAGTACTACATGTTTACTACAACACTAGTACTACATGTTCACTACAATTCTAGTATTTCAGGTTCACTACAACACTAGTACTACATGTTCATTACAACACTAGTACTACATGTTCACTACAATACTAGCAATTCATGTTCACTACAACACTAGTACTACATGTTTACTACAACACTAGTACTACATGTTCACTACAACACTACTACTACATGTTTACTACAACACTAGTATTACATGTTCGCTACAACACAAGTACTACAGGTTCACTACAACACTAGTACTACATGTTCACTACAATTCTACTATTTCATGTTCACTACAAAACTAGTACTACATGTTCACTACAACACTAGCACTACATGTTCACTACAATTCTAGTATTTCATGTTCACTACAACACTAGTACTACATGTTCACCACAGCACTAGTAGGTACTACATGTTCGCTACAACACTAGTACTACATGTTCACCACAGCACTAGTAGGTACTACATGTTCGCTACAACACTAGTACTACATGTTCACCACAGCACTAGTAGGTATTACATGTTCGCTACAACACCCAGCTACACTGCTTGTGTACCATGTACTGTATGTTGTCAGAGGAAATTGTTCCTACCTGGCTCTAATGTTCAGCATGAATTTATCGTATATTTATACCCTGATTCTATTTTTAATGAGCATTGTTTGTAAAGTATCAAACACGATAAATATGGTTACTGCACCGCGAGTAATTTCGTTTTTTTGTATTCTGACGATTGTATTCTGGAGTGTTTTGTTTTTCCAGCAAAAAAAATTACACGGGGAAAAGTTAGTTCTGGAGTAAGAACTACAAGTGATTAGCTCTAGAACCGATACTGTGTTACACCGGAGTATATCCTGGTTGAGGAGTTTCTTGAGGGGCCCATCTGAGCCCGAGCCCCGTCCTGCGGCTTGTGACTCCGACTTGAGGCATGTGCCAGTCGTAGGCCAATACCAATCTTATAGATGCCTGACAGAGGAGGTGAAGCAACTACGACGCTTAAAGGAGCAAGCCATGAAGGAGTCTTTGGCCTTAGAGTCGTTATTCGACAAGTGCTGTACAACTTTCTTAGTAATAATTGTTCTGTTAGTAATTCTACTATTGTACAGCCAGCTAAAATACCGGTATAGACGATCCAAGAGTGTGTCTGAAGACATTATGCAAGGGCTTGTGCTGTCTGAAGACATTTTGCAGGAAGGCAAGGTCTCTGAAATCAATCTGCCCAGGCAATCTCGAGTGATGTTTATTGGCACTCGAACAAACTTGAAATTGAAAATATTTGATCCACATATCTGGACCGAAAAATTTTGGATGAATTTTTAAGAGGAACCAAAACTGACAATGAACGTTTGAGGTTGTTTCGACTCCTGGCTGCATTTTTTTATTAAGCCCACGAACGTAAGATAACGTTTAATAAAAATTGGCAAAGACACCTCCGTGTAACAAAAGATGAACGTGGACAAACCATCATATATATATGCGATAAATTACATCACTTAGGAACAACAAAGGAAAGGATTTGCATCGATGCCCGACAGTGGACGACAAAGAAAACAAATTAAAATGTTTATGACCTCTGTTTCCTCATAGAAAAAGGGACGGAAGAAATGAAAATGGTCCACTGTCTGCTTCGTAAGATGTTGTATAAAGCTTTATTTGGGGACCCGAATTTGATTCCAAGTGCCAGGTAACTCCATAGAGTCCTCTACATATAACTCATGGTACATAATATAGGTAATTCAGGTGTCTGTTGGTGTTGTACTCTTTTATGTTGTTGTTATTCTTTGATATAGCTTGGTATAAAATTTCATAGGAAAATGAGAGAGAAAGAAAAGAAAAGAGTGATGAAAGAATAATAAGAAATTTTAAAAATAAAAACAAGAGCTTAACGACGATGAATAATGAACGATAATAAAAAAAACAAAGAACAAAAGGAAATAAGGAAAAAAGAAGGCCAGTGAGAATAACAAAAATAGTGAGAAAGGAAAATCAGATATAGACTGAGAAACAGAAATTTAAAAGGGCAAAAATATCGACTGAGAAAATGAAAAATGGAAAAACTGAAAACTAGAAGTAAATTGAACAAAAACAAAGACGAAGGAAATGGGTAGAAAATAATAGAATAACAGACAAAAATATGAGAGGAAAAATGATGAAACTATGAGAAAAAAACAAGAGATTATAGGAAAAAAGGAAGGAAAAGGAGTTGACAATTAATTTATTAAAGATCGATTCACACTACCCAACACTAGTACTACATGTTTACTACAACACTAATATTACATGTTTACTACAACACTAGTACTACATGTTAACGACAACACTAGTACTACATGTTTACTACAACACTAGTACTACATGTTCACTACAACACTAGTACTACATGTTTACTACAACACTAGTACTACATGTTTACTACAACACTAGTATTACATGTTCACTACAACACTAGTACTACATGTTTACTACAACACTAGTATTACATGTTCACTACAACACTAGTACTACATGTTTACTACAACACTAGTACTACATGTTTACTACAACACTAGTATTACATGTTCACTACAACACTAGGACTACATGTTTATTTACAACACTAGTACTACATGTTCACTACAACACTAGTACTACATGTTTACTACAACACTAGTACTACATGTTCACTACAACACTAGTACTACATGTTTACTACAACACTAGTACTACATGTTCACTACAACACTAGTATTACATGTTTACTACAACACTAGTATTACATGTTTACTACAACACTAGTACTACATGTTTACTACAACACTAGTACTACATGTTTACTACAACACCAGTATTACATGTTTACTGCAACACTAGTACTACATGTTCACTACAACACTAGTATTACATGTTTACTACTACACTAGTATTACATGTTCACTACTACACTAGTACTACATGTTAACGACAACACTAGTACTACATGTTCACTACAACACTAGTACTACATGTTTACTACAACACTAGTACTACATGTTCACTACAACACTAGTACTACATATTTACTACAACACTACTATTACATGTTCACTACAACACTAGTACTACATGTTTACTACAACACTAGTACTACATGTTCACTACAACACTAGTATTACATGTTTACTACAACACTAGTATTACATGTTCACTACTACACTAGTACTACATGTTTACGACAACACTAGAACTACATGTTCACTACAACACTAGTACTACATGTTTACTACAACACTAGTACTACATGTTCACTACAATTCTAGTATTTCAGGTTCACTACAACACTAGCACTACATGTTCACTACAATTCTAGTATTTCATGTTCACTACAACACTAGTACTACATGTTCACCACAGCACTAGTAGGTACTACATGTTCGCTACAACACTAGTACTACATGTTCACCACAGCACTAGTAGGTACTACATGTTCGCTACAACACTAGTACTACATGTTCACCACAGCACTAGTAGGTATTACATGTTCGCTACAACACCCAGCTACACTGCTTGTGTACCATGTACTGTATGTTGTCAGAGGAAATTGTTCCTACCTGGCTCTAATGTTCAGCATGAATTTATCGTATATTTATACCCTGATTCTATTTTTAATGAGCATTGTTTGTAAAGTATCAAACACGATAAATATGGTTACTGCACCGCGAGTAATTTCGTTTTTTTGTATTCTGACGATTGTATTCTGGAGTGTTTTGTTTTTCCAGCAAAAAAAATTACACGGGGAAAAGTTAGTTCTGGAGTAAGAACTACAAGTGATTAGCTCTAGAACCGATACTGTGTTACACCGGAGTATATCCTGGTTGAGGAGTTTCTTGAGGGGCCCATCTGAGCCCGAGCCCCGTCCTGCGGCTTGTGACTCCGACTTGAGGCATGTGCCAGTCGTAGGCCAATACCAATCTTATAGATGCCTGACAGAGGAGGTGAAGCAACTACGACGCTTAAAGGAGCAAGCCATGAAGGAGTCTTTGGCCTTAGAGTCGTTATTCGACAAGTGCTGTACAACTTTCTTAGTAATAATTGTTCTGTTAGTAATTCTACTATTGTACAGCCAGCTAAAATACCGGTATAGACGATCCAAGAGTGTGTCTGAAGACATTATGCAAGGGCTTGTGCTGTCTGAAGACATTTTGCAGGAAGGCAAGGTCTCTGAAATCAATCTGCCCAGGCAATCTCGAGTGATGTTTATTGGCACTCGAACAAACTTGAAATTGAAAATATTTGATCCACATATCTGGACCGAAAAATTTTGGGATGAATTTTTAAGAGGAACCAAAACTGACAATGAACGTTTGAGGTTGTTTCGACTCCTGGCTGCATTTTTTTATTAAGCCCACGAACGTAAGATAACGTTTAATAAAAATTGGCAAAGACACCTCCGTGTAACAAAAGATGAACGTGGACAAACCATCATATATATATGCGATAAATTACATCACTTAGGAACAACAAAGGAAAGGATTTGCATCGATGCCCGACAGTGGACGACAAAGAAAACAAATTAAAATGTTTATGACCTCTGTTTCCTCATAGAAAAAGGGACGGAAGAAATGAAAATGGTCCACTGTCTGCTTCGTAAGATGTTGTATAAAGCTTTATTTGGGGACCCGAATTTGATTCCAAGTGCCAGGTAACTCCATAGAGTCCTCTACATATAACTCATGGTACATAATATAGGTAATTCAGGTGTCTGTTGGTGTTGTACTCTTTTATGTTGTTGTTATTCTTTGATATAGCTTGGTATAAAATTTCATAGGAAAATGAGAGAGAAAGAAAAGAAAAGAGTGATGAAAGAATAATAAGAAATTTTAAAAATAAAAACAAGAGCTTAACGACGATGAATAATGAACGATAATAAAAAAAACAAAGAACAAAAGGAAATAAGGAAAAAAGAAGGCCAGTGAGAATAACAAAAATAGTGAGAAAGGAAAATCAGATATAGACTGAGAAACAGAAATTTAAAAGGGCAAAAATATCGACTGAGAAAATGAAAAATGGAAAAACTGAAAACTAGAAGTAAATTGAACAAAAACAAAGACGAAGGAAATGGGTAGAAAATAATAGAATAACAGACAAAAATATGAGAGGAAAAATGATGAAACTATGAGAAAAAAACAAGAGATTATAGGAAAAAAGGAAGGAAAAGGAGTTGACAATTAATTTATTAAAGATCGATTCACACTACCCAACACTAGTACTACATGTTTACTACAACACTAATATTACATGTTTACTACAACACTAGTACTACATGTTAACGACAACACTAGTACTACATGTTTACTACAACACTAGTACTACATGTTCACTACAACACTAGTACTACATGTTTACTACAACACTAGTACTACATGTTCACTACAACACTAGTACTACATGTTTACTACAACACTAGTATTACATGTTTACTACAACACTAGTACTACATGTTTACTACAACACTAGTACTACATGTTTACTACAACACCAGTATTACATGTTTACTGCAACACCAGTATTACATGTTTACTGCAACACTAGTACTACATGTTCACTACAACACTAGTATTACATGTTTACTACTACACTAGTATTACATGTTCACTACTACACTAGTACTACATGTTAACGACAACACTACTATTACATGTTCACTACAACACTAGTACTACATGTTTACTACAACACTAGTACTACATGTTCACTACAACACTAGTATTACATGTATACTACAACACTAGTATTACATGTTCACTACTACACTAGTACTACATGTTTACGACAACACTAGTACTACATGTTCACTACAACACTAGTACTACATGTTTACTACAACACTAGTACTACATGTTCACTACAATTCTAGTATTTCAGGTTCACTACAACACTAGTACTACATGTTCATTACAACACTAGTACTACATGTTCACTACAATTCTAGCATTTCATGTTCACTACAACACTAGTACTACATGTTTACTACAACACTAGTACTACATGTTCACTACAATTCTACTATTTCATGTTCACTACAAAACTAGTACTACATGTTCACTACAACACTAGCACTACATGTTCACTACAATTCTAGTATTTCATGTTCACTACAACACTAGTACTACATGTTCACCACAGCACTAGTAGGTACTACATGTTCGCTACAACACTAGTACTACATGTTCACCACAGCACTAGTAGGTACTACATGTTCGCTACAACACTAGTACTACATGTTCACCACAGCACTAGTAGGTATTACATGTTCGCTACAACACCCAGCTACACTGCTTGTGTACCATGTACTGTATGTTGTCAGAGGAAATTGTTCCTACCTGGCTCTAATGTTCAGTATGAATTTATCGTATATTTATACCCTGATTCTATTTTTAATGAGCATTGTTTGTAAAGTATCAAACACGATAAATATGGTTACTGTACCGCGAGTAATTTCGTTTTTTTGTATTCTGACGATTGTATTCTGGAGTGTTTTGTTTTTCCAGCAAAAAAAATTACACGGGGAAAAGTTAGTTCTGGAGTAAGAACTACAAGTGATTAGCTCTAGAACCGATACTGTGTTACACCGGAGTATATCCTGGTTGAGGAGTTTCTTGAGGGGCCCATCTGAGCCCGAGCCCCGTCCTGCGGCTTGTGACTCCGACTTGAGGCATGTGCCAGTCGTAGGCCAATACCAATCTTATAGATGCCTGACAGAGGAGGTGAAGCAACTACGACGCTTAAAGGAGCAAGCCATGAAGGAGTCTTTGGCCTTAGAGTCGTTATTCGACAAGTGCTGTACAACTTTCTTAGTAATAATTGTTCTGTTAGTAATTCTACTATTGTACAGCCAGCTAAAATACCGGTATAGACGATCCAAGAGTGTGTCTGAAGACATTATGCAAGGGCTTGTGCTGTCTGAAGACATTTTGCAGGAAGGCAAGGTCTCTGAAATCAATCTGCCCAGGCAATCTCGAGTGATGTTTATTGGCACTCGAACAAACTTGAAATTGAAAATATTTGATCCACATATCTGGACCGAAAAATTTTTTGATGAATTTTTAAGAGGAACCAAAACTGACAATGAACGTTTGAGGTTGTTTCGACTCCTGGCTGCATTTTTTTATTAAGCCCACGAACGTAAGATAACGTTTAATAAAAATTGGCAAAGACACCTCCGTGTAACAAAAGATGAACGTGGACAAACCATCATATATATATGCGATAAATTACATCACTTAGGAACAACAAAGGAAAGGATTTGCATCGATGCCCGACAGTGGACGACAAAGAAAACAAATTAAAATGTTTATGACCTCTGTTTCCTCATAGAAAAAGGGACGGAAGAAATGAAAATGGTCCACTGTCTGCTTCGTAAGATGTTGTATAAAGCTTTATTTGGGGACCCGAATTTGATTCCAAGTGCCAGGTAACTCCATAGAGTCCTCTACATATAACTCATGGTACATAATATAGGTAATTCAGGTGTCTGTTGGTGTTGTACTCTTTTATGTTGTTGTTATTCTTTGATATAGCTTGGTATAAAATTTCATAGGAAAATGAGAGAGAAAGAAAAGAAAAGAGTGATGAAAGAATAATAAGAAATTTTAAAAATAAAAACAAGAGCTTAACGACGATGAATAATGAACGATAATAAAAAAAACAAAGAACAAAAGGAAATAAGGAAAAAAGAAGGCCAGTGAGAATAACAAAAATAGTGAGAAAGGAAAATCAGATATAGACTGAGAAACAGAAATTTAAAAGGGCAAAAATATCGACTGAGAAAATGAAAAATGGAAAAACTGAAAACTAGAAGTAAATTGAACAAAAACAAAGACGAAGGAAATGGGTAGAAAATAATAGAATAACAGACAAAAATATGAGAGGAAAAATGATGAAACTATGAGAAAAAAACAAGAGATTATAGGAAAAAAGGAAGGAAAAGGAGTTGACAATTAATTTATTAAAGATCGATTCACACTACCCAACACTAGTACTACATGTTTACTACAACACTAGTATTACATGTTTACTACAACACTAGTATTACATGTTTACTACAACACTAGTACTACATGTTCACTACAACACTGGTACTACATGTTCACTACAACACTAGTACTACATGTTTACTACAACAGGAGTACTACATGTTTACTACAACACTAGTATTACATGTTCACTACAACACTAGTACTGCATGTTTACTACAACACTAGTATTACATGTTCACTACAACACTAGGACTACATGTTTACTACAACACTAGTACTACATGTTTACTACAACACTAGTATTACATGTTCACTACAACACTAGGACTACATGTTTATTTACAACACTAGTACTACATGTTTACTACAACACTAGTACTACATGTTTACTACAACACTAGTACTACATGTTCACTACAACACTAGTACTACATGTTTACTACAACACTAGTACTACATGTTCACTACAACACTAGTATTACATGTTTACTACAACACTAGTATTACATGTTTACTACAACACTAGTACTACATGTTTACTACAACACTAGTACTACATGTTTACTACAACACCAGTATTACATGTTTACTGCAACACCAGTATTACATGTTTACTGCAACACTAGTACTACATGTTCACTACAACACTAGTATTACATGTTTACTACTACACTAGTATTACATGTTCACTACTACACTAGTACTACATGTTAACGACAACACTACTATTACATGTTCACTACAACACTAGTACTACATGTTTACTACAACACTAGTACTACATGTTCACTACAACACTAGTATTACATGTATACTACAACACTAGTATTACATGTTCACTACTACACTAGTACTACATGTTTGCGACAACACTAGTACTACATGTTCACTACAACACTAGTACTACATGTTTACTACAACACTAGTACTACATGTTCAATACAATTCTAGTATTTCAGGTTCACTACAACACTAGTATTACATGTTTACTACTACACTAGTATTACATGTTCACTACAACACTAGTACTGCATGTTTACTACAACACTAGTATTACATGTTCACTACAACACTAGGACTACATGTTTACTACAACACTAGTACTACATGTTTACTACAACACTAGTATTACATGTTCACTACAACACTAGGACTACATGTTTATTTACAACACTAGTACTACATGTTTACTACAACACTAGTACTACATGTTTACTACAACACTAGTACTACATGTTCACTACAACACTAGTACTACATGTTTACTACAACACTAGTACTACATGTTCACTACAACACTAGTATTACATGTTTACTACAACACTAGTATTACATGTTTACTACAACACTAGTACTACATGTTTACTACAACACTAGTACTACATGTTTACTACAACACCAGTATTACATGTTTACTGCAACACCAGTATTACATGTTTACTGCAACACTAGTACTACATGTTCACTACAACACTAGTATTACATGTTTACTACTACACTAGTATTACATGTTCACTACTACACTAGTACTACATGTTAACGACAACACTAGTACTACATGTTCACTACAACACTAGTACTACATGTTTACTACAACACTAGTACTACATGTTCACTACAACACTAGTACTACATATTTACTACAACACTATACAGTTCACTACAACTAGTACTACAGTTACTACAACACTAGTACTACATGTTCACTACAACACTAGTATACATGTTACTACAACTAGTATTACATGTTCACTACTACACTAGTACTACATGTTTACGACAACACTAGTACTACATGTTCACTACAACACTAGTACTACATGTTTACTACAACACTAGTACTACATGTTCACTACAATTCTAGTATTTCAGGTTCACTACAACACTAGTACTACATGTTCACTACAATTCTACTATTTCATGTTCACTACAAAACTAGTACTACATGTTCACTACAACACTAGCACTACATGTTCACTACAATTCTAGTATTTCATGTTCACTACAACACTAGTACTACATGTTCACCACAGCACTAGTAGGTACTACATGTTCGCTACAACACTAGTACTACATGTTCACCACAGCACTAGTAGGTACTACATGTTCGCTACAACACTAGTACTACATGTTCACCACAGCACTAGTAGGTATTACATGTTCGCTACAACACCCAGCTACACTGCTTGTGTACCATGTACTGTATGTTGTCAGAGGAAATTGTTCCTACCTGGCTCTAATGTTCAGTATGAATTTATCGTATATTTATACCCTGATTCTATTTTTAATGAGCATTGTTTGTAAAGTATCAAACACGATAAATATGGTTACTGTACCGCGAGTAATTTCGTTTTTTTGTATTCTGACGATTGTATTCTGGAGTGTTTTGTTTTTCCAGCAAAAAAAATTACACGGGGAAAAGTTAGTTCTGGAGTAAGAACTACAAGTGATTAGCTCTAGAACCGATACTGTGTTACACCGGAGTATATCCTGGTTGAGGAGTTTCTTGAGGGGCCCATCTGAGCCCGAGCCCCGTCCTGCGGCTTGTGACTCCGACTTGAGGCATGTGCCAGTCGTAGGCCAATACCAATCTTATAGATGCCTGACAGAGGAGGTGAAGCAACTACGACGCTTAAAGGAGCAAGCCATGAAGGAGTCTTTGGCCTTAGAGTCGTTATTCGACAAGTGCTGTACAACTTTCTTAGTAATAATTGTTCTGTTAGTAATTCTACTATTGTACAGCCAGCTAAAATACCGGTATAGACGATCCAAGAGTGTGTCTGAAGACATTATGCAAGGGCTTGTGCTGTCTGAAGACATTTTGCAGGAAGGCAAGGTCTCTGAAATCAATCTGCCCAGGCAATCTCGAGTGATGTTTATTGGCACTCGAACAAACTTGAAATTGAAAATATTTGATCCACATATCTGGACCGAAAAATTTTGGGATGAATTTTTAAGAGGAACCAAAACTGACAATGAACGTTTGAGGTTGTTTCGACTCCTGGCTGCATTTTTTTATTAAGCCCACGAACGTAAGATAACGTTTAATAAAAATTGGCAAAGACACCTCCGTGTAACAAAAGATGAACGTGGACAAACCATCATATATATATGCGATAAATTACATCACTTAGGAACAACAAAGGAAAGGATTTGCATCGATGCCCGACAGTGGACGACAAAGAAAACAAATTAAAATGTTTATGACCTCTGTTTCCTCATAGAAAAAGGGACGGAAGAAATGAAAATGGTCCACTGTCTGCTTCGTAAGATGTTGTATAAAGCTTTATTTGGGGACCCGAATTTGATTCCAAGTGCCAGGTAACTCCATAGAGTCCTCTACATATAACTCATGGTACATAATATAGGTAATTCAGGTGTCTGTTGGTGTTGTACTCTTTTATGTTGTTGTTATTCTTTGATATAGCTTGGTATAAAATTTCATAGGAAAATGAGAGAGAAAGAAAAGAAAAGAGTGATGAAAGAATAATAAGAAATTTTAAAAATAAAAACAAGAGCTTAACGACGATGAATAATGAACGATAATAAAAAAAACAAAGAACAAAAGGAAATAAGGAAAAAAGAAGGCCAGTGAGAATAACAAAAATAGTGAGAAAGGAAAATCAGATATAGACTGAGAAACAGAAATTTAAAAGGGCAAAAATATCGACTGAGAAAATGAAAAATGGAAAAACTGAAAACTAGAAGTAAATTGAACAAAAACAAAGACGAAGGAAATGGGTAGAAAATAATAGAATAACAGACAAAAATATGAGAGGAAAAATGATGAAACTATGAGAAAAAAACAAGAGATTATAGGAAAAAAGGAAGGAAAAGGAGTTGACAATTAATTTATTAAAGATCGATTCACACTACCCAACACTAGTACTACATGTTTACTACAACACTAGTATTACATGTTTACTACAACACTAGTATTACATGTTTACTACAACACTAGTACTACATGTTCACTACAACACTGGTACTACATGTTCACTACAACACTAGTACTACATGTTTACTACAACAGGAGTACTACATGTTTACTACAACACTAGTATTACATGTTCACTACAACACTAGTACTGCATGTTTACTGCAACACTAGTATTACATGTTCACTACAACACTAGGACTACATGTTTACTACAACACTAGTACTACATGTTTACTACAACACTAGTATTACATGTTCACTACAACACTAGGACTACATGTTTATTTACAACACTAGTACTACATGTTTACTACAACACTAGTACTACATGTTTACTACAACACTAGTACTACATGTTCACTACAACACTAGTACTACATGTTTACTACAACACTAGTACTACATGTTCACTACAACACTAGTATTACATGTTTACTACAACACTAGTATTACATGTTTACTACAACACTAGTACTACATGTTTACTACAACACTAGTACTACATGTTTACTACAACACCAGTATTACATGTTTACTGCAACACCAGTATTACATGTTTACTGCAACACTAGTACTACATGTTCACTACAACACTAGTATTACATGTTTACTACTACACTAGTATTACATGTTCACTACTACACTAGTACTACATGTTAACGACAACACTAGTACTACATGTTCACTACAACACTAGTACTACATGTTTACTACAACACTAGTACTACATGTTCACTACAACACTAGTACTACATATTTACTACAACACTACTATTACATGTTCACTACAACACTAGTACTACATGTTTACTACAACACTAGTACTACATGTTCACTACAACACTAGTATTACATGTATACTACAACACTAGTATTACATGTTCACTACTACACTAGTACTACATGTTTACGACAACACTAGTACTACATGTTCACTACAACACTAGTACTACATGTTTACTACAACACTAGTACTACATGTTCACTACAATTCTAGTATTTCAGGTTCACTACAACACAAGTACTACATGTTCATTACAACACTAGTACTACATGTTCACTACAATTCTAGCATTTCATGTTCAATACAACACTAGTACTACATGTTTACTACAACACTAGTACTACATGTTCACTACAACACTACTACTACATGTTTACTACAACACTAGTATTACATGTTCGCTACAACACAAGTACTACATGTTTACTACAACACTAGTACTACATGTTCACTACAATTCTACTATTTCATGTTCACTACAAAACTAGTACTACATGTTCACTACAACACTAGCACTACATGTTCACTACAATTCTAGTATTTCATGTTCACTACAACACTAGTACTACATGTTCACCACAGCACTAGTAGGTACTACATGTTCGCTACAACACTAGTACTACATGTTCACCACAGCACTAGTAGGTACTACATGTTCGCTACAACACTAGTACTACATGTTCACCACAGCACTAGTAGGTATTACATGTTCGCTACAACACCCAGCTACACTGCTTGTGTACCATGTACTGTATGTTGTCAGAGGAAATTGTTCCTACCTGGCTCTAATGTTCAGTATGAATTTATCGTATATTTATACCCTGATTCTATTTTTAATGAGCATTGTTTGTAAAGTATCAAACACGATAAATATGGTTACTGTACCGCGAGTAATTTCGTTTTTTTGTATTCTGACGATTGTATTCTGGAGTGTTTTGTTTTTCCAGCAAAAAAAATTACACGGGGAAAAGTTAGTTCTGGAGTAAGAACTACAAGTGATTAGCTCTAGAACCGATACTGTGTTACACCGGAGTATATCCTGGTTGAGGAGTTTCTTGAGGGGCCCATCTGAGCCCGAGCCCCGTCCTGCGGCTTGTGACTCCGACTTGAGGCATGTGCCAGTCGTAGGCCAATACCAATCTTATAGATGCCTGACAGAGGAGGTGAAGCAACTACGACGCTTAAAGGAGCAAGCCATGAAGGAGTCTTTGGCCTTAGAGTCGTTATTCGACAAGTGCTGTACAACTTTCTTAGTAATAATTGTTCTGTTAGTAATTCTACTATTGTACAGCCAGCTAAAATACCGGTATAGACGATCCAAGAGTGTGTCTGAAGACATTATGCAAGGGCTTGTGCTGTCTGAAGACATTTTGCAGGAAGGCAAGGTCTCTGAAATCAATCTGCCCAGGCAATCTCGAGTGATGTTTATTGGCACTCGAACAAACTTGAAATTGAAAATATTTGATCAACATATCTGGACCGAAAAATTTTTTGATGAATTTTTAAGAGGAACCAAAACTGACAATGAACGTTTGAGGTTGTTTCGACTCCTGGCTGCATTTTTTTATTAAGCCCACGAACGTAAGATAACGTTTAATAAAAATTGGCAAAGACACCTCCGTGTAACAAAAGATGAACGTGGACAAACCATCATATATATATGCGATAAATTACATCACTTAGGAACAACAAAGGAAAGGATTTGCATCGATGCCCGACAGTGGACGACAAAGAAAACAAATTAAAATGTTTATGACCTCTGTTTCCTCATAGAAAAAGGGACGGAAGAAATGAAAATGGTCCACTGTCTGCTTCGTAAGATGTTGTATAAAGCTTTATTTGGGGACCCGAATTTGATTCCAAGTGCCAGGTAACTCCATAGAGTCCTCTACATATAACTCATGGTACATAATATAGGTAATTCAGGTGTCTGTTGGTGTTGTACTCTTTTATGTTGTTGTTATTCTTTGATATAGCTTGGTATAAAATTTCATAGGAAAATGAGAGAGAAAGAAAAGAAAAGAGTGATGAAAGAATAATAAGAAATTTTAAAAATAAAAACAAGAGCTTAACGACGATGAATAATGAACGATAATAAAAAAAACAAAGAACAAAAGGAAATAAGGAAAAAAGAAGGCCAGTGAGAATAACAAAAATAGTGAGAAAGGAAAATCAGATATAGACTGAGAAACAGAAATTTAAAAGGGCAAAAATATCGACTGAGAAAATGAAAAATGGAAAAACTGAAAACTAGAAGTAAATTGAACAAAAACAAAGACGAAGGAAATGGGTAGAAAATAATAGAATAACAGACAAAAATATGAGAGGAAAAATGATGAAACTATGAGAAAAAAACAAGAGATTATAGGAAAAAAGGAAGGAAAAGGAGTTGACAATTAATTTATTAAAGATCGATTCACACTACCCAACACTAGTACTACATGTTTACTACAACACTAGTATTACATGTTTACTACAACACTAGTATTACATGTTTACTACAACACTAGTACTACATGTTCACTACAACACTGGTACTACATGTTCACTACAAGACTAGTACTACATGTTTACTACAACAGGAGTACTACATGTTTACTACAACACTAGTATTACATGTTCACTACAACACTAGTACTGCATGTTTACTACAACACTAGTATTACATGTTCACTACAACACTAGGACTACATGTTTACTACAACACTAGTACTACATGTTTACTACAACACTAGTATTACATGTTCACTACAACACTAGGACTACATGTTTACTACAACACTAGTACTACATGTTTACTACAACACTAGTACTACATGTTTACTACAACACTAGTACTACATGTTCACTACAACACTAGTATCACATGTTCACTACAACACTAGTACTACATGTTTACTACAACACTAGTATTACATGTTTACTACTACACTAGTATTACATGTTCACTACTACACTAGTACTACATGTTAACGACAACACTAGTACTACATGTTCACTACAACACTAGTACAACATGTTTACTACAACACTAGTACTACATGTTCACTACAACACTAGTACTACATATTTACTACAACACTACTATTACATGTTCACTACAACACTAGTACTACATGTTTACTACAACACTAGTACTACATGTTCACTACAACACTAGTATTACATGTATACTACAACACTAGTATTTCATGTTCACTACTAGTAGTAGTAGTGGGCCCGGGTGGCGTGGGTGTGTTGGGGTGCCTTCCCAGATTTAAAGTGTTGTTGGTGGGGATATACTCAGTTTGTGGGAGCGAGAATTTCACAGTGTGTCGACGAACGTTGGATGTCACCTTGAGCATCATCGCCGATGGCTCGTCTCATTCCTTTCGACATTAAACGCAAATATTGCTCGTGTTCACCGGCGATCTTCAAGTAAGCCTGTGAGTGTTTGAATGGTGGGTGGCTGGAGTTGCCAAGTGTTAGTGCCAGTGCGTCGATAGGCCTACCCTAGCAAGGGTGGCATCTCGACTCTCGCCCCTATGGGGCCAAGTGCCTCAAGTAACGGCCACTCCATGTAGTGTCGGCTGACCCAGTGAGTATATATAACTAATGTTACATCAGCGAGACCATAGAAATGGTGGCTATCTCTACCAAAGTGACATAATCAAGTGTTAGGTGTGACAATTCTTGCTCCCAGTGGATTATTCTCATGTGTGGATTATCGCCCACATGGGGGGTGCCCGACACAACCACACGCGCGCGTATGCCCTTACTACCCGGACACCGAAGGCCAGGCTGTCACCTCTGTGCCTCATACGCATAAGATCTAGTTTCTTCGTCCGTATGGGCCCAATAGCAGAGGTCGGAGGCGGAAATATTTGTCGCCCAAGTTGCTGGTCACTATGCCTGGCAACAGTCTTTGCTGCGTCTGTGCTAGCCCGAACCAAAACTGCACAAATTGTCTTTGTGCGAGAAACAACCGATCATGTGTGGATTGCAGGAAGCTAGACCAGTGTCGGAACCCACGTGGCAGGGAGCCGACACAGGCGGCCACAGTGGATATCGCCGGGACCCAACCACCCGATGATATCCGAAATGATAGCAGTGAGTCTACTCAACCCGAAAATGTAGTACTAATAAATGCTGCTCCCTCAGTAGCAGGTGTCCAGGAGGAGAATGAGAGACAGCCGCCTCAGTGGAAAGGCATGTCGATGGAAAATGCAGGCGTATGGGTAAAAGAAACCTACTCAGAAATTGTCAAGTGGTCGCCAGCTAACTTGTTTGAACCACCCAAGTGTGCGGCCACCAAAGAAATGATTCGGGAGATGACTTGCTTCATGACTGATTACACTCAGGACCGCTTCCTCGCCCCCCTAGCTCTTCAAATACTGGCAATAATACCACATCTATTTTGTCAGAGGACACACACAAAGGCTAAGCACAAAGAAAATGTGGCAGCAATGAAGAGAAGATCGACAATGTGGCAGACTGGGGCCCTAGATGATCTCCTATGTGAAGCAAGAACACTGCAGGAGAGACTAAAATCTACGGGTGACAGAAAGCAAAACACCGATGACGTGGCAAGAAAATTTGGAAACAAAATGCGTGTGGGAAAAGTGTCTCTCGCGGTAAGATCTCTCACACATGAATCCTCCGGTGGAGTGATGCCAATAAACAGTGCGACATTAAAACTATTGAAAGAGAAACATCCCCCTGCAAGTGAAGATGAAGGCATCAGGCTCCAGGGTGCCTATATCCCACCAAATGCTGTCCTGTTCGAGAAAATAACAGGAGAGATGGTGTGGAAAAAGGCACTGAAGACTCGAGGAGGAGCCGGCCCTTCAGGTCTGGATGCAAACGGTTGGAGAGTCATCCTCAGCACAAACAAGTTTGGCCCTGTAGCAAGCGATCTCTGCACTGCCATTGCCACCCTTGCAAGAAAGCTTGCATCCTCTTGCTGCCATCACCTCCAGGCTCTGACGGCCTGCCGCCTTATTCCTCTGGAAAAGAAACCAGGATGTAGACCTATAGGGGTGGGGGAAGTGCTGAGGCGGATCATCGGAAAGTGTATAATGGAGGTGGTAAAGGATGATGTCAGGGCAGCAGCAGGGAACCTACAAGTGTGTGCTGGCCACCAGGCTGGTGGGGAGGCGGCCATTCACGCCATGAGATTGATATTTGAGCAGCGTGATTGTGAGGCCGTTCTCCTGGTGGATGCTTCAAACGCATTCAACATACTTAACCGCAAGGCGGCACTGCACAACATCAAGATCAAGTGTCCTAGCTTTGCGATGTATGTTGAAAATTCGTATAGGAATCCTTCAGACCTCTACATAGTAAACAACAAGGCTCTACGAGGTGATACCATCCTACAGTCGACCGAGGGAACAACACAGGGGGACCCCGTTGCAATGGCAATGTATGCAATAGGCCTATCAGTGCTCCAACAAGAAATAAAGTATGAAACAACTAGGGTCAAACAAGTGGCATATGCTGATGGCCTCACAGGAGCAGGAAAAGTGGAGGACATCAAAAAGTGGTGGGACCTGGTAACATCGCGAGGTCCACAAATAGGGTACCACCCAAACGCCAGCAAATCCTTCCTCATCGTGAAGCCAGACCATTATGATCGGGCTGTGGAGGTTTTCGGCGAAAGTGAGGTCAAAATAACTAAGGACGGCCAAAGACATCTAGGCGCAGTAATTGGCACTACGGACTTCAAGACCCAGTACGTAGGGGGAAAGGTGAATGAGTGGGTTAGCGAAATCCATGCTCTATCGGAGATTGCTAACACAGAGCCACATGCGGCCTTTGCAGCATTCACACATGGAGTCAAGCATCGTTGGAACTACCTGATGCATACCATCCCTGAGATCCGACCCCTCCTCCACCCTTTGGAAGAAGCAATCAGTGTCAAGTTCATTCTCACACTAGTGAAACACCACGACTTAACCCCAGTAGAAAGAACACTTCTTGCACTTCCACCAAGACTGGGAGGGATGGGACTAACTAATCCAGAGGAGATTGCTGACTCTGAACATCAAAATTCACTTAAGCTCACGGCAGCCCTCACTGACCACATAATAGACCAGAATGCAACAGGGGAAGTGGACACCAGCGAAGTTAATAAGATCCGTAGGTCCATTACAACAGATCGGCAGCACTGCCAAAATGACATGTTGCAGCAATTATTGCTGCAGGTTCCAGAAAATTTGACAAAAAAAGTAGCTATAGCGCAGGAGGTGGGCGCCTCGAACTGGTTAACTACGTTACCGATAAGGGCAAATGGTTTCAGCCTTAACAAACAAGAATTTACAGATGCCATTGCTCTAAGGTACGGTTGGCCAGTAGATGGTTTGCCCTCCCAATGCGTGTGTGGCTATTCCTATGATGGCGATCACGCCATGGTTTGCAAGAAGGGGGGCTTCATATGCATGAGGCATGACGAGGTAAGGGATCTCACAGCAAATATGTTGAAGGAAATCTGCCGGGACGTCATGGTAGAACCGACCCTCCTTCCACTGGATGGCGAGATCCTCCAATACAGGACTTCAAACACATCTAACGAAGCCCGTGTGGACGTCAGTGCTCGAGGATTCTGGACGCGGGGACAGCGAGCTTTCTTCGACATCAGGATTTTTGATCCCATGGCCGTTTGTCACCGTAACCTAGCTCTCGATGCTGCGCATAGGAGGAACGAGAACGACAAGAGAAGGGCATATGGGGAGAGAATTCAAAATGTTGATCAAGGCAGCTTCACTCCTCTAGTGTTCACAACCTCTGGTGGGATGGGCCCAAGTGCAAGATGTTTCTACGCCAGACTCGCGGAGCTGATCTCCGAACAGAAGCAGCAGCCCAGAAGTTATGTCACAGCCTGGATGAGATGTCGACTGTCCTTCTCTCTCCTTCGGTCGGCTTTGCTCTGCCTCAGGGGAACGAGAGCTTCTGCCCCTACTCCGACAACTGCTGCAGATATTGACTATGAGGCTACAGTCACTGAATGCCGCATGGATCTGCGGCTCAACTAATTTAACACAGATAGGATAGCTTCTTATGTATTAGGATATTTAATATTAAGGTAAATAAATGGTGGCGAAGGTGTGGCTATTGGGGGAGGCTGGAGGCCACGTTAAAAAAAAAAAAAAAAAAAAAAAAAAAAAAAAAAGTAGTAGTAGTAGTAGGTAAATAAATGGTGGCGAAGGTGTGGCTATTGGGGGAGGCTGGAGGCCACGTTAAAAAAAAAAAAAAAAAAAAAAAAAAAGTAGTAGAAAGTAGTAGTAGTAGTAGTAGTAGTAGTAGTAGTAGTAGTAGTAGTAGTAGTAGTAGTAGCTCTCTTATTGATCACATACACACTCAAAAATCCTAAATATAACGTTAATATTTTCCTCTATATTACCATACCATAATTACATACACTTACCTGTTACGTCATTAGACACCCAAAACATGAACACCGTGTACCCAAATTCCTAGTTAATTTCAACACCATCTCTGAAATACACACACGCAGCAACGCTCTCAGCCGGGGTCAATATAACAGTTAAAAGTCAATAATTCTGGAGATTACAACAACAATATTGGTGTAATAGATCCCGGATAATTATTATAGCACAGTGAACCAGGAAATAAATAACCCTAATGGTCCTTAGTAGCCATAAGACGCAAGCCATTGGTTAAGGAGACGTTAATCACAGCTATATCTTACGACGATAATGTGTTATTTGTTAAACACACACACATACACACACACACACACACTGCATCCTTGACCACCGGAGAGTCAAAACCTATCAGGTGCCTGCTCCTGCTGCGGCAGCTGGCCCCAGCCAATGTTCGGCCCATTCCCCAAGTCCCTCTCCTCGACCCATCCTCACCACAGGGATATCAACATAATCCCGTCAAAAGTGACATTTTTTTTTTTGGAAAGAAGTGGGATCAGTGTTGAACAGTGATGAACAGTGCTTAATCCAGTGAATTCAGCACTAGACAATACCAGCGAGAGCAGTGACCCACCGGTGAGGTCCACACCCAGAGATAACACCCCTGGGAACCGACCACCATCTACTGACCAGGCGGTGTTAATCAGACTACTGTGGGAACAACCGTGGGTTGGCTTTACACCTGACCATAAGATAACACAGCACCACCTAGAAGAGAGTGAAGTACTGTGGCACCATCCCACACCACCCGGTGTCTCTATGACCACGAGAGGTCCTTCATGTTTACACCTGAGGAGAGTCACCATGTGAACACCACACCGCCCCGTGTCTCCATGACCACGTGAGGTCCTTCATATTAACGTCTACGGACGAGTTACTGCACCACGTAGCCTACGTGACCTCACACAGTATGGCAAGAGACCAGTCCGGGCCATCAAGTATCATCTATAATTTGTATGTTCAATTCACGTTCCTTCTCCTTTCAGTAATGAAAGCTTTTGTTAAACGACCCACCTAACCCATGTATTTGTATGCAATAAGTCATCTTTGTCTAATGGATATTTTCAGCCTTCGGGCTGCTGAATTTATCCAATAAACAGTTAATTATTATTATTATTATTATTATTATTATTATTATTATTATTATTATTATAATTATTTATCATTATTATCATTATTATTAATATTATTATTATTATTATTATTATTATTATTATCATCATCATTATTATTATTATTATTATTATTATTATTATTAAACACATACACACTGATATACTTATAATACTGTATATAAACTTGAATATCATATACACATTCTTAAGTACAGTATAGTCTTTCATCTGTGAGCAATACGGTTTTGTTTAAATTTGCATATCAATAATAAATTTGCATACGATTAACACCTAAGCGCTGCTCTTCCTCTCGTCATTAGTGCAGGTGACCGTTGCCTGGACAATGATTGAGTAAATAATGTCTTTTAATTCTTTTATATTGTTGATATATTTGGGTAATCATCATCAACAACAACAACAACAACATTAACAACAATAAAAAATAATAATAATAATAATAATAATAAAAATAATAATAATAATAAAAATAATAATAATAATAAAAATAATAATAATAATAATAATAATAATAATAATAATAATAATAATAATAATAATAATAATAATAATAATAATAATAATAAATGGTGTTCATGGAATCGGGGTTGTGATGTCTGTAGGCTTTGTACGAAATCTTTCAAGTTTATATAACATTTGTTGGCAGGTTACAGAGCTAAGTGTTTCTGACTCTCCCGCTCTTGTGTCTCTCTGTGCCTGTCTTTATCTGGTTTAGAGAGAGAGAGAGAGAGAGAGAGAGAGAGAGAGAGAGAGAGAGAGAGAGAGAGAGAGAGAGAGAGAGAGAGAGAGAGAGAGAGAGAGAGAGAGACATAGCACCTTAATGTATACAGAACATTTGCTTACAAATTGAGGCCAGGATCTAAGGCCTCGCTGCTCACACCAACTCTATCTTGCCTTCCACATTCTCTCCTTTATTCTCCTCTGTGTCATTTATTCCTCTTTCATTATCATCCACTTCCCTTACTACTCTCCATCCAGTCCCCTTCCCACATCTATCCATCCAATCCCTTTCCCACTTCTATCCATCCAATCCCCTTCCCACTTCTATACCTCCAATCCCCTTCCCACTTCTATACCTCCAATCCCCTTCCCACTTCTATCCATCCAGTCCCCTTTTCCCTTCTATCCATCCAATCCCCTTCCCACTTCTATCCATCCAATCCCCTTCCCACTTCTATACCTCCAATCCCCTTCCCACTTCTATCCATCCAGTCCCCTTTTCCCTTCTATCCATCCAATCCCCTTCCCACTTCTATCCATCCAATCCCCTTCCCCCTTCTATCCATCCAAGCCACATTTTTACTCCCCTCCATCCATTCTCTTGTTACTTTCTATCCTTCTTACATCTACCATTCGTTGTTACCTTTCCTTCGTCTCCTTTGTCCTATTATTCCTTCAGTCCCTCCCTTCCCATAACCCAATCCCTCCCTTCCTATAACCCTCCACTCCCTCCCTTCCTATAACCCTCCACTCCCTCCCTTCCTATAACCCTCCACTCCCTCCCTTCCTATAACCCTCCACCCCCTCCCCTCCTATAACCCTCCACTCCCTCCCTTCCTATAACCCTCCACTCCCTCCCTTCCTATAACCCTCCACTCCCTCCCTTCCTATAACCTCCACTCCCTCCCTTCCTATAACCCTCCACTCCCTCCCTTCCTATAACCCAATCCCTCCCTTCCTATAACCCTCCACTCCCTCCCTTCCTATAACCCTCCACTCCCTTCCTATAACCTCCACTCCCTCCCTTCCTATAACCCTCCACTCCCTCCCTTCCTATAACCCAATCCCTCCCTTCCTATAACCCAATCCCTCCCTTCCTATAACCCTCCACTCCCTCCCTTCCTATAACCCAATCCCTCCCTTCCTATAACCTCCACTCCCTCCCTTCCTATAACCCTCCACTCCCTCCCTTCCTATAACCCTCCACTCCCTCCCTTCCTATAACCCTCCACTCCCTCCCTTCCTATAACCCTCCACTCCCTCCCTTCCTATAACCCTCCACTCCCTCCCTTCCTATAACCCTCCACTCCCTCCCTTCCTATAACCCTCCACTCCCTCCCTTCCTATAACCCTCCACTCCCTCCCTTCCTATAACCCTCCACTCCCTCCCTTCCTATAACCCAATCCCTCCCTTCCTATAACCCTCCACTCCCTCCCTTCCTATAACCCTCCACTCCCTCCCTTCCTATAACCCAATCCCTCCCTTCCTATAACCCTCCACTCCCTCCCTTCCTATAACCCTCCACTCCCTCCCTTCCTATAACCCAATCCCTCCCTTCCTATAACCCTCCACTCCCTCCCTTCCTATAACCCTCCACTCCCTCCCTTCCTATAACCCTCACTCCCTCCCTTCCTATAACCCTCCACTCCCTCCCTTCCTATAACCCTCCACTCCCTCCCTTCCTATAACCCTCCACTCCCTCCCTTCCTATAACCCTCCACTCCCTCCCTTCCTATAACCCTCCACTCCCTCCCTTCCTATAACCCTCCACTCCCTCCTTCCTATACCTCCACTCCCTCCCTTCCTATAACCCTCCACTCCCTCCCTTCCTATAACCCTCCACTCCCTCCCTTCCTATAACCCTCCACTCCCTCCCTTCCTATAACCCTCCACTCCCTCCCCTCCTATAACCTCCACTCCCTCCCTCCTACCCCTCCACTCCCTCCCTTCCTATAACCCTCCACTCCCTCCCTTCCTATAAGCCTCCACTCCCTCCCTTCCTATAACCCTCCACTCCCTCCCTTCCTATAACCCTCCACTCCCTCCCTTCCTATAACCCTCCACTCCCTCCCTTCCTATAACCCTCCACTCCCTCCCTTCCTATAACCCTCCACTCCCTCCCTTCCTATAACCCTCCACTCCCTCCCCTCCCTCCCTTCCTATAACCCTCCACTCCCTTCCTATAACCTCCACTCCCTCCCTTCCTATAACCCTCCACTCCCTCCCTTCCTATAACCCTCCACTCCCTCCCTTCCTATAACCCTCCACTCCCTCCCTTCCTATAACCCTCCACTCCCTCCCTTCCTATAACCCTCCACTCCCTCCCCTCCTATAACCCTCCACTCCCTCCCTTCTTATAAGCCTTCACTCCCTCCCTTCCTATAACCCTCCACTCCCTCCCCTCCTATAACCCTCCACTCCCTCCCTTCCTATAACCCTCCACTCCCTCCCTTCCTATAACCCTCCACTCCCTCCCTTCCTATAATCCTCCACTCCCTCCCCTCCTATAACCCTCCACTTCCTCCCCTCCTATAACCCTCCACTCCCTCCCCTCCTATAACCCTCCACTCCCTCCCTTCCTATAACCCTCCACTCCCTCCCCTCCTATAACCTGCACTCCCTCCCTCCTACCCCTCCACTCCCTCCCTTCCTATAACCCTCCACTCCCTCCCTCCTACCCCTCCACTCCTCTCCCTTCCTATAACCCTCCACTCCCTCCCCTCCTATAACCTCCACTCCCTCCCTCCTACCCCTCTACTCCCTCCCTTCCTATAACCCTCCACTCCCTCCCTTCCTATAACCCTCCACCCCCTCCCCTACTACCCCTCCACTCCCTCCCTTCCTATAACCATCCACTCCCTCCCCTACTACCCCTCTACTCCCTCCCTTCCTATAACCCTCCACTCCCTCCCTTCCTATAACCCTCCACCCCCTCCCCTACTACCCCTCCACTCCCTCCCTTCCTATAACCCTCCATCCACATACAAGAGGGAGGAGAGGGGCGATACACTGCACAGCTACAGACATTCATTAACTCCCTATAGCACTATTACATTATACAGTAAGAGTTCCCTGCTATTAGTATACATAATCAAACACACATATATACTTAGACTTGCTCTTTTGAACTAACTATATTAATAATAATCTCTAAATTAACATATCTAACTTCAGATGACAGTCATGTATAATAAACTTCAAAAAGAACAGTTCTGCTTGTGATATATGAACCACAAACCCTGATACTAAAACACTCGTACGTCAAGTTTTTATCGTAACTAAAAATGTGAGATCGTCTATTACTAATTCACCGAAACCAAAAAAAAAAAAAGAAAAATCAGCGAAAATTGAACCGAGTCTCGTAATTGGATATCATTTTTAAATCCTCAGTTGAGAGTCAGTAAGTAAAGGTTTTAGGAATCTTTAAGAATCTAATCCCTTGCTCACAGGTATCAAAGCTGTAAGACAACTGCTAAACTTGGCTCAGCGTTAAACCAAGTCCATTATACTTTGAAGAAGTTGTTTGGCACGTGTCGGGTAAGTGGGGAGGGGAAGGGGGGGGGGGGGGGGGGGGGGGGTAGGTTGGGGAAGGGGATGTGGGCTGGGCAGGGGAGGTTGGTAGGTTGGGGGAGGTGGAGATTTGTTGGAGAGGGAGAGGTCTGTTGGGAGGTTGGCGAGGTAGAGGTAGGTTGGCGAGGTGGAGGTAGGTTGGCGAGGAGGAGGTAGGTTGGCGAGGTAGAGGTAGGTTGGCGAGGAGGAGGTAGGTTGGCGAGGAGGAGGTAGGTTGGTGAGGTGGAGGTAGGTTGGTGAGGTGGAGGTAGGTTGGCGAGGTGGAGGTAGGTTGGCGAGGAAGAGGTAGGTTGGCGAGTTGGAGATTTGTTGGAGAGGGAGAGGTCTGTTGGGAGGTTGGAGAGGTGGAGGTAGGTTGACGAGGTAGAGGTAGGTTGGCGAGGAGGAGGTAGGTTGGCGAGGAGGAGGTAGGTTGGCGAGGAGGAGGTAGGTTGGCGAGGAGGAGGTAGGTTGGCGAGGAGGAGGTAGGTTGGCGAGGAGGAGGTAGGTTGGCGAGGTGGAGGTAGGTTGGCGAGGAAGAGGTAGGTTGGCGAGTTGGAGGTAGGTTGGCGAGGTGGAGGTAGGTTGGCGAGGTGGAGGTAGGTTGGCGAGCACACGTCTTGGGGAGGTTGTCAGAGCCTGAGTGATAGGGAAGAAGACAGAGAGATAGGAAGATAGACAAAGTATATAAATAGACAAATCAATGAAGATGTAAAGAGATAGATAAATATATACACGGGTAGAAAGATAAATAAATAGATACAAGAGACAATTGGACAACTAATTAAGTAAGAAGATACGACAGGTATATTACGAAACCTCATTAGCAGGTAGAAGCCGTGTTTCAGGTGAGGTAACACAAGTGCTACCAGACAGCCAGCCAACCATCACTACCACCTGCTCTCACCTGTAATGTCTGGTTATAAACGTGCGTTACCTGAAACACCTCTCTCTCTTTCTTTCTCTCTCTCTCTCTCTCTCTCTCTCTCTCTCTCTCTCTCTCTCTCTCTCTCTCTCTTAACCAAGCCCCGCCTCAGCACCACAGACAATCTAGTAAAGGCAGTCGTTAGAGACATCTAGTGGACTAATGGCTGTTGAACTGTACGGGGTTATTAGCTCAAGTGCCCTATCAGCCAACTCTCTCTCTCTCTCTCTCTCTCTCTCTCTCTCTCTCTCTCTCTCTCTCTCCCACAAGGTAATAAGGGCCAGGTGTTACATTAAGCATCTGGTGAGCGGAAGGGGAGGGGGGGGGGGGGCAGGAGGCAAATTGGATAGGGATGGAGGGAGTTAGGGAGGTAAGGGGAAAGGGTGAGGTGGGATTGAGGCAGATGGGGAAGGAAGGGGAGGGGGAGGGGGGGGGGCGATTGGTAGAAAGGGAAAAAGAGAAGGAAGATGAAGGGTGAAGGAAGGGGAGAAATAAAGGGAGGGGTGGAAGGCCGGTTTTGTATTAGAGATTAGAGGAATAACTGCTTAGTGAAAAGGGAAGGAAAGAAGGAAATGAACGGATAAGGGGAACTAGAAAAACCTGATATATGGATGGGATAGATTAAGAGAGAGAGAGAGAGAGAGAGAGAGTCAGGAGGTTGAGGTAAATTGAAGGGGAGACGAAGGGAGAGGTTGAAGGAGATTGAAGTAGATTGAATGAGAGAAGTGAGAGGGAGAGTAAAAGAATGTTAGAAAAGAAAATCTATATTTCACATTATTATCACTTCTCTCTCTCTCTCTCTCTCTCTCTCTCTCTCTCTCTCTCTCTCCCTCTTTATTATTATTCTTTATCCTTCTACCTCTTCCTACCCTTCACCCTTTCCTTTTCCCTTCTTCTTACTCTCCTCCTTCTCTATCTATCACCTCTCTTTCTTCTTTCCTATTCCTCTTTATCTTGTTTTCCTCCCTTTCCTCTTCGTTCTTCTTCTTCCTCCTCCTCCTCCTCCTCCTTCCTCTCCGTGTCTCTCATCTTCATCCCACATTATCGCCTACTCTCTTGTTTCTCTTTTATCTTTAGTTCTCTCCCCTCACTCCCTCATCCATCAAGTCCTCGGGGAAAATTTGTATCAATGAAGGTTAATTACATGTTTTATACAACGGGAGAGAAAGGGAGAGAAAGGGAGAGAGAGGGAGAGAGAGTTATAGCAGATCCCCCTCCCATGTTTCCCCTCACCTCATCTCCCTTCTCGACTTTCCCTCATTTAATTTCATTCTCTCTATTTCCCCTCATCTCGTCTTTTCCCCTTATCTCCTCTCCCCTTTCTCTCATTCCTCCCCTCTCCCCATCCTATTCTCGTCATATCTTTTTATTTTCCTGTTTCTCCTCACCTGCTACCATTCTCCCTTTCCTCTTTCCCTTTGCTTCTTCCCTTACTTTCCTTCTTCTCCTCACTTCATCTTCTTTTTCCTTTCCCTCTCCCTTTCACATCTTTCCCTTTGTCATCTGCTAGATGTACCCTTTCCTCCCTAACCCTTCTCACCCCTCTCCCTCCCCTTTCCCTTTATCTCACCATTATTCTTCCCATTACTTATCCACTCCCATTCGTTTCACCAATCAAAGTTCCTTCTTTTTACCCTTCCCAATCCATTTCACCTTCCCCTTACCCTTCCATTCGCTCCCCCTTCCTCTTCTCCTCCCTCCCCTCCGCTTACCCTAGACCCTTCCATCACTATCAATCATTGTTCCACCATAGGCAAACATTACTGGTTCCTCTTGTGGAGTTATCAACAAGTGTGTGTGTGTGTGTGTGTGTGTGTGTGTGTGTGTGTGTGTGTGTGTGTGTGTGTGTTAGTAGAGTACTTGTACTGTATGTCTGTATGCGCCTGTGTATACGAGTATATTAGTTTCTGTATATTTATATGTAGGTTTTGTGGGAGGGTGTATGTGTGTATGCTTGTATATGTAATTATTATCATTTTATACACTATAATGACTTAGCACTCAGGCCGTACATATTATATAAGAAACACGGCTATACCCAATTTAGAAGGCCAATTGAAGACGTATTTTTTACCCAACCCTTAAACAACTGTAAATAAGATGTCGGCTTTAGAATAATTGTCTAAGAATGTATGATGCTAGAGTGACTGAAATAAAAATCTTTGTCATTGAGAAAGAGTAGAGAGAGAGAGAGAAAGAGAGAGAGAGAGAGAGAGAGAGAGAGAGAGAGAGAGAGAGAGAGAGAGAGAGAGAGAGAGAGAGAGAGATCAAAGTATAAGGTAGAGCTAAAGAAAATGGTGAGTGGATCCCGATGTAATACCTTGTGATAAGCCTCAGAAATTATTAAAGGAAACAAGATACGATTTCCTGATGTTGTCAAGAGTACAGTTAAGCTTATGAAAGAGAAGATCAAACATACCTGTAGTGGAAAGCCTGAAATGGAAGCCTTACAAGGTACGAGGGAGGTTCTGGGGTCCTTCAGGTAGTCTGAATAGTTGTTTACACTATGAAAGGTTCCAAGACTTTAGGAGTTGACTGATGTGACGGAGGGGGACATTGGAAACACTCTCTCTCTCTCTCTCTCTCTCTCTCTCTCTCTCTCTCTCTCTCCTCTTCTCTTCTCTTCTCTTCTCTCTCTCTCTCTCTCTCCTCTTCTCTTCTCTTCTCTCTCTCTCTCTCTCTCTCTCTCTCTCTCTCTCTCTCTCTCTCTCTTCTCTTCTCTCTCTCTCTCTCTCTCTCTCTCTCTCTCTCTCTCTCTCTCTCTCTCTCTCTCTCTCTCTCTCTCTCAGGGAACAGACTGGACAATAGATAACTTCCAAGACGATAGAAAAAAATGGGAGGAGATTTAGAAAGGGGTAAGACCTATGAGAAGACGCAAGAACTTCTGGTTTTATATTCCTCGAGAGTTTTAAACTTAGGTAGTTGTATTATATAAGGTGGGAGAATCTAGTATACGTAAACACACATTCCAAAAAGTGTGTTGTCTTTGTAGGGTTGTCAAAATCCTTCGTCCGCTGTGTCATATTGTCTAATACAAAATAGTAAAGATAATTTTTTAAAGCGTATAACATAGGGGACGTTTATACCCCTAATGGTGTGTGTTCAATGACAAGAAAATATGTAACTTTAGGAGACTGATTTTGCTTTGGCTGTGTTGGCTGTTGTTATACCGGGATGACCAAACAGGGAGCGTTGGTGAGGTTACGTACATCATTTTAAAACGATTTGACTAATGTTCGGAAAATATTTTAGACTTGTGGGGCTTAAATTAAAGTGATTGTGTTTTAGATCGGAGTAAAGCTTTTCTGTGTTTGTTTTATCAATGGTGTGTTAGGTACGGGTAAGAACAGTGATGGATTTGTGGTTGAATTTTTTTGTTTGAAGGAAGGTTATTGGAGTCCTTGTTGTTCTTATTAAGTATAGAGAGAAGAAGGACATAGTGTAAGAGAGAGAGAGAGAGAGAGAGAGAGAGAGAGAGAGAGAGAGAGAGAGAGAGAGAGAGAGAGAGAGAGAGAGAGAGAGACCAGCTACTTTATCCGGGGTACACGAGAGCGAGATAATATCCATGTATTCTAATCCTCTTACATGAGGTAGTAAGCCTATTAGAAGACCAAAACTCCTAATATGGGCAGCGAGCACACACGTGTAGAGTGGGCGGGACAGGTGTGTAGGAGGGACAGGTGTGTAGAGATAATTAAGTATAGATTGGAGTATAAAGATAGCTGCAGTATAGACAGGTGTGTAGTGGTAGCTGCAGTATAGACAGGTGTGTAGAGATAGCTACAGTATAGACAGGTGTGTAGTGGTAGCTGCAGTATAGACAGGTGTGTAGAGATAGCTGCAGTATAGACAGGTGTGTAGAGATAACTGCAGTATAGACAGGTGTGTAGAGATAGCTGCAGTATAGACAGGTGTGTAAGAGATAGCTGCAGTATAGACAGGTGTGTAGAGATAGCTGCAGTATAGACAGGTATGTAGAGATAGCTACAGTATAGACAGGTGTGTAAAGATAGCTGCAGTATAGACAGGTGTGTAGAGATAACTGCAGTATAGACAGGTGTGTAGAGATAGCTGCAGTATAGACATGTGTGTAGAGATAGCTGCAGTATAGACAGGTGTGTAGAGATAACTGCAGTATAGACAGGTGTGTAGAGATAGCTGCAGTATAGACAGGTATGTAGAGATAGGTACAGTATAGACAGGTGTGTAAAGATAGCTGCAGTATAGACAGGTGTGTAGAGATAACTGCAGTATAGACAGGTGTCTATACTGCAGGTCTCTCTCTCTCTCTCTCTCTCTCTCTCTCTCTCTCTCTTCTATTCCCCTCATCATTTCTCCCATGCTACAGGTATCCGGTAACAGGTAGAGGGCATGTTAATAAGCTGCGAGGGAGGGGGAGGCTATGGCCTGGCTTACTGACTCTCGAAGTGCCTCTTGTGGCTATCATTGGTTCACCTGGCCAGGGCAATTAGACCAGGAAGCAGATAACCTAAGCGCCTCTGTTAATGAAGTCAAGTTTATATTGAAATTTGCTTTAGATGCTGTTACTAATTAGTCGTCCTCACCTGGGAAAATGTTACAGCCTACATTAATGTTCAGATAATTAGATTATGTAGGGTCGCATTACTCTAGGCATCTTGTTAGAAGTGAACCTCTAAGTCTTTTCTTTCCAATTTGATTTATTTTTGGAGTAAAACTTTAGTCCTTCGCCAAATTTGTAAAAAAAAAAAATGTATATATATATATATATATATATATATATATATATATATATATATATATATATATATATATATATATATATATATATATATGAGGTATATATATATATATATATATATATATTTTGTTTCTTTCTAAATTCACTGTAGTTATTTTAGGATTTGTTAATTAAAATTCTAAGTTCAAAAATATATAAATTCTAGCAGGTGATATTAATTAATGACGCTTGAATTAATTTGGCTCATTACAGTTCCGGTAATTCCTCGTTTCGTGCATATGATTTTGCTGTCATGTTTAATAGAGCTCCGTGTGTGTGTGTGTGTGTGTGTGTGTGTGTGTGTGTGTGTGATGTTCTCTTGTGAGCTGACTTAAGCAGACAATTAATCCACAAAGCAGGAGAATGAGGTTACACGCAGCTGCATTACCTACTCGACCAGCTGCAGGCAACACAATGCTGGACTAAGAGAATCATTAATAATACAAGAGAAATAGTAAGAGAAACCAAGGATAACAATGAAACAATAACAGAAATAAAAGAGAATAAAATAAAAACAGGAAACAAACAACATACCACATAAATAAATACAAACATCACTGAATTATTGTTCAGATTACAAATTGGTCCATTTTTTTTTATAATTGTGCCATTTGCCAGTTTTTTCCAAGTAATGAAAATACAATGAATTAATTTTTGTTCCATTTCATAAGATGTCATGCAGAGTGGTGAAATCCATTACAAATTACAGCAAGAGGGAAGTATCACCACCAACCCCCCCCCCCTCCCCCAACTCCGTCGTATTATTATTCACAGACACGAGAATTACTCAAGTCTATGATCATATTTGTTGTATAAGTTCCCAGTAATTGCAACCGGATGTAAAGAGTTTTAGCCATTAATGCTGTATTAAATTGAGCCATGGAGGAGGGGGAGACGTATAGTTTCTATTTACGCAACTTAATTCACACGAAGGAATCATGAAGTCAACTGTAATTAGTATAGATAAGTTTAGAGGAATATTAACTTAACTAGAATTTCGTGACTGGGTTAGAGACTATGTGGCAAAAATATTATGTGACTATAACACTTCTTTCACTCTTACGTTGTTCTTAGAGACGGGTTATATTGTAGTCAAGGTCAAGATAATTAGGTGCTAACTACAAGGCGACAAGAAGTAGTAAAAAACTAATTATACCTCAAGTTTAAGTTTACTTCTGGATAATCTTAAGCAGCGAGTTAACATGATATAATTTAGTAATAAAAATATTATCAGTATTTCTAAGAGGTTTTAATTTTATGTCGTAATATTTCCTAAGACTTTAATATTTTTTTTGTCATTAAGTTAGAAAAAAAATCACTATATTTAATAACTTTCAGAGATGTTACATAGATACGTTCTTATCCACACCTGAGTTAAAATGTTCGGGCCGAGGTGTGGATAAGAACCTATGTTAGTAAAAAAAAACGTGGCATATTGTTATGTTAAGATAGAGACTAGAACAAATATTTCCTTCCATACAGATTTAGTCACTGTTCCTTTACACACAGAGATGATAACATAAAGTCTCAGAGTGTAGATACATATTTATGACTGATTTAACGTTATTTTTCAGTAAATTATTTGAGGCCAAAGATCTTCCTGTCTTATATATCACCACCATTATATCCTTAGAATAATTATCACTAACAAGATCAGATATGCTTGGTGGTAATGCGTCATATACGTAAACATGTGATAATACCAATGATTTGAGACTAAAGTTTTACCCTATTAAAGATTATGTTAGTAAGTGGGAAGAGTTGGTGAGTTTCTGCTACACTACAGCTGTGTTGTGAAGTATATTTTACTGTCTAATATTGTTACGGAATGGTGGTCCTAGATTGTGTCAAATCATAGGTTTCCCCACTCCGGCAACAGAGTGAAAAGTAACAAGGTCGCCAAAGTAACACTTAAAGTGATGTTACACTAAATTATGCAAAACCAAAGTATCTCACGAGTTACAAGTATATATATCCACTCTATCTGGATGTGTATGAAAATCACAACCAGGTTATATCAACAGCGAACAAAGTGTAATCTTATGTAATGTACACTGACCAAGTCGCTCTTCTCCTCCATATAAATTCTTCAGAAATTGATCCAATTTCACTGTTACTGAGTAGTAAATTAGTTCTTTGCTGATACCAACACTTCCTTCATTACCTCGCTCACATACCTATTCAAGCGAGTGTTTGGCCATTATTCACACGAACACCGCTAACTAACTGTACGCCTGAGTCTTCGTTATAGGGACTTTTGGTACGCCTAACGTTGCCTGTCCCCGAGTGGCGGCGATTTCGCTTATACACATATGTGATAGTTATTAACAAAGTAATTGAGGGGAAAATTTGTGAACATAAGGTAATAAGGCCAGTGACCTGACCTGACCTAATCTAACCCCTCCATGGGAAAAAAAAGAGAAAAACGCAGGAAAAACAACATCATTCGACAGTGGAATATGAGTAAGTATAACTATAAAAAAAAAATCGTAAAATAAATTCCTTAGAAAATAATAGACAGAAGATGGTGACCGTTCCCTTAACATTTACCTCTATAGTCTTTATGCCTTCTTATCACCCAATGTTTACCAAGAACAGTCAGACCAGATAATGTCTCAGATTCCCCCTCCTCCATTACCTCCATATACTCTGTTCCCTTCTTCACCTCCCACCTCTCTCTCACTCGACTATTTCCTCCATCTTACAAACTTTCTCAAACCAATTTTCCATATTATAATGAGAATAGAAAACAAAAATGTCTTTATTTGCCGCTTCAGAGTAGACCACAAGCAGCTTAGATCAGGGCAACATCAGCAACATCAACAACACACACACACACACAGAAACACGGTATATCTAGGCTTAACACTAGTCAACAACTGCAGAGTAGATCATAAGCTCAGCAACAGACACAGAGAAGAAAGATAAAGGAATGATAACCAACGTTTATAATCTGGAGATGTAGTTTGTGAGTTAAACAACAGATGGCGGTATAATGACACACACAGGTCCAATCATCTTCGCTTTAGGCAGCCCCGGGAAGATTACCAGACCTTGTGGCTGACTGAACAGATGTTACTGATTGATGTGTAATAGTTTCCCACCAAGTTGTTATTCTAGTTCACTTTAATTGTCCTTAATTAAGCTTATCTGTTACTTCATGTGGCTTGAATAAAACCAAACCAATCTACCCACAACGATATGTTTATATACAGTGAGAATCTTAGCGTTGACGTCACTGATTGTTTTGAAAGCAGTAGTGAAAGCGAAGTTCTCCAGCACTGTGTTGATAAAGTAACAATAAATACGCGGACTAAAGACAAACTTCAATTCGACGTTAGTGTATAATAAAAGACTTGTTGGTGTTGGTGTAAAGGTGAGTGTGATTAATTCAAGAGAACACAAGCAGGTGACGCTCTAACTACGAAGGAAAACAAACACGACTCACTGCCGAAAACAATGTAAGAACAGACACAACAACTATATCTTTTCTTCTCTTTCATGTGTGTATAATTTAATCAGTAACAGAAAACCAACTTGAATATAATTCTTTGTTTACGTCTCAACAATGTATTAATAAGTTTAGGTTTTGAAAGGTCTAGTTTACGTTTCTGCTTCTTCAAAATAAAAAAACAATATTTCAACATTTTCCTCTATCAACCCGAGTGTAATAAAGCCTATTTAATTATAAATTTTCATACCTTTCTAAAGTTCATAAATTTAATTAAAATATTAAGCCCCCACGTAAAATTAAACCAGTGAGTTGAATTATTGCAGAATATCATTATTAAACTTGGGACATGAGTATTATATATAACATTTCTTTTGTCAAATTCAGAGTCTTTTTATAGATCCTCATACACTTTACAGACTCACAGACAACAGACAATACCATTCACAGACACATACACAGGCTCTTTACAGACTCAGAGACAATATACCCCTTAGAGACTCAATAAACAGGCTCTTTACGACTCACACACAAGACTATTCACAGACTATCATTTATCTTGTATTCAGAAACGATTGTGTTAGTTTACATGGTAATTGGGTACACGTCTTAACACCTGCCCACCCCCCCCCCTCCACCCCCCCGCCTCACTCTCTCTCTCTCTCTCCAGTTCTCTCATAATTCTTCCCTATTATCTCTTCCATTATCTCTCACTCTTTCTCTTTCACACTTCCTCCCTCTTGATAGTCTTTGCTATCTCTCTCTCTCTCTCTCTCTCTCTCTCTCTCTCTCTCTCTCTCTCTCTCTCTCTCTCTCTCTCTCTCCTCTCACATAAATACCCTTTCTCTATTTCTCTCTATCTCACACAGTATCCTTCTCATCCTCTCCATCTCTCTCTCAGTAGTACTCTATCTCTCTTTCTCTCTCTCTTCCATACACACTACTTCTCTCCCCCTTCCTCTTACATTCTTACTGTATATTTAACATCCTCTTCCTCTCTCTCACACACTAACTCTCCTTCCCTCTATCTCTCTATTTCTTAAACACTGCCCCTCTTCCCCCCCCCCCTCTCTCTTACTTTCTCATTTTCTCTTTAACATCATCGCTCTCTCTCTTTCCGTCTCTCTCTCTTTCTCTCTCGTGCGCTTTGCTTGGTTCGGGATTATGGAGCCAGTTATTGGGGTTCCATAAGTGTGATTTGATATCGTTCTTGCCACGATAAGAGGGTGAGAGAAGGGGAGACATAAGAGAAAAAGGAAGAGAAAGATAGATAGGAGAGAGAGAGAGAGAGAGAGAGAGAGAGAGAGAGAGAGAGAGAGAGAGAGAGAGAGAGAGAGAGAGAGAGAGAGTACGCCACATCATTGTATATGGTCTGCCTCTCACCCGACACAAGCGCCATACTCCCTCAAAGAACGTGTTCACGGACCTGGAGTGTATACATGGAAGAACAAAGAGCTTATACATGGACACAAAAAGAATGTATACACGGAGCGAAGACTTACATAAAGAAGATAACGCACATAGACCCACGAAGTATATATGAGCAGACAAAGACCGTGTACACAAACAAACAAGGGATGAATACACAAAGAACGTACCCACTGACAAACAACTAATGTAAACAAGAAAACGTACATACATATACGAAAACACATATAACACACACACACACACACACACAGACAGACGTACACACACACACACACACAGACAGACGTACACACGAGTACAAGTAATGTTTTGTTCTCTTCTAAACTCAAAATTAAATTGCCACTTAACATTCCTCATTTAATTTAGACAAAAAAAAGTTTGTTTTTGTAGATAGAACAAAGACAAATTTAACAATGTTTTAATTTTTTCTATTAATTTCTTTTTTCCAGGACAATGAAGTAGGCTATAGCTACCCATATTTGTTTTCTCCTAGGATAAGGGACGCAGGTTAATGTTGTTTGGGTTAGATGATAATTGTCTTCTCTCTCTCTCTCTCTCTCTCTCTCTCTCTCTCTCTCTCTCTCTGTTTTATTTCGTCTATGCCTTTCTTCATTACTTAATATCATAATCCACCCTACACAGCATGGAGTTTCTGTTCCCGGAATACTGAACCACGCCCACTAACACACACACACACACACACACACACACACGCGGGTTCTTTAAATTCACTAACATATTATATTCCATTTATTTACATTCTGAGTCAGATTTCTCGACATAGCCAGGAAAATTTAAGACTGACCAAATGCAGACTGTTGGCCCCGACGTACTCGGTAGGTCCACTATTATTTAGACTGTCAGGTTATATATTCTTAACGCAGACTGACCGCTATCAGACTGTTAAAACTTCGACCGATAGACTATAGACTGAAAGCATAGACTGAATGATAACAGACAGTCAACTCAGTTAACGTTAGAGAAACAGACTACAAACTGTATCACAGACTATCAGGCTTACAGTCTACGAAACCTACACTGATATGTTGCAAAATATTAACTTAGGCTGCAGAATGTTAAGCTCAGACTGTCAAGATTGTTAGTTGAGACTGACAGGCTGACAGAGCTTTTGTGAATAGTGAATGTGTGTTACGTCAACTGAATACACTACGGCTGACTAGATCTCTTAGAAGCAAACGACCTGACTTTGATATCGAGGCACTAGGAGGTATTGTATCATTGTTATATTGTATGATTGGTGTATTTTAATGTATCGTTTCGTAGTCATGATTCAGACTGGTAGTTGAAGTTGTTATCTCGTTATATAATGGTGTGTGTGTGTGTGTGTGTGTGTGTGTGTGTGTGTGTGTGTGTGTGTGTGTGTGTGTGTGTCATTTTCGTTTAGATTGTTTAATTTTGTTTGATGTCTTTGATTGTTTGCTTGTAACGATATGATATTGTATTTACGTTGAATTAATGTTGTATAATATAACCCTACTTTACTGTTGTTATGTTTAATATGTATCGCTATGTTATTACTTATACTTTATCACTGTATTATCTACCATACTGTAATAGGGCCATATTACAAAATAGCTCACGTCAACGATACAAAATTATTACAGTGGGGTGGAAGAATCTGTTACAACTATCTTATGTTTTGTTCTGTTTATTTTCTTCTAATTCTTTGCTATTTAATAACTTATGTGAGTTTGGCATTTCTGTTCGTTTAAAAGTTTTCCCTCTGTGTTATGTAAATAGAGAGAGAGGATTTCAAAACAAAGGAATATAAGGCCATTTATGAATCATGCAAAAGGCGAAGGATAGGAGGGGAAAGAGGGGTGAAGTGAGGGAAAGAGGAGGATAGATGAGAAGGTGAAAGGGAGGAGAAGAAGAGAGGGGAGAGGGTGAATGGAGAGAGAGGAAGAGAGGGGAGAGGGTGAAAGGAAGGAGAAGAGGAAAAGGGAGAGAAAAGATAGGATGAGGGGAAAGAGAGGAAGAAAGGAGAAACGGAAGGAGGGTAAGAGAGAGAAAGATAGGGTGAGAGGAGAGAGAGGAAGTGAGAAAGGAAGAGAGAATGAACGGAGGGAGAGGAAGATACAAGAAGGATAAGAACAACAGCAACAACAACAGCATCAAGAATGAGAATAAGAATAACAACAACAAAAAGAAGAAGAAGAAGAAGAAGAAGAAGAAGAAGAAGAAGAAGAAGAAGAAGAGGAGGAGGAGGAGGAGGAGGAGGAGGAGGAGGAGGAGGAGGAAGAAGAAGAAGAAGAAGAAGAAGAAGAAGAAGAAGAAGAACTAACGTAATAATAAAGACACGACAACAAAACAATAACAAAAGACAACTAACACGAATAAAAAACAAACAAAAAAACAAGATAATAAGGAAGCAAATAACAAGACGAAATGAACAATTATTAACGTAGAGAAAACCAAACAAATAAAAGTGGCCTCCCTTCCCTCTCCCATGAACCCCATCTGGCTAACAAACAAACAAATAATCAAACAAACAAAGACTAAGAGGGTATTTATTTAAGTCCCCCCCCCCTCTCCCCTACCTCCTCCTCCTCCTACCTCCCCATCTCTTCCTCCTCTCTCC
>CAUDMG010002538.1:1780478-1787978 GCA_958450375.1 Homarus gammarus
GATACACCTGTTCTGAGGCTTGATACACCTGTTCTGAAGCTTGATACACCTGTTCTGAGGCTTGATAAACCTGTTGTGAGTTTCGATGCACCTCTCCAGCTACACATATACGCTTAAAAATAAAGAATAAAGGTTTAAGAGGTCATAATATACACTCGTGCATAACAAGGGCAGTCAATGTTGCTGCTCTGTCTCTCAGTGTTCAGGTGTTTTCCCTTATACCTGATGGTAAGGTTTCTCGAGCCTCAGGACTTAAGAGGAAAGATGGGTACTACGGCATTTCTAGACATTTTAGTCATATGAAAGCGACGATTCATGTTATATATGTTATTAGTTCTTAATTATTATATTCTGAAATGGTAGTTATTTAAAAGAAGTAAATTTTATTGGTTTGTGTGTATGTATGTGTGTGTGCGTGTGTGTGTGTGTGTGTGTGTGTGTGTGTGTGTGTGTGTGTGTGTGTGTGTGTGTGTGTGTGTGTGCGTGTGTGTGTGTGTGTGTGTGTGTAGTTAATTTTTACGCAAACAAGAAGGGCGATCTTTGTCCCCCAGAGTCACATTCAGAATATCCCCTAAACTGACCCTAGGATAGTCGTCTTAAAAGTATTCCAATAAACTTTCAATTAACCTCGAGTCACATCGAAATATCTTGAGTGTTGTTGAACTTTCAGAGACTCAATATACCCCAGACTCCCCTCACCCCTCCCCCCGACAAAAAGAATAAAAAATACCACCAGTTGGTTCTCAAAAGACTCCGAAGACCTGACCCCAGACATTCAGCCCCCCCCCCCCCACCCCCCCTCACAGCAGGTCAAACCACCCAATACTCGATAAGGAAACGAAATTGACTTAAAAGCCACAAGTCAAGTGGTTTCTTTAACTTTTGTGCCGACGCTTTCTGGCCGAATTTGCTGTCGTGAAGGATCTTAAAAAATCATCTTTCCAATGAATTTTATTTTTGTCGGTTTTGTAAACTGTCAGAGAAGAGCTGGAGGTGGCCTTGTGGGAGAGATGTGCTGTACATGGAGAGATGTGCTATAAGAGGTAGAGATGTGTTGTAGAGGGAGATATGTACTAGGAAGGAATGTGTTTTCTCCAGTACATCTCTCAAAGTCAGTCATCGTGAGTCATTGCAAAAATTCTCTCTATCTGTTTACATTTCATTCCTATTACAGAGAGAGAGAGAGAGAGAGAGAGAGAGAGAGAGAGAGAGAGAGAGAGAGAGAGAGAGAGAGAGAGAGAGAGAGAGAGAGAGAGTGTGTGCGTGTGTGTGTGTGTGTGTGTTCTGTGTAAGTCATCGCCTGGGTACACACTGGGGTATTCGTCTCAATCCGCTCCAGAATACACCAGCTGTCGTCTCTCACTCCACTATCGACAAATACCGAGTTAATTATCTCCCTGTGTTGACCTGGACCCATGTTATTGCCGAATTGTCTGATCAACATCCTATGGAATCGAATTTATCTATAGACTTTAACTATAATCAACACTACAGCGGATGAATTACATGTATCAGTATATATATTTTTCGTAATTAAATGCGTATGTGTGAGGATATTGTTATTATGAATATTTTTTCTTTCATTCGTTTATCTTACTGGTGAGAGGTGTTCATTATCATATGGAGAATATCGTTTTATGTTCAGTATCATCTGTTCAATGTTATTCTTTACTCCCTCTCTCTCCCTCCCTCCTTCCCTCTCTTCTCTCGTTGTATAATTCTTTCACTACTTCATTCACCAAAATATTCTCCCGCAATCATTCACTCCTCGCTCGTTCACTCACTTAGTCATTCATACACCCAGTCATTCACTCAACCAGTCACTAACTCACCCACTCATTCACTCAATGGTATACTCATACACTCACCTACACATATACGTTCCTAGCTACCCTTTAATTTATTATAAGCTTTGCTAGTGAATATGCAAAGGCTATTATTATAGTAACAAAATCTACTAGTTTATTTATAAAGGATGATGGCTTCCTTAGTTTCTTTACAATGTTTCCTATTTAATTTTCAATATCTCTTAGTGTGTTTACAATGACTAGAGGCAGTTGGTGAGGGTTCAGGGCTCTACGGGGATGAGGGAGGATGCACTGCCCCTCTCGAAGAAAAATAACAAACTTTGTATTCCCTCACCGGCAACTCGAAAATATTTTATTTTGGGGGTCGAATACATCTGAAGTCGATTGTACCTGAAGTCGAGTACACAGGAGGTCGAATATACCTGAGAGGGAGATGTCTAATGTCTATAAGAGACACTTAAGATCTAGTTTATTGAGATCGAGCACATTTCTGAGGTACAATAAGGTCAAATACACCTGAAGTTGAGTATATCTGAGGTCGATTATATATTTTGAGGATGATTAAATACGAGATAGAACACTTCTTAGGTTAAGTACAGTAAGGTCGAATGCACATCAGGTTAAGTACATCATCCACACAACATCAACAACACACACACGCCAATACTCATCACCTACGTACATTCTGAAAATTACCAATACCCTAAAATTTACCCCTGTGCCATAAGCATTACCCCCATGCCCTGAAAATCATCTATATACACTATCCATTATCCGTATAGCTTAATCATTACCCAAGCATCTTACCTATCGTCTCTGTATACTAAACATTATCCACATATATCCTAAACATCACCCAGAATCACTAAACAATAATAATACACAGGTAAACTATGAAACATCACCCAAACATCACCCCAAAACACCTTTATAAACATCACACAAACATCACCCCAAAACACCTTTATAAACAACATCACCCCAAAACACCTTTATAAACAACATCACCCCAAAACACCTTTATAAACAACATTACCCAAACATCACCCCAAAACACCTTTATAAACAACATCACCCAAACATCACCCCAAAACACCTTTATAAACAACATCACCCCAAAACACCTTTATAAACAACATTGCCCAAACATCACCCCAAAACACCTTTATAAACAACATCACCCCAAAACACCTTTATAAACAACATCACCCAAACATCACCCCAAAACACCTTTATAAACAACATCACACAAACATCACCCCAAAACACCTTTATAAACAACATCACACAAACATCACCCCAAAACACCTTTATAAACAACATCACCCCAAAACACCTTTATAAACAACATCACCCCAAAACACCTTTATAAACAACATCACCCAAACATCACCCCAAAACACCTTTATAAACAACATCACACAAACATCACCCCAAAACACCTTTATAAACAACATCACACAAACATCACCCCAAAACACCTTTATAAACAACATCACCCAAACATCACCCCCAAACACCTTTATAAACAACATCACACAAACATCACCCCAAAACACCTTTATAAACAACATCACACAAACATCACCCCAAAACACCTTTATAAACAACATTACCCAAACATCACCCCAAAACACCTTTATAAACAACATCACCCAAACATCACCCCAAAACACCTTTATAAACAACATCACCCAAACATCACCCCCAAACACCTTTATAAGCAACATCACCCCAAAACACCTTTATAAACAACATCACCCAAACATCACCCCAAAACACCTTTATAAACAACATCACCCAAACATCACCCCAAAACACCTTTATAAACAACATCACCCAAACATCACCCCAAAACACCTTTATAAACAACATCACACAAACATCACCCCAAAACACCTTTATAAACAACATCACCCAAACATCACCCCAAAACACCTTTATAAACAACATCACCCAAACATCACCCCCAAACACCTTTATAAGCAACATCACCCCAAAACACCTTTATAAACAACATCACCCAAACATCACCCCCAAACACCTTTATAAACAACATCACCCAAACATCACCCCAAAACACCTTTATAAACAACATCACCCAAACATCACCATATATTTTACCTTCTCTTACACACAATCAACAATATCCAAAACTCACATTTAATTACCTGGACAGAAGGAGAGGTTGTATTCCAATCACGCTAATCTCACCTCATCCCGCAGATCTAGGTGGCTCCCGACTCCTAAAACCTTATAATCCCTCAGTATCCTCCCTCTCATCCAGGCCTCAGCCGTCCCATGATGCCTTGTTTCTCTCTAAGGGGCTTGGCTGGAGTCTCTTCATGTTGTCTGGAGTCTGGGGATACAAGGAAGGTCTGGTTCTCTACTGTAGGGAGGAAATACTTCTTTTTATGGTTCCGTGGAGAGAGAGAGAGAGAGAGAGAGAGAGAGAGAGAGAGAGAGAGAGAGAGAGAGAGAGAGAGAGAGAGAGAGAGAGTAGAGCAGAGAGAGAGAGTTAGAGAGAGCATAGTAGTGCATGGCAAAATCCTACTACCAATAAATAACTTTCTGGTAGACTGGTGTTACTTATGTGTTTAAGTGTGTTTAATTTTTCGTTCGATTTAAACCTTCATAAGTAATATCTATGACCTCTACGTGTACCACTTGACAACCTGGGAAGAAGTGGTCTGGGTTTGTGTTTTCCATCTTGTTCAGGATTCTAAGTGTCTCTGTGAGCTCTGCCTTGTCGTGTCTTGTTGGAGAAGATGTCGGTCCCAAAGCCTATAACCTACCTGGAAATTCGAGACGTCTTATTTCAGAGGTGATTCTCGTCTTCCTGCGTTGAACTTTATCCAGGATGTTGTGTCTTTTGTGAGTGTTGTCGCCTTGTTTGTTTATTGTAATCCAATCTGATTGTCAGCAACATGAACTCACAAACAGAAAATATAATGGTAACGTAGGTATTGTGTATCCTATCCTTAGAGACACACATGTGCTGGCAAAAATACAAAACAATTATATACAATAACATTTGAAGACCCATTCTAATATATGGGCCGGAAGCTTGGCCACCCACAACTAAAACCGCGTATGGGAGAAGAGAGACTAAAGAAGCGAAGGTTGAACTGGACTCCATGGGGACGACGACTGACGAACACCAGCGCAAGAGATAGATCGATGACATAAAGAGTGTATTGATGGCAAGAGGAACAGCATTGGAGGAAGAGGAGGCGGCTGACGCTAAACTTTATCGAGATCATCTTGAGTGGAGGAGGCTGATTGAGGCCGGTGACTGAGAGGTCATAGACCTACCTGGCGTCTGGTGAGAAAGTTGAACACACACACACACACACACACACACACACACACACACACACACACACACACACACACACACATCTCATCAGCTCCCCTTAAGCCCTTACATGTGTTAGATTTACGACCAAATATCAGGTGTCGGCAGTAATTGGTATTGACAGGTGGATGAAGGTTCGTGTTCCCTGAGTTACAGGTAAATGTTCTTTACCTTAAACTGTGGTTGTTAACTTTACAACTGTATATTCTTTTCTCAGCAAAGTCTTTGTTCTTTACTAAGTTTCAGCTGTGTCAGGCAACTCTATGATCATAAACGTATTTGACTTGCTCACACACATGAAGAGCGGTGACCTGAGGCGCACAGTTACCTGGGTGAACTGGTGTCAAGTTTATCATAATTTTTACACTGCTTCTCTATCACTTGGCAACAAACAATGACCAAAATTTTTAAGAATAATGAATTTCATCACACGTTAAAAAAATAAGCCATTAGATGTTAGAGCTATGGTAAGTCATTATATCTTCAACATGAAACACCATAGATGATAAAACGTAGAACCATAGTGAATTAAACGAATATATGGTATAAGGAACTAGATAAGGGAGACGATAAACAGGGGAGTAAGATAAAATACATCACAGTGGATTTAAAAGTTCAATATTTACACATTAACATACTCAGTCCGAGTCGTCAACACAGTGTAGTCGGTTCATCGAATTCCAGCAGCATGAAAACGTCAAAATTACTAATTAGCTGAAAATCAGATTCAGTGAAGCAGAGTATCGTAATAGCCTCTCTCAGAACATTAATTCAGTAATGAATATTCCCAAGAGATGAGAGCCGTAATGAGGGATCCAGTCCAATGATATAGAGCAATATGGAATTCAATTGCAGAGTAAGATAGAATTAAATTCTATAATAAGTCGTCATAGGTGTTCTACTCTTTATATTTATAACATCATGGTATTCAGTTCTATAAAGTATCGCAATATGGTAGCTACTCTAGAAACAAAGTCACGATATTATGATCCAGACCTTTACAGCACCACAACATAGCATTAAATCCTCTACAACACTACGAGATGGGATCGAGTCATCTGAAGTGGTACAATATGGAATTTAATCCTTTTAGGTGTTGTCCTAATATGGGGCTCTGATCCTATAGTTTACAAAGGATTAAAAAGGCTGTAGGGAGATGTGAACCAAAGACTGTGTCACCCAATGCTCGCTGGTGGCTCTCACGTGTTTGGTCGTGTATACAATAATAAAATAAAATATGAGCAAATATATATATTTCGCTACTTGGTATATAACCTGATTATGCGAAATTATACGATGATTACTAATGGTTTACCCAAAACATGAATATATTTTTTTAATAATATGAATAATGAATACTACTGTATCTAATTACGTGTGAGTTGAGTTGTTCAGAATATACATGTAATTATGAAGTTTTGTAGGAAGTGACCTGTACGGTAATTGTGTTTGGTTGTTTAATTATAGGAGAATAAGATTATAGGATGTTTGTTTATAAATTATATCAAAGTAAATTAGACACTACTTACTATAAAATGATAAATGGGAATGATTTAACAGCACCTATGTTACACAAAATGTTACAAATTATAAATCAACAAACCCAAAAATCTGTTCATATAGACTTTGACGTAATTATCGAGGAAATGAATAAAGTTATATATGGCTTAAACCTGGTTAGTTACGCCTCTTATTATCTGAAAAAATATTAACTTTTTTATGTTTTTTCGTCAGAATATAAAAAGAAAGTCCCATAGTTGTTGTTGATGTTTTTATTTAACGAGAACAAATTGTGTATAATTTTTGTATCTAAAACAATCTAAATTTTAATAAATCGATTATACTCTGAAGGTAATTAAGTCAATAATTTAATGAATCTATTTTTGGCTCATTTACATCGCAACATATTAGCCAAGAGATGACTTAATTATTATTGACCTAAACCAAATTATCCCGATGTGAAAAAATGCTCACTGGCTGAAACTTAATAATCTCAGGTGTCAATTTACCTGTAGTAACTAATATAACGACGAAATTATAAAGAATCCAATATCGTTTAAGTTAATTATTCGAGTCGGGGGACCTTAATCAACACCTACACCAATTGCACATAATGGAGCCAGTGTGTTTAATCAGTAACACAACACCTCGGGTAGCGTGTTTCCTCCCTGGATACAGATTGCAATGGAAATCTGATATGGATAGTTCAGAACACACCGATCAATTAACCAGTTCAATTGGTTGAGGGGGTGAGACCCAGAGGTGTGATGTGTGGAGTGATATATATATATATATATATATATATATATATATATATATATATATATATATATA
>CAUDMG010002538.1:1790478-1802978 GCA_958450375.1 Homarus gammarus
GACTTCCAAACTCAAGTCAACCAATTCTGACAATTTGGTGGCATTGACGTTTATTGGGGGAACTTTTCTTGAATGAAACGAACAGTCTCCCAACTGGTCGTCATCTATTAGCGTTCCTCTAATCTTTAGAATGACTTCTACAGCCTCGGTTCGGAGATTGGTACATTGACTGCAAAGCATTGCTTGCAAAACTGCTTCTGATCGAGCATACCAAGCGGACCTTCTTGCCACAGGTAACACGATGTCCCTCACTACCTTCCTCTGTGTTCTTACTAGCTGCAATTGAAACAAAAGGTGATTGGGCCCATCCACCCACATAGGATTAAGTTTCACACTAAACCACTGGGGAAGATAAACTCCAATAATAAATTCAACAATTAACCTCAAATTCTTCAGCACTTTGCCCTTCAATTCGTGTTTGGAAATCCAAATCCTGCAGAAACGAAGAGCTGTAGTTAACCAACGGCTGTGACTGACAGGTCCAATCTCCAAGAGAGCCAATGACTGAGGCACTTCTCCTGATCTTATTGCTTGGGCAATACGATAAGCATAGGATTGATCTGTGCTGAGATCTTTGATGACTCCTTCAGACAACGCCGGAAGGGGAGGGCCAACTTCGACCTTTGGAAAGGTTGTATTTATTTCTAGTTGTGTTGCTTCATCCAGCATGATGCCAAGGGGACCTGACCACTTGTTGTTGCTCTTTGTAGGACCATCAAGTTCCTGGATGAGATGACGAAGAGGTAGCTCGCCTGTATGTAAATCACATACAATCCAAACAAGTCTTCTTCCTAGTTTTTTCTCTAAATGCGTCATTACACCCCCCTGCCATCCGGTGTTCACTGCAGTTGAATCTCCACCAACAGCCTGCAGTGAACTGCCAAGTCCTCTCTCCTGAACCCAACATAAAATATGATCAGCAATGACCTCTGCATGTTTCTTCCCTTCTACTTCAGTTTCGGGAGCAAAGTGAAACAAAAACCGACCACCAGGCTCAGAACAGACAGAGTAGTGTTCTTCTTTGATGAGACCTGGAAACTTTCTGTTCACTCCCTCTACTTCTAGCAAAACTTTTGTGTCATCTATTCTTCCATCAAACAAAAGACAGGAGAGCCCTCCCTCGCTTAAATCTTTTTCATGCTGATCAGATATTTCCTTCATTATTTTTTCTTGTGCTCTTCTAATTTTATTATGATCTATCACCAAAGATACATCCTCTCGGCTGATGAGGCCTGCATCTATCCAAGCGGCAGTTGCAATTTCTGCAGCCTCACGAAGTCCAGCATGGTGGCGAATACTAGCTAAAGCAATGTTTGAAATATTTCTTGTGTTGTATTTCATTTTCTTTGGTAAAGGTTCAGATGGCTCTTTGGAACTATCATCTGATGTTGCTTCCTGTTCATCAGAAGAACTATCAAAGAAGTGATAAACATCTTGACACAGCTCTTCCTCTCTTTGGATGGCTTCTTCACTCTTCATTTTCTTCTTTTGTTCCCTCTCTCGGATTTGTTCTCTCTTCTTGGCATTAGCAATCTGCTTCTTTGTTTCTGAATAATCTATTGAACCCATTTGCATACTTCCTTGGCCTTCTGCCTTTGTCCTCTGTGCCTTTATAAATTCAAGCTCTAAAACAGGGATCTTCTTTTCACGAGGACAACCACAATCAATGTGGGAATTATTTTCTCTCTTACCTGAGTGAGAACAGTTGGATTCAGAACATAATTGTATGGAGCACTTGCAGGTCAAAATGTCAAACAGAGTATCAAGTGTGTGCAGAAATTCATTTTTCCTGGCCAAGTTTCCTTTACCAAGTGATGTTTCAACTGCTTTGTGCCATAATTTCGTTAGTTTTAGCTCAATAGTTCGACACTGATTAATCACAGGTGGTTTGAATAGTGCATTAGCTTTTGTCCATTGATGCAGAAGAGGGACTATCATGTCATTTATGAGTTCTTTATCTGTATAGTTCCTTCTGTCCTTTGCATTTTTTTCTCGAAGGAGTAACCCTAATCTTAGCATGTCTCTCACTGTTGGAAGTTCTGATACAGGAAGCTCCTTCCCTTTACCAACTAGCAGGCTCAAGTGGGTTGACAACTGACTTCTTGTCTTCAATTTTGACATCTTCACACTATCTGACAAATAGAAAAATATTTCAATGTTTCATAATTCAATTGTTGTTTCAAAAAATATCAATTTGTTTATCAAAAATGCTGTAACAGAAATAACATAATAATTTCTTAGAACATAATGTTTTATACAATGATATAAGTAACTGCGACAATCAATATGCCCTACTTACAATAATTAAAATGTAGAATTCGTCTGGTAGAGTAGGTGCAAGTGCAATGAGAGCAAACCACCGTCTATGATATCTAGAAGGAGAGTGAGCCGGGCGCCTTATCCTCACGCTTGGTACAAGTCAAAACAAGAATTAAACTGTCCCACACGGAGAGCCTGTTCATGTTCATGTTCTGACATGCATATTGTACACAAGCTATAGAACCATAAAATACTCCATAATCCATATGCTTACATGAGATTAGTTAATATCAAGTGAATAATTCTAATCAAGTCTCATTAATTTGTTGAAATACTGATATTTGAAACTTTAAGGTATAATTGATGTAGGTGAGGGTTATTTCAATTCATTTTTGTTTGCTAATCTCAAGTTTAGACATAAAGAGGCACAATATTTTGACTACCAAATTTGATTTTTAACATGTTGACAAAATTGACACACCCTAATATATATATATATATAGATATATATATATATATATATATATAATATATATATATATATATATATATATATATGTGTGTGTGTGTGTGTGTGTGTGTGTGTGTCGGGTTTTCATCGAGAATTGAGCTTCAGTTGACAGTTGTGTTGTGTAAGAGTAGAGGGTACAGTATTTGGATAGCTCTTGACAGTTTATCCTTTTTTTCAATATTGCGTCATTGGATGACTATGACCTTTACCCCCAGGGGAGGACAGGCCCCGGGCCGTGCCTGCTGACACACGGTGTGCACCAGTGTTCTTCCTTGTAATGGATATACCATACCAGCCTTTTTATTATATTTAAAATGTCTCAAAACAATAAAATATTTGCTTTTACTCGTATTTATCTACGTATCCCAGTTCTCTCTCTCTCTCTCTCTCTCTCTCTCTCTCTCTCTCTCTCTCTCTCTCTTGTTCGTATTTCGTCCCCGTGCTTTTATTGAGTGATACAGTTCGCAGTCACCTTCAGTAAATATTCGTTTGCACACAACCCTCAATATTAACATACCTGAGTTTCTGGACATACATCCTAATAATGTAAACAGGAACCATCATACTGTAAAGTGTGGGTGATTAGCGGCACTACAAACCTAATCTGACTTAGCGAAGGATGTCTTAAATATAATAGAGTTAACGAAATATGGACCAATTTCCGGGGGTTATAATAATAATAAGAAAACTGTGCCCTTAATTCCCAGAGTTTCGTCGAATTTAAAGGTTTATCCGGTTCTCACTAATAAAATTAAATATAAACATTATTTCATTAAGACTTCGAAATATCATAAAATAAATTCTTTATTTACACCTGACTCACCTAAATTAATGTAACGAATGAAATAACACCTTTATCTCAAGACATATTTCTATGATGCTTCAACGAAAAGGTAAAACAAATACTTGAGAATCTGTGAAGAATATTAAAGTTGGTTGATGAAGGAGAAGATTATGTTTGCCCTTCATGATGAGAGAAGGGAGTCGACTGGCCACGCTTTGTGTACCGCTCACATGGCTTAAGAATTATTAAAAGGGCCGCACTATAAATATCACCAGTGTTACCCATTCAAGCATTAATCTCAGAGCCTAACCTCTTTTACACTATAAGGTCTTAGCTTTATAAAGACTGAAAGACATACGGTGAAAGAGTTTCCCCAAAAATAATTATCTCAAATTTTAAACATAAGTCAACCTCAGACCACCAGTCGTCTCTTACGATAAAGACTAAAATAATCTTCCACATTAAGAGATAGATTAAAAAGTCATAGAAAACATTAACGAGTAATACCATCAGACCCTGAACTATTAACACCAGTAAGACCATGAGTAGGGTAGTAACTATGCTGGCCGATGAGAATGGCAGACATAATCACTTAATATTCCTATACGCTTAATCATTACATCTATAACACCTTGCGTGATAAATAAAACCAATACCATAGAATTGATTACATTATAACTATCGATTCTTCGTGTGTGAGGGAACAGGAAAACGAATTAAAACTATAGGACTCTCAGGCAGGATTCATGTAACCAAGAGGATATTCCCTGAAGGATATATCCAGGCGGGACTGAGGAAGGATTTTATCTGTTATGGTTTTATTGAGTAAATTTCGTCACGACTCAAAGATAATGTTCCCTGATCTCCTCCTCTCACAGACCTTGCTGCTGACTGTGTGGGGAGTAGCTGGGAAGCTCATCAGGTTATATCTCTTTAAATATTTTCTAATTGTCAATTATTAAATTTTTGAGGAATCACCTGAAGATTAGACACCCTAGCTTTTTTTCACCCGGAGAGTAACCACCGAAACCTCATTTAAATTAAGCTAACGTAACCTAACCTAATGCTAATATAATCTAACCTAACCTAACGTAATCCAGCTAATTTTCTGATATTTAAATTAGTTTCCTCCACTTATTTTTTTATATTCCACTTGTTTCCCTACTTTTCATTTATTGTTCTTATTTTTCCTTTATTTTGCCCTAAATATTATTAATTTTTTTTTTTGCCCCCGGGTTTAGGGATTAGCTTTCCTTAGTCTCTTGTGAGGTGAAAATCTTTTGTTTCTGTCGAGACAAAATATGAGAGAAATTTTTAGAAATTTAGGCGTTTTATCAGGTGACTGTGTGTGTGTGTGTGTGTGTGTGTGTAATATGGTTTACGACACCTTGATCTTAAAATGGTTTTTATCTGTTAATTAAGAGTAAGGTTAGCTTCACTAGTTCACCATACCTGCCCGTCTCTCTCTCTCTCTCTCTCTCTCTCTCTCTTTATAAATCATCTTCGGCCTCACTTCAAAATACAATTCCACCGAAATAAACAAACACTCAGAAGAATAAGTTAATATATTAAGAGAAATTATAGAGTAACAGAATGCTTCCTCTGTCATCGCTTCTGTTATTGGGAAGAAATTCGGTTGTATTTGCATCCCGCCGTGTGTCTCTTCAACGAAATACGAGCCAATGCATTTACCATTTGCTGTTACCTGGCAATGTATATCCCGTGGGGGTCTGTCTTGGCTTTGATTTGTGATGCCACTGCTTGTAAATTGTTATTCTTGGTTATTGGATGCCCTTATGGTATAGATTTCTTTTCTTTTTTTTCTTTCTTTCTTTTTTTCTTTCTTTCTTTCAAGTTATCATAGAGAATGTCTGTCTCTCTTTCGTCCTCTTTGTATCTCTCTCTCTCTCTCTCTCTCACAGACCATTTCCCCCACACACACATATTTATTTTACGAAGGAGAACTGGCATAGAGAGGAAAATAATTCATACTTTGATGTGAGAGAAAAACAGAAAAGCAATGAATATGAGTGGAGAAGCTCGAGTGAATGAGAGATATGAGATAAAAGAGAATAATATAAGAACATTACTGGAATCCTCGCCGCCATTAACATAGAGAGAGGGGGGAGTTAAGGGTTATAATCTTTCTTTTTCATTTATATAACCTGGAAATATAAACTCAGATATATGATTAAGTTGCTGTCTAGTTAATCCAGTGAAAAATTATTACGTATTTTTTGTTGTATTTTTCTCTATTCATTAATTCAAAAGACAAAATTTCACTTTTTATTTATATTTAATTTAATCCGTTCAATAGGTTTTAGCATTAGCTTTTCTTAGCCTGGAGATGTGCTGTATTATAATCGATAGAGCTAGTAATTCTCTCTCTATCTCTCTCTCTTTCTCTCTCTCTCTCTCTTTCTCTCTTTTTCTCTCTCGCTTTCTCACACCCTCCTTTGGTCTCTTTACCTCTATTATTATTGTTGTTCCGTCAAATTTTCTCTTATTTTCTTTCTTTTTCTCTCTCCGTTACTCGATCATTCCCACTACGTAAACCATCCAATCCTTACCTTATTAAATACTACCCCATCAACTCACACCCCATCAACCCACACCCCATCAACCCACACCCCATCAACCCACACCCCATCAACCCACACCCCATCAACTCACACCCCATCAACTCACACCCCATCAACCCACACCCCATCAACCCACACCCCATCAACCCTCACCCCATCAACTCACACCCCATCAACCCACACCCCGTCAACTCACACCCCATCAACCCACACCCCATCAATCCACACCCCATCAACCCACACCCCATCAACCCACACACCCATCAACCCACACCCCATCAACCCACACCCCATCAACCCACACCCCACCAACTCACACCCCATCAACCCTCACCCCATCAACTCACACCCCATCAACCCACACCCCATACATATACACACACACACACACACAGTCACCACCAGCCTATACCCTCCAGCATGACATTTGACCTATGATGGTGACCTCTCTATAACCAATAATATCTGAGTCACGTTCTCCGACCTCTAAAGGTGAACCCGTTTGACCTCTGTGACTCACCTGGTCTTAGTACAGGTATATACAGTATGATTAGTATGGAGAATGAGTATGTAAGGGATTATATCTTGTGTATGTTAGATGGTTATTGAGATGTAGGAATTATTGATTGATGTGTATATTCTGTTTGGCTGTTGGTCTTGATAGATGTTTACTTGTCTGTCTGTCTGTCTGTCTGTCTGTCTGTCTGTCTGTCTGTCTCTATGTTTGTCTAGCTTTCTCTTTAGTATTATTGTTTTTTTTATGTTTTTATCTGTGTTTTTCTATTATCATTTTACTATTTTTTTCTCCCTCTCTCTCTCTCTCTCTCTCTCTCTCTCTCTCTATACCTCTCCGTATCTCTGTAATCTCCTTTATCACCCTCACGTTACAAATCTCATACGCCGGGGAAGAGGAGATTGAATTGAAGTTTATATCCGAACGCTTGAAATATATCCACGGTCGAATGTGAATTTTATCTCGGTCGAATATCACGGCTGCTTGATTCTCACTTTTCTCTGATCTAAGATATTTTTGTTTTATTTGTTGTGATTTGTATTTATTTCCTCCTATACCTGGATTTTGTTGTTTATTTTTTGTTATTTTTGTGTATTATTATTGTTATTATTATTATTGTTGTTGTTATTATTAGTATTATTATTGTTGTTGTTGTTATTATTATTATTATTATTATTGTTGTTGTTGTTGTTGTTATTATTATTATTGTTGTTGTTGTTGTTGTTATTATTATTATTATTATTATTATTATTATTATTGTTGTTGTTATTATTATTATTATTATTATTGTTGAGTTGTTATTATTATTATTGTTGTTGTTGTTATGGGTAGGTAATTTACAGTGGGGGAAATGATGGTGTTGTGTACAATGTCTAATTAAATATTGATACTTTTATCCACTGTAGATTTTCAAATGTATTTTTCTCCCCTTTGTTTCATAAGTATCAATATATACATTAACTCACCCCATGTTTATATACAAATTACCTTCATATCTCAATCCTCGTTTAAAAACTCATTCTAAAATACTACGTGTATATTATTCTTATTTTCTATTCCCTTTCAAATATAAATCAAAATCCCCTTTTTTCCTTTCCAAATCCAAGACTAACAATATCAACATTTTCATTCCTACCATAAAAAAATTCCCACGTGTACACCAAATGACTGGATCAACGGGGTCAAAAAAATAAAAATAATATAAATATCAATAGAAACAACTACGATATATATGCGATAAATGGTGGCAAATGAAAGCCAATATATCTCCCTTACTTCGTCTGATATTGGCACCAGTTTGATCTACAACAAGAAAAGTGGAAAAATCGTCAAGAGAAACAGTGAAGAGAATGTGAATTAATCTGCTGGAGTTGTTTTCTTTTTTCTCTATTTTTTCCCTAACTCTGATTTCACAGATTATTGGCAATAGCTTGATTTACTGGCGGGCGGACGGACGGATGGACAGACGGACGGACGGGCGGGCGGGTTGACAGACAGACAGACAGACAGACAGACAGACAGACAGACAGACAGACAGACAGATAGATAGATAGATAGATAGATAGATAGATAGATAGATAGATAGATGTGTGATTAACCAAGAGGGCGGGAGCTGACCTTCTCAACCGTCTGATGAAATGGATAAAATATAAATTCTAGTTCTGGGAGAGAAATAACAGGTCGTGTGCTGTAATTTCGACTTAAAGGATAAAAGTAAATTTGAATCACTTGAGGAGTAGCCACCCCAAGCTTATTTTACCTTAAGCTTAACCACCCTAACGATAACCAAACCTAACCTAACCTAACCTAACCTAACACTGTCATTTATCCTTATAACATCGAGTCCTGTGAAGCTCCTGTAGTGCATAAACAGTGCTGACCCGGTACACTGCATCACTTAACTCAATATTTCAGGTAAACTATTCCATCATCCATTCTACTCACTGCTGCGCCACCGTGGGATAACTTGTTCCCTGTACTAATACCCACAAAAACACATATATAATACAGGGAACACGTAACACATACTGAATAACAAAAATATATGTATTAATTATGGTATATGGATTAATATGTAAACCAAAAGTATTCTTAACTCATACATAATCTTTCTAATGTATATATCATACATATTTAATGCCTGAATTTATGTCTTCTTTCCTTCTTCTCTTCTTTCTTCTTTATGTCTATTTGTCTGTCTGCCTTTGGTATTCTAATTCCTCCTCTACCTCCCAGGGACTCTCTCTCTCTCTCTCTCTCTCTCTCTCTCTCTCTCTCTCTCTCTCTCTCTCCTTGTGCCTCTGACTCATACTGGAGACACTACCGAGGTCATTCCTTCCTCTCCTCTACACCATGATCATCAATATCATCAAAGATATGAGAGAGAGAGAGAGAGAGAGAGAGAGAGAGAGAGAGAGAGAGAGAGAGAGAGAGAGAGAGAGAGAGAGAGAGAGAGAGAGAGAGAGAGCCTTTTTAAAACTAACTCAAAGATGTTGCCTCCAATTATCGCCCTTCAAATTAGTAAACTTCCCTCTAGTGAGAGAACCTTAATTAAGAAAAAAAAAGTCTTCAAAACCACAAGTTCTCCCAAAAGATATTTTCAAGAATCTTGTGATCTCTTAACATGTTGCAGAAGACTCCCCTCACTTCTTAAAAACTGGTCTCTTAAGCTCTCGACATTAAAGTAGAAACTCTTTAGCCTCATCATTATACCACCAACTTTTCCAAAAGATAGGAACTAGAATCATATCTTTTGAAATCTTGCTTCTCAAAAAAAAAAAAAAAAATGATCTCTGCAATATTTTTATTCCTTAACTTTTCAACTAGGCCAAGCTAGTTACTTTAAGACTCCCTCAATGCCACAGAGTTTCTTTCTAAATTATTTGCTCGTCTCAGACCACCTCAAAATTCTTGAATACTAAAACTCTTTACGTCCAAGAAGTTGTCTTTCACGTGTTTCCTTCCACAAACGAAGACTTTCTAAATACATTTCATAAGCAGTTTTTTTTTAAGTTCCATTAATTACCAGCAACATTCCGTCTACTTCATCTGTCTGAAAACTTTACTGTGAACCACTAGTCCTTCCTAGAACCACCAACCTCTCCTAGAACCACCAACCTCTTCTAGAACCACCAACCTCTCCTAGAACCACCAACCTCTCCTAGAACCACAATCCACTCCTAGAACCACCAACCTCTCCTAGAACCACCAACCTCTCCTGGAACCACCAAACTCTCCTAGAACCACCAAACTCTCCTAGAACCACCAACCTCTCCTAGAACCGCCAACCTCTTCTAGAACCACCAACCTCTCCTAGAACCACCAACCTCTCCTAGAACCACAATCCACTCCTAGAACCACCAACCTCTCCTAGAACCACCAACCTCTCCTGGAACCACCAAACTCTCCTAGAACCACCAAACTCTCCTAGAACCACCAACCTCTCCTAGAACCGCTAACCTCTCCTAGAACCACCAACCTCTCCTAGAACCGCTAACCTCTCCTAGAACCATCAACCTCTCCTAGAACCACCAACCTCTTCTAGAACCACCACCCTCTCCTCAAACCACCAACCTCTTCTAGAACCGCCAACCTGTCCTAGAACCACCACCCTCTCCTAGAACCACCAACCTCTTCTAGAACCACCAGCCTCCCCTAGAACCACCACCCTCTCCTAGAACCACCACCCTCTCCTAGAACCACCAGCCTCCCCTAGAACCACCACCCTCTCCTAGAACCACCAACCTCTTCTAGAACCACCAGCCTCCCCTAGAACCACCACCCTCCCCTAGAACCACCACCCTCTTCTAGAACCGCCAACCTCTCCTAGAACCACCAACCTCTCCTAGAATCTCCAACCTCTCCTAGAACCACCAACCTCTCCGAGAACCACAAACCTTTCCTAGAACCACCAACCTCTCCTAGAACCACCAACCTCTCCTAGAACCACCACCCTCTCCTAGAACCACCAACCTCTCCTAGAACCACCACCCTCTCCTAGAACCACCAACCTCTCCTAGAACCACCAACCTCTCCTAGAACCACCACCCTCTCCTAGAACCACCAACCTCTCCTGGAACCACCAAACTCTCCTAGAACCACCAAACTCTCCTAGAACCACCAACCTCTCCTAGAACCACCAACCTCTCCTAGAACCACCACCCTCTCCTAGAACCACCAACCTCTCCTAGAACCACCAACCTCTCCTAGCACCACCACCCTCTCCTAGAACCGCCAACCTCTCCTAGAACCACCACCCTCTCCAAGAACCACCACCCTCTCCAAGAACCACCAACCTCTCCTAGCACCACCACCCTCTCCTAGAACCGCCAACCTCTCCTAGAACCACCAACCTCTCCTAGAACCACCACCCTCTCCTAGAACCACCACCCTCTCCTAGAACCACCAATTACAATGTGACTTCCAAAACCTACAAGTCAACAACAAAAACAACAACAACAACAATAACAGTAATGGTCGTTCAGGAAGTCGTAATTTACCTTTTGAATGTTGGTAATAAAGTTCAATGTCTCGTCTTGAGTTACTAAGGTCTGTTGTATTTTTCATTAGGGAAAAAAAAATAAAAATAAAAGCAAAACAAGAGAGAAAACCACTTACTAAACATTGTTCTCTGTCTGTCTGTGCGTCTCTCTGTCTGTCTGTGCGTCTCTCTGTCTGTCTGTGCGTCTCTCTGTCTGTCTGTCTGTCTCTCTGTCTTCTCTCTATGCGTTGGTCTCTCTTGCTCTCTTTGCTGTTTATCTCTTATTTTTCTCCCTATCTCGCTTTCTTTTTTCTTCTCTCTCTTTAATCACCTTCAAGACCCTATAAGACCACACTCAAGTCACCATCCCCCACCATCCCCTTCCAAGACTTTTCCCATAAGGACTCTCCAAACTCCTTCAAAGATCCGTAAAGGACTCTTCTCCGTGTTTCCCATATCCCCGGGGCAAGAACTAACTAAGTCGCAAGTGTCATAGACGTGTTCATCGAGCATAGACATACTCCCCTTATTGGTCCTTGTGTTAAGTATTCTCAAGGTATATTTTGAAGGAGTTTTATTTAATATTTATTTAGGCTTTGGTCTCGTCATCTCGAAGAATATTACGTAAATTTGTGCCTCCGTGTGTGTGTGTGTGTGTGTGTGTGTGTGTGTGTGTGTGTGTGTGTGTGTGTGGAGCTTTTTCCTTCTTAGCTTTCGTCATTTTTGCTTTCGCTCTTCCTTTCTCCTCTCCTCTTTTTCTATTTCCTTTATTCTTATCCCACATCCTCTTCTCTCTTTTTTTCTTCATTCCTTCTCTTAGTTTCCATTTACTCTCTTCTTTCTTCTAACTTCCCTCCCGTTTCCTCTTCCTCTCACCTCCTCTCCCTCCTTCCCTCTCTCCCACGTAGGCTCTAATACATTATACACTATATGTCAAAGAGATTCCTCAATGGAAACACGTCAAAGCAACACATGAATTATCTATTTTTAGTTTTCTCTTCTACCTGTATTAAAAAAAAACTACATAAGCGTATTGACAGAGTAACATAAACTTTAAGGTTACATAGGATACGTAATACATAGCGTGATTATGAAAGGAAATGGTAAATAAAAATAAAGATATTTAATTACCCACAGACAGACTGTATTAAGCATAACATAAAAAAAATTATCGTTCAAACATAAAATTAATGAAATATCTATTAAAAAATCTGGAGAGGAAATTTATTGAAAATATTTAGATTGCGTGACGAGAGATATTGCTCACCTGTCGACTTAGGTTAATTATAATCACATCTGATCTGTCTTATACTTACCTAATCAAATCTAAGAGAATATAAACAAAGCAGAACTTCATTCATGCAAGCGCA
>CAUDMG010002538.1:1810478-1882978 GCA_958450375.1 Homarus gammarus
CTACTTCCTTCTTCTCTTCACCTCCCTCCCTCTACCCAGTCTCCCCCTCCTCTCAACCTCCCTTTATCATCTCCTCCTCTTCCTCTTTATCATCCTCTCTTCTACCTCTCCCTCTCATCCACCTACAACCCCCCACCCCCCCACCCAACCTATCGCCACACTGAACTATAATATTTATAGATCTGACCCCACCTCTCTCTCACTCTCTCCCCTCTCTCCCCCTCTCGTCGCCCTCTCATCCCTTCCTCCCCCCTCTCTCATCCCTCTCCCCCTCCCCCTCCCCCTCCACACCTACTCGTTTCAGTTTCTATTCGTGACTAGTTAATATTTCAGTCTCATACAGGATTCAGTGACGCGTGTGATGGTCGTACATGATTGGCTGAGCGTTCTGTTGATATTACTGAGTGATGAATTTGATTGGCTGAGAGTTCTTGTTCATGTATTTATGTGATGCGATTGGCTGACAGTTCTGTCGATGTTACTGTGTGATATATCTGATTGGCCGAGCGTTCTGTTGATATTACTGAGTGATGAATCTGATTGGGTGAGCGTTCTGTTGATGTTACTGTGTGATGAATCTGATTGGCTGAGGGTCCTGTTGATGCCCCTGTGTGATATATCTGATTCTCTGAAATTACTGTTGATATTACTGTATGATGAATCTGATTGGCTGAGCGTTCTGCTCATATTACTGAGTGATGAATCTGATTGGCTGAGCGTCCTGCTATTACTGAGTTATGAATCTGATTGGCTGAGCGTCCTGCTGATATTTCTGAATGACGAATCTGATTGGCTGAGCGTCCTGCTGATATTATTGAGTGATGAATCTGATTGATGGAGAGTTATGTTGATGTCAATTTATGATGAATCTGATTGGTTGAACGTTGTCCTGAACCACTGTTGATGTTTTCGTAAAATTAATCTATTTGTTTTTGTTCGTAATTAGGGGAGGGGAGTGGGGGGGGGGGGTCAGGAAAATAAATAAATTATCGAAATAACAATGATATGGTAACGATAGCCCTTGTCAGAACAGTAAACTCATGTCATATTAAATTATCATAATATTACTGTGTTTACCCGGGAAAAATGTTGCTTTAATATTACACGTATATAACTAATTGTTTGTTGTGTAGAGCGTAAAAAATATTTTGAATTGATTGGAAAATAATAACGAATAAACGTGATGGATTTTTTTTTTTTTTTTGTGGGGCTTAACATAAATGTATTCCAACAATTTATTTCCTCTTTAGTCGAAAATAGAGTAAGAAAAAATAATAGATATACCGTTAGCCAAGAGGTGATAAAAACTGTACATAGTGAATCACATATCTATATATTGAACACAGAAATGACAGTTCGAATGTCAACTCTGTGTATGTGTGTGTGTGTGTGTGTGTGTGTGTGTGTGTGTGTGTATTTCTGTGTGTGGGTGTATGTGAATATTTATGTAAATGTGCGTCCGTATGTGCGTATCTCTGTGTGTATATCAGTCAGTATATGTATGTGTGTGTGTGCGTGTGTGCGTATCTCTGTGTGTATATCAGTCAGTGTATGTATGTGTGTGTGTGTGCGTGTCAGTCTAAACAATGTTTGAAAATTATTAAAAAACATAAAGCTGTACCTAGAGAGATTGGCAACACTGTGCCGGCATTGCAGGGGAGCGATGGTAACACTGCGGCTGCAACACTGTAGGATGCAGGGAAACGGAATGTTGCAAGCGGTAGTTTTAGTTCCTCGCGTCTCTCGGGGTCCCAGTGAGAGGCTAACGAGCTGGGAGGATTAACGAGTTGCTGGCGTATGGCACGAGTTGATGATTAACGAGTTGCTGGTATATGGAACGAGCTGGGAGGATTAACGAATTGATGTGTTGAACGAGATGAGGATTAACGAGTTGGTGACATATGAAACGAGCTGGGAGGATTAACGAATTGATGTGTTGAACGAGATGAGGATTAACGAGTTGGTGACATATGAAACGAGCTGGGAGGATTAACGAATTGATGTGTTGAACGAGATGAGGATTAACGAGTTGCTGGTATATGGAACGAGCTGGGAGGATTAACGAATTGATGTGTTGAACGAGATGAGGATTAACGAGTTGCTGGCATATGGAACTAGCTGAAGATCAACGAGTTCCTGGTGTATGGAGCGAACTGAAGATTAACGAATTGATAATGTTTTCTCATATCTAAAAAGCAAGATCGGACACTCTAACTTACGGTATCTCTCGCCAGGAACTAAATGACTGAGAATCGTGTGTAGTTATCCCGTATGTGTGTATCACGCATGTAGGAAACGAGGAAATTATTTCAGATTTAATGGATGCTCTTCTGACCTATAATCTGACATAACCGACATTGACAATATTTACTCAGGAGGCGACTATCACCCGTGAGAGTTTAACATTTGAAATTTAGTTTTATATGATTGAGAATTTATTAGAATAAGATATTAAATAAAAATACAATGGTTTCCCTGAAATTTTGTAGGATTTTTTTAGTAAGAAATTAAAACCATAGAGTGAAACCTATATGGAGAATAAAGTCCATTATATCGAGGGTCTGTTAGATGTAAAACCTCCATCTAACGAACTATATAGAGATTAAAGTCCGTTATATCGAGGGTCTGTTAGATTTGCCACCAACCCCCTTATCTAATGGCTTATATGGAGTGAGAAAGTTCGTTTTATGGAGGATTCACTGTACTAACATAAAGTATAGCAACTCTGACCACTTAAAAGTATACTGGCCTAACTTGGTATCTCCTTCATTAACTACAAAATATTTCTTCTTTATCATCGTTACCGTAAACAAAATCCACTTCTATAATTCCTTTACTTTTGGAATTATACAACAGCTTTTACATCTGACCTCCAGAAGCTCTGAGTGGTAATCTGAAATGGTAAAAGCTTTCTATATGACTTTAACCTTACGTCTCACCACAGTACGAGTGAACCATTAACCTACGATTCCCTTATTTAACGCCCAACTGAACGTATAAGTAAGAATACGTAAGACATATGGATTATAGGAGAGGTATATAAAATTATAGGTGCCATATAGGTCAGGCTAGATGAGTTATAGGGCTGTAAAAGCTAGGATTGATTTATTTAAGGTCATACAGAAGAGGTTAATATGAGGTCACATTGATTGAGTTGGGTTGGACCGTATAGGGAAAAATTGAGGGTTATCTAGGGAACTATTGTAGAGAGAGAGAGAGAGAGAGAGAGAGAGAGAGAGAGAGAGAGAGGAACATTACACATAGTCTACCTACAACCCTTTAATCTTACCACGACATAATATACCTTATCGTCCTGAAGTAAATTTACCAACTTCATTACAGATATGTTTCCGTGTAAGACAGTCTCGTGACGCCCACCATAACGTTCACTTCTAACACATTATAAAGTTAAGTTTTACGGTGTATTGTATATTAGATTAAGTTATCAGGTGATATATGAGCAGTAATTAGCAAAGGTAAGTGTTGGCCCAGGTAGATACAGGTAAAATTGAGTATAACTTTATTTTTTACACAATGCGAGATAGTTATTCTGGACACACACACACACACACACACACACACACACACACACAGTTCTTGAACATATCGAACAGATGGCAGTATGGTAGTGAAGGAAACACCACTAAGAGATGGAATAATACTCCATCTCTTCAAACAATGAAACACACTGTGTACTAGTGTATAAGCTGTCAACTCTCTGTTCAATATTCTGTAAGTATATATAGATAAGCCATTTATTATATGAAAGTTTTATTATATCCTCTTGGCTATTCATCCATCCATACGTCCGTCCGTTCATCTATCTATCTATCTATCTGTCTATCTATCTATCTATCTATATCGCTCACATGCATTTTATCTCTCCTCTCGTTCCTTCCTCTTTCATGTTAGCGATTCCTTTGTATATCTGTGTGTGTGTGTGTGTGTGTGTGTGTGTGTGTGTGTGTGTGTGTGTGTGTGTGTGTGTGTGTGTGTGTGTGTGTGCGTGCGCCTAATACACCTGTTTGTTCTATGTAATCGTGTGTGACTGTGCTAACACATGGTGTACACACTTTTCTGTATGTACGAGTTTGTCTTAAAGTTGAAGGTCTTAAGAGGGTGACTTTAATTAGCTCGTGTACAAGAGGCACTAAGAGGAGTGTGAAATTGTCTTACTTGGAGTCTGGTTTTGAAAGAGACAGACAGACAGACAGACAGACAGACAGACAGACAGACAGACACACACACACACACACACACACACACACACATACTCCAAGAAACAGCCACAAATACTGTTCGTTTGCCATGATCCTCCGTGTGCCAGCCAAAAAGCTTAGGACCTCGAAGGGCAAAGAACTAGGACCTCCCAATCAGGGTAAGCGGTTTAGAGGAGGAAGCCAGGCATTAGTAATTCCCAGCGACCCAAGCTGCCCAGTTAGCTGCAGTGAGTTATACAGTCAGCCAGTCAATCAGTCAGTCATTTAGTCAGTCGGCCAATCATTCATTCATTCAGAAAGCCAGTCAGTCAGTAATTCATTTGGTTAGCCAGTTAGTGATGAAATAATTTAGTCAGCCAGCCAATTAGACATTTATTCAGTCAGCCAATCAATCAGTAATTCATTCAGTTAGCCAGTCAGCGAGGCAGTCATATGGTCAATTAGTCAGTGCGTAATTCAACCAGTAAACCAAACGATCAGCAGTATAGCCAATCATTTAGTGACTCAGTTAGTCAGGGAGTCAGTAATTTAATCCAGTCAAACCACACAGTGTTTTGTATTGTCAGTCAGTCATTCAGTCAAAAATACATTTAACCAATCAGAGTAATCCAATGGGAAGGAAAATTAGAGCATGGGAAATTTCATGTAATACTATTTGAAGCTTCTGAATCTCCTGCATAAATTACTCACTAGGGAATCCATGAATGTCTCTCTCCCATCAAAGACACACTCAGACAACACACAAAGTCTACGGTGCTATCCTGCCGTGTTTAACTTACTGAGAGATGGTGATATGTTAAGGTTTAGAAATGTATGCAGTAATTGTGCGAATGAATTTCACGCATATTTTTTTTTATAAACAGTAGCTGTATGGGGGGAAGATTAGTGTATATATGTATATGTGAGAGAGGAAGAATGAGAAAAAAATAATAAGAAAACGAAGACAAAGAAGAGAAAGAATTGAAGGATAAAGAAAGGAAAAACACGAAGAAACAGAAGAGGAAAACACAGAAGACGCTTAACTCCCAGTTCGGAGAAAGAGACTAATCTTCTCTTAGACTGGAGGTAACAGCCTCCAGCCTCCCACTTCTTCTACTCAACACTACCACAATCTGGATTTATTTTTCTATATTTTCCCACACACTACCTATTTGTTCACACACACACACACACACACACACACACACACACACACACACACACACACACACACGAGTTATAGGGCTGTAGACGCAAGGATTGGTTCATTAAAGGTCATACAGGAGAGGATAATATGAGGTCACATTGATTGAGTTGGGTTGGACCGTATAGGGAAAAATTGAGGGTTATCTAGGGAACTATTAGAGAGAGAGAGAGAGAGAGAGAGAGAGAGAGAGAGAGAGAGAGAGAGAGAGAGAGAGAGAGAGAGAGAGAGAGAGAGAGAGAGAGAGAGAGAGAGAGAGAGAGACCCACGCCAGAGCTGAGGACTATCTACAACGCCTTTATTCTCCCCAAACTAACGTATGCGTCACCAGCCTGGTCGTCTTCTCTCAACTCCACCCAACAACGTCGGATAGAAAAGGTACAGAAAAGAGCCTGCAGAATCATGCTCGGCGCAGACTACTCCGGCTACATCAACGCTCTCTCCACCCTGGAAATGCCATCCCTCAGTGACCTCCACCACCAAGCACTGGAAAGGTTTGGCAGCCATCTAATGCACCACCCTCGTCATTGCCACCTCCTGCCACCGGCAGCCCCCCAACCGCCTCGCGCAGTCCGCCACTACAACAAAATTCAGCCCATAAGAGCCCGCACCGATAGATATAAGAACAGCACCATCCCATCTATTGTTAAAATAATAAACAACTCCTGATTTATGTACTGTACAGCCCTGTAAATGTATTCAATGCATATTATGTCATTATGTCTAAATCAAATGTAAGTCTGTATATTTTCAGCCACCGGCTGCAATTCTATTAATAAACCGTTTATTATTATTATTATTATTTTATTATTACACACACACACACACACATACACACACACACACACACACACACACACACACACACACACACACACACACACATGGTTATGTCACGTTGAATAGGAATAAATATGAATAACCGATAATATTTAGCTACCCCTTTATTTAATGTTCATGCATTGATTTGTAGGTAAGGGACGATCATGTATATAATGATGATACAAACTATAAAACAAAAATATCTTTACTAACCTAACCTAACCTAACCTAATTTAGATCTCGTGTAGTTATGCTATGACAAATAACAAAGTCGTTAATGAAGCACAGCAAATATTATCGAGTGTGAACTAATTCTATTAATATAAATAAAAAATATTATCCTTATTTGGCAAAGAGCATCATTTGTATTAATAGAGACTTAAGATACGACACGAGGACGATATAATTAATTAGTGTTCAGATTGTTATTAGTTCACATGTCATGCACCGAATTAGGGGGGGGGGGCAGCATAAAGAATCATTAAGAGTTCAATTCAGATGTGAGGAGTTTCTCGAGACCCTCCAATATGTCGTGTATAAGAGCGGGTCTTTGATGAGATAAGCCAAAGGGTTTAGACACGGGGCATTAAAGAGCTGAGCACACGGGGTTTAGACACGGGGCATTAAAGAGCTGAGCACACGGGGTTTAGACACGGGGCATTAAAGAGCCGAGCACACGGGGTTTAGACACGGGGCATTAAAGAACCGAGCACACGGGGTTTAGACACGGGGCATTAAAGAGCTGAGCACACGGGGTTTAGACACGGGGCATTAAAGAGCTGAGCACACGGGGTTTAGACACGGGGCATTAAAGAGCTGAGCACACGGGGTTTAGACACGGGGCATTAAAGAGCTGAGCACACGGGGTTTAGACACGGGGCATTAAAGAGCTGAGCACACGGGGTTTAGACACGGGGCATTAAAGAGATAAACTACAGAGCTTTGGAGATGGGCCATAATAGATGTAAGCCACAGGGATTTAGAGAGGGTGGGGCATTAAGGAGGTAATAGGCTCAGGGTATCACCGTTTCCGAGAGGCAGCAGCGTGACAACAACCTCCTCCATCATTCACCAACACAACAGCTTCTAAAAGGGAACACCAGAGAACCCACTATAAAATAACGGCGATGAGGAAGGGGAAAGGAAGAGGAAGAAGAGGAAGAAGAGGAGGAAGAGAAGAAAGAGGAAGAGAAAGAGGAGGAAGTGGAAGAAGAAAAGGAAGAGGAAAGGGGGAAGTAGAGAAGAGGGGAGGAAGAGGAGGAGGAGGAACAGGAAGAAGAGGAGGAGGAGGAACAGGCGTAACAGGAAGAAGACGAGGAAGAGGAGCACCAATGCCCTCAGAAAAGTACTTTATCACAACTCTTAACATCAACATAAAAATAAATACAATACCTGAAACACCATCACCACACTATCTACACCTTCTTCACGCCAAGTCACCATTATAGTGCCATAAGATCACCTCAGCACCATTATAAGACTATAAGTCCACTTCAGCAACATTAAAAGACTATAAGATCACCTCAGCCCCATTATAAGACTATAAGACCACTTCAGCAACATTATAAGACTATAAGATCACCTCAGCCCCATTATAAGACTATAAGACCACTTCAGCAACATTATAAGACTATAAGATCACCTCAGCCCCATTATAAGACTATAGGATCTCCTCAGCCCCATTATAAGACTGTAATACCACTTCAGCAACATTATAAGACTATAAGATCACCTCAGCCCCATTATAAGACTATAGGATCTCCTCAGCCCCATTATAAGACTATAATACCACTTCAGCAACATTATAAGACTATAAGATCTCCTCAGCCCCATTATAAGACTAGAATACCACTTCAGCAAAATTATAAGACTATAAGATCTCCTCAGCCCCATTATAAGACTATAATACCACTTCAGCAACATTATAAGACTATAAGATCACCTCAGCCCCATTATAAGACTATAGGATCTCCTCAGCCCCATTATAAGACTATAATACCACTTCAGCAACATTATAAGACTATAAGATCTCCTCAGCCCCATTATAAGACTAGAATACCACTTCAGCAAAATTATAAGACTATAAGATCTCCTCAGCCCCATTATAAGACTATAATACCACTTCAGCAACATTATAAGACTATAAGATCACCTCAGCCCCATTATAAGACTATAGGATCTCCTCAGCCCCATTATAAGACTATAATACCACTTCAGCAACATTATAAGACTAGATGATCTCCTCAGCACCATTATAAGACCATAATACCACTTCACCACCATTATAAGACTATAAGATCTCCTCAGCCCCATTATAAGACTATAATACCACTTCAGCAACATTATAAGACTATAAGATCACCTCAGCCCCATTATAAGAATATAATACCACTTCAGCCCCATTATATGACTATAAGATCTCCTCAGCCCCATTATAAGACTATAATACCACTTCAGCAACATTATAAGACTATAAGATCACCTCAGCACCATTATAAGACTATAAGATCTCCTCAGCCCCATTATAAGACTATAATACCACTTCAGCAACATTATAAGACTATAAGATCTCCTCAGCACCATTATAAGACCATAATACCACTTCACCACCATTATAAGACCATAATACCACTTCAGCAACATTATAAGACCATAAGATCACCTCAGCACTGTATAGATATGTGGGTACCAAGATATGTGAACACGCCTGACGGCAGGACTCTGTTACCATTCATTATACCATTTATTCACATGTCTGTATTACCATATTATCATAGCATGTCTGATATCTATGCTTATGTCTAATGCCTATGTTCACTCACTATGTCCCGATATACTATGTCTGTACCGCGCTAGTCGAGTAATTAGAAGACCTCATTTATTGTCCTAGTGATGTCTAGCAACTCTCCTTGCCCAGCTAGACAACTTGCCTCAGATCAGCCTCGGCCTACACACGGCCCGGGGTCCCTAGTTCCCGCTTCTGTATCGGTCGGCTATCACGCCAAGTCTTGTACCACTTATTGAATATATCTACTGCTCGTGCTCTGGAGTTTGAAGAACCTTGTCTAGGATTTCATCCCACCACATGGCGCAGTTGAGTAGCTCCAACACGACAGTTCACAAGTTGCAAAAGCCGGCCTAGTCTGTACCCCGGCCTCCTCTGTTTCCCACCCAGAAGATATACTCCACGGTGCCCCTGGATTTAAAGTGCTTTGTGACCTTGTGAAGTGCAGTGCCTTTTATGTCTGTTTGCTATGTCTCTGCGGCCCTACAGGTAGCAGAGACGCCTTCAGCCCAGTCTCCAAGACAGCACCTCCGGCATACACCCCCCGTCCACGTAGGCCTAGAAGCCACTGACTGACTCCCCCTGACTGAGTCACCACCAGCCCCGCCCGGGCGCGCGGAGTACACCGCTGCCAGCCCTCCTCTCACTTCACAAATATTAGTCAATACTCTTTTACTTGCCCGCCAGTTCCTGCACTTAAGCAAGTACATTGACGAAAACATAGCACTCCACCTTATTCTCCTTGTCTTTCCCATCGCAACCATACCAGACACGAGATGTCTGACCACGACGATTTGCTGGGAAATTTAGATGAGGATTATGAGGAAGACGAAGCCTCACAGACCCTCCCACCCCCCCTCACGCCTCACACGCCGAGCGCGCCAAATTCAAAGGATGGGAGCCAGGAGATACGTCAGTTAATTCACTTCCTACAAGTTTCCCAAGAGAAGGAAGCCCAAAGACGTCAATTAGAGGAGGAAAAACGACGTCAAGAGGAATTGTCAAGACGTCAAGAGGAATTGTCAAGACGTCAAGAGGAATTGTCAAGACAGTCAGAGGAATCAGCTTACCGTCTTCAACTTCAACAACAACACCAAGCTGATACCCACAAATTCCTGGGACTATTGGAATTGCTGACAACGAGGACGACTTCACCAGCTGCCACAACCAATTCGCCAGCTTCAGCCCCTTCATCTATCCTTCAGACAACGCCTCCTCACACGTCACCTAGCCCCCTTGGGTATACCTCAGTGCCTTCTCAACCACCTGCTCCAGTCTCAACTCTCGTCGACCTCTCCGTGCCTCCTCCACCGCTTGCCGTCCCGAGCACACCCCTGCACAGCAAGTCTTCAGTTACCAGCCCCCCACCCCTTCAATCTGATGCAACATATCAAGTATACCGTCAATGGCGACGTCGTTTCGAAGACTTTGCTGTCATGTCTGACCTCAACCGAATGCCCCCTCATAAACAACTCATCCAATTAAGATCGTGCATTTCCCTCGAAGTCCAACGCCTCCTAGAGCACACGCTAGCCATTCCCCCTGATTCCTCCATGTCAGTGAAAGAGGTCTTAGACGCCTTGCAGAGTCATTTCCGTGGCCTCCGCAATGAAGCTTTGCGTCGCAGGGAACTGCTATCCTGCAAACAAGCTTCTGGGGAATCATTCTCAGACTTCTATGCACGACTTAAGGACCTAGCAGCCGAGGTGGACCTATGTACAGGCGATCCTGTAACCTGTGCTGAGATCCAGCTCAAGATGATCTTGCTGATGGGTGTACGTGACGAGGACCTGCTTCAGAAACTCCTCACCCTTGACGCCGCCTCTCCCCTCACCGACTTCGTCACCTGTTGCAGGTCGTATGAGGCCACAAGAGAGGCTGCCTCAGCTATACACTCATCGCCATCCCAAGTTCACGCCGTCTCCACCTACAAGAGGAATCAACGCCAGATGCAGACGGCGTCCTCTCCACAGCCCCCGTCACAGTCACCAGTTTTTTCCCCCGAATCCTGCAGAAGCTGTCAGCGCCAGCACGGTCCAGGAAAGTGCCCTGCGGCTGATAGTACATGTCGAAACTGCGGGTTTTCAAGGCCATTGGCCCCGCACACCTCGATGTCCCGCCAACAAGGTCTCATGCAACGCTTGCAACAAGCAAGGACACTTCGCCAAGTGTTGCGGGTCCACCAAGAAGCCTCCATCTCCAGGTCAAACCGTCTCTTCACCGTCTCCCAAGAACAACAAAGGATGCCGACGCGTGGATGATGCCTCGAGTGACAGGTCCTCCAAGCCCGTCAATGTCCGCCTGTCCTACGGTACCAACTCTTCCAACCTCCTGATGATACCTGACACGGGCGCGGACATCACGGTGATTGGACCAACACACCTGGACGCCCTCAACATTCCCAGGAGTAGCCTGTCACCCACAGCCATGAACGACGTGCTCACAGCGGACGGGTCCCCGATGTCTCCAGCTTTGGGTTGCTTCAAGGCAACATTACAGCTCGGTCCCAAGTCTTGCCTTGCCACAGTCCACGTCCACGAGGGCATCCAAACCCCTCTCTTGTCATGTGGCCATTGTCAGGACTTGGCCATCGTCTCATCCGAGTTCCCAAAGCCCATCCTCGCCGTGACACACCTCAACAGGGTGTGCAGAGATACCTGTCTCAGCCATGACCACACCTGCTGCCGCCCGGGAGTTCTTTCTTCGCCAGTTCAGCGACGTCCTTGTCTCCAAGTCCGACCTCCAGAACACGCCGCTCAAGAAGATGACAGGCCCCCCGATGAGAATCCACCTCAAGCCTGGCACGACGCCTTTCGCCACGCACACACCCAGGCCTATCCCCTTTGCCCTACGGGACAAGGTGAAGGCGGAGCTCGATTCTCTGGTGCAGCAGGGGATCATCAGACACGCCGGCGAGGAGCCCTCCGAGTGGTGCCACCCTATGGTCTTGGCACCCAAGCCTGTAGGTGTTCGCATCACAGTGGACCTCACCCATCTCAACTCGCAGGTCTCCCGTCCCGCCCATCCATCGCCTACGCCCATCCAAGCAGTCCGCAGCGTCACCCCGTCTGCAAAGTTCTTTACCACGGCGGATGCACTACACGGGTACTGGCAAGTCGACCTGGCGGAAAGAAGACCGCCACCTCACTACATTCATCACGCCCCACGGCCGCTTCCAACACTGCCGCGGACCCATGGGCTTCGCAGCAACGGGGGATGCGTACTGCCTCCGTGGGGATATGGCTCTGCAGGGTGTCACCAACTGCGTGAAGGTCGTAGATGACATCCTGCTCTTCGACGATGATCTCCCGGCCCACTTGAACCGAGTTCATCTGATGCTCACAAGATGCCGTGCCCCATGGTATCACCCTGAACAAAGATAAATTTGTGGTCGCCGCCTCCCAAGTTAACTACTGCGGCTACAACATCTCGCCAGAGGGGATCTCAGCTGATGAGGAGAAGGTCAAGGCCATCAAGGACTTCCCTACTCCAGCGAACCTGACCGACCTCCGCTCGTTTATGGGCCTGGTAAATCAGCTGGCAGACTTCTCCCCTAAACTCGCCACATCAGCCCAACCTCTACGCCCCCTCATGAGCCCCAAGCGCTCCTTCCTCTGGACTCCTGACCATGACCTAGCGTTCAGGAATGTTAAGAAGGCGTTGCTGTCACCACCAGCCTTGGCACCCTTCGACCCGTCCTTACCAGTGGTCCTCCAGACCGACGCCTCCCGTCTATACGGCCTCGGATATGCCCTCCTTCAAGATCACGGCCAGGGTAGACTGCGCTTAGTTCAGTGTGGCTCCAGGTTTCTGACGGACACGGAGACCAGATACGCCACCATCGAACTAGAGATGCTGGCAGTCGCCTGGGCTATGGCCAAGTGCCGCCTTTACTTGTTCGGCCTTGGGCACTTCACCCTCATGACGGACCATCGCCCGCTCATACCCATCCTCAATCACTACACGTTGGACGCCATCGAAAATCCTCGCCTCCAACGTCTCAAAGAGAAGACCGCCCCTTACGTCTTTACAGCTGTGTGGCGCGCCGGGAAACTTCTGTGCATACCAGACGCCCTCTCCCGAGCCCCTGTTAGTCGCCCCACACCTGAAGATGAAGTCGACTGTACCACGGCCGCGGCTCACGTTCGGTCTTTAGTGACACACACAGCCACTTCTCTTGCTGACAAGATGACGACGACGCCCCCCATCGAAGACGATAGGACTCTCCAGGAGCTCCGCATCGCCGCCGCTCAAGACCCGGCATACGTCCAACTCCTCGATTACGTCTCCACTGGATTCCCCACCAACCGCTACAACATTCACGCCTCCGCCCTCCCCTTCTGGAAGCTAAGGGATAGCCTCTATGCGGACGGAGAGCTGGTGTTGTACGGCCCCAGGATCGTCGTCCCCGCTGCCCTCCGCCGGCGCACCTTATCCCGCCTCCACGACAGCCACCGCGGCGTTGAAGCCACCAGGCGCAGAGCCCGTCAGACCGTCTTCTGGCCTGGTATTGACGCCGATATTAGGAGCACGGTTGAGGCCTGTGAGCCTTGCCAGCAACTCCAGCCCAGCCAGCAACAAGAGCCGTACCTGTGCAATGACCTCCCAAAGCGGCCCTTTGAATCCGTGTCCGCCGACTTCTTTAATGTGGCCGGAAAGTCTTTCCTGGTGGTCGCCGACAGGCTCTCTGGATGGCCCGTGGTAGTTCCCTGTGGTCGGGACACCACCTCTTCCAGGGTCATCCGGATGTTTTGTTGCTTCTTCCGGGAAGTCGGAGTGCCTCTCCGCCTCCGAACCGACGGTGGGCCCCCGTTCAATAGCCACGAGTTCAAGAGCTTCGCCGAACGCTGGGGCGTCCACCACATCGTCACCTCCCCTCATTACCCGCAGGCGAATGGCCACGCCGAGGCAGCAGTAAAGTCCGTAAAATACCTCATACTCAAGACAGCACCAACGGGGAACCTGGACTGCGAGGAGTTCGACAGGGGCCTACTAGAACTCCGTAACACCCCTACCCCTGCCGGACGCTCTCCTGCCCAGGTGTTGTATGGCCGCCCCCTTCGTACTTGTGTGCCTGCCCACCCCCAGTCCTTCTTAGATGAATGGCAGATCAAGGCGGACGAGTGTGACCGCCGTGAGGCTGCCCGGATGGCCCAAGTGACAAGCCACTATGACGCCCACGCCCGCCCCCTTCCCAGGTTGACCGTCGGCCAGCAAGTACGAATCCAGGACCCGACGTCACACCGCTGGGACAAGGTCGGGGTCGTCATGGGCCGTGGCGAGTCTCGTTCGTACCAAGTCCGCCTCCCCAGTGGTCGTGTGTGGTGGCGAAACAGACGCCATCTCTGCCCAGTGCCATCCTCTAGTGACGAACCTTCCTCCCCGTCCCCTGTGTCCCCTTGCCCAGACCAGGAACGAAGGTCGTCAGTTGATCCCCCCATCGTCCCTCGCCGCTCCCCCCGACTCATGAAAAAGAGTCCATAGCCGCTCGAGATTGCACTACGAGCGTAAAGGGGGAGGGAGGTGTATAGATATGTGGGTACCAAGATATGTGAACACGCCTGACGGCAGGACTCTGTTACCATTCATTATACCATTTATTCACATGTCTGTATTACCATATTATCATAGCATGTCTGATATCTATGCTTATGTCTAATGCCTATGTTCACTCACTATGTCCCGATATACTATGTCTGTACCGCGCTAGTCGAGTAATTAGAAGACCTCATTTATTGTCCTAGTGATGTCTAGCAACTCTCCTTGCCCAGCTAGACAACTTGCCTCAGATCAGCCTCGGCCTACACACGGCCCGGGGTCCCTAGTTCCCGCTTCTGTATCGGTCGGCTATCACGCCAAGTCTTGTACCACTTATTGAATATATCTACTGCTCGTGCTCTGGAGTTTGAAGAACCTTGTCTAGGATTTCATCCCACCACAAGCACCATTATAAGACTATGAGATTACTTCAGCACCATTATAAGACTATGAGACTACTTCAGCACCATTATAAGAATATAAGACCACTTCAGCAACATTATAAGACTATAAGATCATCTCAACACCATTATAAGATTATAAGACCCCCTCAGCACCATTATAAGACTATAATACCACTTCAGCAACATTATAAGACTATAAGATCACCTCAGCACCATTATAAGACTAAAAGTCCACTTCAGCACCATTATAAGACTATAATACCACTTCAGCACCATTATAAGACCATAATACCACTTCAGCACCATTATAAGACTATAAGACTATTTTAGCACCATTATAAGACTATAAGTCCACTTCAGCACCATTATAAGACTATAAGTCCACTTTAGCACCATTATAAGACCATAATACCACTTCAGCACCATTATAAGACTATAAGACTATTTTAGCACCATTATAAGACTATAAGTCCACTTTAGCACCATTATAAGACTATAAGTCCACTTCAGCACCATTATAAGACTAAACCGGTACAAGACCATCATAAAGTAGTATAATGTTCCCGGCAATAAAGGCTTAAGTCGTTCACGGATTTTCACCTTATTGACTCTTTTACTAAGTGTTAGACCCATTATGTGAGGAAGATGTAGGGCAATGGTGGAGTTTATTGTGTTAAGTAGATTTTTATGAAGTCTCTCTCTCTCTCTCTCTCTCTCTCATTTGTTTACGTCTTAGAGAAATCCGTCGTGTAGTACAGTATAACCAGGATAATTCAAAGTAGCAAAAGTAAGAAAATGCAAATAAAAAAAGAAAAATTTCTGAGATATTCGAATATTTTCTTAATAGTTACAAGTAATTTTTATATTTTGACAATTTTAAAGATAGAATGTAAACATGGATAGTTATCTCCTTTTCTTTAAACAAAAAATAACCTAAAATTATTTTGAAAAAAATTGCAATTTAACAGTACAAACACAGTGGGACAACAAAAAAACAATATGTAATACGCTTATGGGCTAAGTTTCTCGTTTTACTTTGCATGATGGTTGTGTTCTCATTCTGAATAATCCCCAGTGTGTACTAACAAACTTTCTGGTCTGTGTTTATTCGTGCTAGTGTCGAAATAATCCTTGCTTCCAGTTCGTGTAATTTTGCTGTGTATTCTACAGTCCACGTATGGTTACTTCTCAAGCAGGGCCTTGAACTATGATTACCACTGCTACTTGACGTTATAGTTTGACAATGATCACCACCAGATGGATATTATTGATAAAATAACAAATGTGACTCCCAAAACCCAAGCGAAATGTCCGAAACTTCTGAAATTACAAAATACTGTACATGTAAATGATTATTGTTTTCGTCTGTATTTAATGTAATATCTTGAACCTGTATTTATATGTTACAGTAGCTAGGGATAGTTGCTTGATTAAGTGAACCAACAGGATACATTCTTACAATATCTAGTTAAGGAAAAATATCAAACAAACGAATATTTAAGTTACCCGTCTCTTTTTTCCTCTGACAGTTGAGTATCAGTTCCCGTTTTCTTTACCAAGTTGTAGCTAACGGTATTCTAATGCGAGGCTATATGGTATATCTCTTATCTTATTTCTCCTGATCCTTGTTTACTAGCAACTTATATCTCTATGTATATATATTTTTTATTCGTGCATTTAGTGATCGAGAAATAATAAGGGGATTAACATTGTTATTTTGTCCTGTGCGTTGTGGAGTTTTTGTTTTGAAATTCACTGAAGTGACTACGTATTATTCATGATGTATTGATATTTATGCTGTGATGTTGTGTTTCAGTTGTGGTGTTGTGGAGGTGTTGTAATGTTATATTGGTTTTGTGAAAGTGTTGTGATGTTGTAGTGTTGCGATATGTTAATTTTATGATATGGTGTTGTGTTGTGCTACTGTTGTGTTGTGGCTGTGTTATGATATTGTTGTATTGCGATGTATTAGTTTTATGAAATGGTGATGACGTGTTGCGTTACTCTTGTGTTGTGGTGGCGTTGTGTTTTTCTTCCGTGACGTTTTTGTGTTGTGTTGTGACAATGAAGCGATTTGATGATACTAAGACGCGTTTTAAAGTATATATAACTAAAAATATGTTTCATGTACACCATATCACAGGAAACTACCCATAAAATGCTATAACACTACAAATTCCATAACCTAATGTGAAAAAACCCTCAGATTTCTCGAATAATCGCATTTATTGAACACCAATCTTCAATCATACAGAATTATAGTCTGTATATAGTGGCTATGGAATAATGGTGTCTATAGGGGCATTATGATGGCGTTATGGAACTTATGTGGTGTATGGTAATGGTGTTCGGCTGCTTTCGTGGCTAAGTGGATATGGCCGCTCGCCTATATCCAAAGATTCATTAGTTCGCACGCGTCTACCAATAATGTCTCTTCCCACCTTTAAGGCTTCATATATAGCCTTAAATCTTGTCTTTCACCCATACAACATAGGTGATCATCTCCTGAACGGCCCCATGAGTACGAAAAGAAAGTTTATTTTTTCTATAGTTTAAAAATGATGGATGGAGAGAGAGAGAGAGAGAGAGAGAGAGAGAGAGAGAGAGAGAGAGAGAGAGAGAGAGAGAGAGAGAGAGACTACAATAAATTTATCATCTTTACAAACATTTACACTTAAAATCCACATTAAATCCTTTACGTCCCACATTTCGCACTTGAGTTGGTAAATCTTTCTTCTCTTCCCTACTTTATCCAGATATTCCACACCCTTAAACCTCAGCTTCCCTTTCAGACCAAAAAACGAGAATAAATGAAGTGAACGAAGTAGGACAAAGGTGTCTGGTGAAATTGTATTTGTGTGAGATAATCTCTCTCTCTCTCTGGCTCTCTCTCTCTCTCTCTCTCTCTCTGGCTCTCTCTCTCTCTGGCTCTCACCCACGCCTCATTGTGACTAGCACCATGGTCACGGCCACAACAACATGCACTTAAAAAAGATAAAACGTTCTTATTGATTCGTCTGTGGTGGGGTGTTGTGTGACTGTTGTTATACACTGTTGTTTATAATGTGTTACCTTCTCTCCCTTTATTGTCCATTATATATTTTTTTTTTGCCTACACATAGTACTTACGTCTGTCTGTCTGTCTGTCTGTCTGTCTCTCTCTGTCTGTCTGTCTGTCTGTCTGTCTGTCTGTCTGTCTGTCTCTCTCTCTCTAATTTGCCTCATTAATTTCTGACTCACTAAGTATATACAGCTGCTGGCGAAGGGACTGATATATGCAGTAATATTCATTCTCAGAATATGTGTGTGTGTGTGTGTGTGTGTGTGTGTGTGTGTGTGTGTTGGTTAATGTCGTACATATATGGTATTGTCTGCAGCTAACATTATATAGCACTGTTAACCATGAAAGCAGTGAGCAGTGTTGCCGATATCCAAGTTACCTCTGGCCTGGTCAGTGTATCAGGTATTGGGAGTTCGATTACTTTGTAAACACTGTTTGTTATGCCTCTCTCTCTCTCTCTCTCTCTCTCTCTCTCTCTCTCTCTCTCTCCCCGTATTCTTTATCAAGTTTTATCCCTTATTTTTACAGCTTTGTTTTCATCTTTTCTCTTTCACTTTTTCACTTATTTTTTCTCCCCTCTTCTTCCTTTCTCTATATCTTTCTTATATCATACATGGTTTGTTCAGTTGTGGTTTAGAGTCGAAGAACCATCTCTTCCCCACCGGTGTACCTGAGAAAGGGGAGGAACGACTCGTCTCTACACACCTCTCTATTATGCAAAGTGTGTGGGGTCGTCTGCCTTAAGTACATCTAAATAGTAAGGGTAGCGAAATAGCTACTCCGTGTCCCCTCAACTTTAGATGGTGTTTGAACTGGTTCCTAACACGATATCTCCTTAGTTCACATTCTTTCTGTCTTTCTGTCTATCATACACATGCACATACAAATACACACACACACACACACACACACACACACACACACACACACACACACACAAAAATACATACACCCCCCCCCCTCTCTCTCTCTCTCTCTCTCTCTCTCTCTCTCTGTCCCACGAACTGTTGACAGTCGTTGGGTACAGCACAAGATGACACATATCAGGTTGCCGATGACAAAAGGGTGAATAATACTGAAACAATTTTAAAGACGCACCCCTAGACCATGAGAAGGGCAAGGAGGGGGGGGGGGGGGTAGACACAACATATTCAGCATATAGATGACCTGTTTATGCATGCGTCACATCTCTTTACTTGAGCCGTTTGAAATTCTTTGGCTGTATGAACGGATCCTAAAGTATCATTAATCCTTTCCCCATGCGTCGTTGACAGTCGACGTTTAGTGCGCAGGCTACTAGTTCATCCATTCGCGTATGCATTGGATAAACAGATGGAGATTGAGGCTAGAATGGGAGTGATTCAGGAACCCGTTGATGAGAGCACTCGAGAGGAAGCAATGAGTCAGGGGTTTCTTTGTTAAGTGCAGTATTTACCATTCATCTCTCACCCCCCCCCCCCCCCCCAACCCCGACCAACTGACGCACAGCCTAAATATCCTTTGAAATATTGTGGGTCACTGTTTGTTTTTTCTCGTTTCATTTACCTTACTTGTTCTCTCTCTCTCTCTCTCTCTCTCTCTCTCTCTCTCTCTCTCTCTCTGACACACACACACACACACACACTCCATCGCACTTTACAGTATAGCGTGAGAGAGAATGTTACCTGGGAACTGAGTTGACCTGAATTAGGGAGTAAACTGTATTAAGGCTTCCTGGGATATTTATCTGTCCAAATTTATTCTATCGACCTGTGGAGCGGGCAAAGAGAGAGAGAGAGAGAGAGAGAGAGAGAGAGAGAGAGAGAGAGAGAGAGAGAGAGAGAGAGAGAGAGAGAGAGAGAGAGAGAGAGAGAGAGGTACATCTATCACCCGCCTCCTCACAACCCAAAATGGTAGAAACAAATTGCTTTCCAATATTGAAATTTCAGCCTCAAATGATCTTATCCACATTGGCGACGGGTTGAGGAAATTTCCGGGTGATAGTCTTTGATTAGCTTCTTCCTCGGGTATAAACGAACGAGAGAGAGAGAGAGAGAGAGAGAGAGAGAGAGAGAGAGAGAGAGAGAGAGAGAGAGAGAGAGAGAGAGAGAGAGAGAGAGAGAATGCTAGGGTGAAAACAGGAGAGATAGAGAGGAAGGATGAGAATAGATGAAGATAATTGAGGACAAGGGCGATGAATAAGACAGTTTCAACAGAGAGAGAGAGAGAGAGAGAGAGAGAGAGAGAGAGAGAGAGAGAGAGAGAGAGAGAGAGAGAGAGAGAGAGAGAGAGAGAGAGAGAGACTTTTCTAGGTTTCTTTAGGTGAAATCTTATTTGCACTAAAGGGATAATTATTCTGGCCTCTTAAGTGCTACCTGGCGAGGCAAATTTTCTCTCGTACTTAAAAATAATGAAGCACAGTATAGTAATACCCTGTTTATGTTGGACATCCACGGAACAGTATAACAGGATGGCTCTTATATGATATAAACTTTCTAAATATTTACTTTATCACATCCAGGCAGCTGTCGGCCTCATTGTATATTCTATTTACTTACAAGGAGAACGTGACAGCCCTCCAAGTCATCCTCATAGTGTTATTATTAATGAATATTTGGGATAAAAAATAACAAGCCCCATTTGCAACAGAACAAAGACAGTCTCTCATTATCTCTATAAGGTATTGTGAAAAGAAACAAAACGCTTCAACAGGGCGAAGTAAATACACTCGAGGTCTATAATGACTATATAATAAACTTCAGTCCAAGTGTACAAGTATTGCTACGAAAGACTTCAAAGACTCTTGTATGATTACCATTTGCCCATCATACACTCGCAGTAAGAGAAGCCTACTGTACACTTCAACTTTATCAGTCACAGGTTCGCTTTGTGATTGAGTCTGCCTGCTTGGTCTGGTTTACAGTATCTCAGCATAGATGTAGTTCAGTATCCTTAATCCATATAATAGTGATGTTACTTACCTCTAAGGCCTCTTGATTCCTAACTGAAAGAGTTCGATTGTATGAACTTCAATGATAAATCTGTAACATTGCCCTAAGCTGCTGCACAATTTTAACTTTTACTTCGACTTCATCATCCTCATGTTGAGTGTTATCATTCACTCAACTTTGGCTCTTTCAGCAAAACTTTATAAAATATTTTCTCGTAGGATATTTCACAATTCCCTTTTAGCGGGAAACTCTCTCAGAGCCGATCACACCAGCGTGCAGTGTATTAAAACAAACAAAAATATTCAAAATTATATGGTTCAGCCCTTAAGCCGACGAAGCGAACTCAGTCATGCACCTCCAATTGAGTCTAAGAGGGTCCATACGCACTTATAAACTATGGTAAGATTCTCGTACTAACAACTATATGGATTGGATGGAGACATTGATCACAACTGGACTCTTGAGTAATTATCACTCCTATATATTGGCTTTTAGAGCATCTGGAAATCAAGTGAACTGAAGAACTTTTTGTCTCAACCTTACCCTCCGTCCGCTAGGTGAATATTTCTTAATGCGAAATATATATTTTGCTTACTGATGTGTAAAGTACATCTCCAGGCACAGCAGCTCACCATCCATCACTCACCACAGCAACTCACCATCCATCACTCACTACAGCAACTCACCACTCATCAATCACCACAGTCACATCACCATCCATCACTCACCACAGCAGCTCACCATCCATCACTCACTACAGCAACTCACCACTCATCAATCACCACAGTCACATCACCATCCCTCACTCACTACAGCAACTCACCACTCATCAATCACCACAGTCACATCACCATCCATCACTCACCACAGCAATTCACCACATCATCAATCACCACAGTCACATCACCATCCAGGATTCAAAACTTCGAAAAATATAAAAATTCTTACTCAATGAAACTAAAATCAATCACATTAGAAAAAAAGGTCTTTGAAACAGGTATCATTTTTTATTCATGGCACTTCTCTGTCGTCCACCTATGATCGAATAAATCTGAGAAAAACCAACCAAGAGTCACCGGGGAGGAACATTGGTAAGGGAAGAGAGGAAGTGGATTGAGAGGGAGAGAAGAGATAATATGAGAGGTTTAGTTGAAGTGAGGGCCTAGGGAGAGAGGAGAGGAGGTGGAAAGAGAAAAAAGTAGAGGCTTGGGAAATGGACAAAGAGAAGTCAAGGAGGAAAGGAGGGAGAAGCTGTGGACAAAAGGATATATAGGAAGGAATAAAAGAGTGAGGGGAAGAGGGTAAGAGGAAGATGCATGGAAGAGAGAGGGAAGGAAAGTGAGATACTGTAAGGAGGCGCGGAAGGAATGAGGAAAAGTTGGGGAGAAAGAGAGAGAGAAGGAAAGAAGGTATGGAGAAGAAGGAGGGAAGGAGGAAGGAAAGGATGGGGAGAAAGAAGGACAAGGGGGAGAGCAGGAAAGAAGGTATGGAGAAGAGGAAGGAGAAGGAAATAAGGTATGGAAAAGAGGGAGGAAGGAGAGGATGGGAAGAAAGAAAGACAGAGGAAGAGGAGAGTATGGGATACAGAAGGAGAGAATGCGAGTATTAATTAAGCAAAATTTCAATCAATAGTCGAAGAGAGAGAGAGAGAGAGAGAGAGAGAGAGAGAGAGAGAGAGAGAGAGAGAGAGAGAGAGAGAGAGGAGAAAAGAATCAAAGAAAAACTCATCCTACATATCTCTCCCTGAGGTCATATTGGACCCCCTCCTCCACACACAATTTACGCTCAACTTTATGTCCCTAAAATCCGTGTAAATCCGAGCTGCTACTAACAAGGGATTGGCGCCACGTCCTCATGGCCAATAGGTGCTCTGGGGACGGTGCGACAAGGATGGTGAGAAAGAGACGCTTCTGTTTGGGGGATTCATGTCCTCTTTTGGAAGGTTGTGTTAAGATGTAACGTCCTACGTGGTTTTAAGTCTCTCGGGTTCTGGATTGGATATGAGAGTGTGGTAGGTATGTGGTGCGGTAGTATGTGGTAGTATTTGGTAAGTATGTGGAATGCTAGTATGTGGTACTGTAGTATGTGGTGGTATGCTAGTATATGATAGTTTGTGGTTAGTATGTGGTGTTGTAGTATGTGGAATGCTAGTATGTGGTACTGTAGTATGTGGAGGTATGCTGGTATATGATAGTTTGTGGTTAGTATGTGGTGTTGTAGTATGTGGTAGAATTTGGTAAGAATGTGGTACATATGTGGTACTGTAGTATGTGGTAGAATTTGGTAATGAATGTGGTAGATATGTGGTACTGTAGTAAGTGGTAGAATTTGGTAAGAATGTGGTAGATATGTGGATACAGTAGTATGTGGTGGTATGCTCGTATATTATAGTGTGTGGTAGGTATGTGGTGGTATGTGGTAGTATATGAGTCACTTCCGTCTAATATAACGACAATTACAGTGATTACAGTGAAATTTCTCCACTTAATAACAACTTCGTAATAATGACCAAATCTTTTATCAGAACAAAAGAATTCGGCCCCAAAACCATAATAATAATACTTCGTAAACTTCATAATACGACCAATTCTACATTACGATCAAAGTTTTATAATAATATTTACCCCTCCCCCTCCCCCCCCCCCCACAACACCCCAAAACGTACCCATCCTCATCCTACATCCCACCACCTTCACGTCACATCCCACCACCTCCGCGTCACATCCCACCACCTCCGCGTCACACCCCCACCATACCTACACCCTAAGTTATCTGTCATCGTATTAAGTGACTGTTTATGCTCAATTAAATAGGTTGCTACTGACGATGGTTCTGATTGACTTATTGGCAGGTGAGTTACAAATTTTCTTTAACTATGTGAATATAAATGCCGTCGTTGTGTTGTGTTTCTTGCGTAATTTTAAATAGAGAGTTTACTGGAGAGAAGCAGACAAAATTTAGTTTTTAAAAGAAGGTTCCAGCAACCAATGAAAGTCTCGTTGGGGGAAAGGAATAGTAAATTGCATTATAAAAGCCATTTACTTCCCAACAGAGACTACAACTTTACAAGATCCAGAGGACAAAACTATCTCGACAAACAATAACGATCAATCTTCTTGGAGTAATAATATCGAAAAATGTTTAGGAACTCCACCGCCAGACAAGAAATACTTCTGGTAAGCTGTATTGTCCAGCAGCTGCCACTCGATATCCGGACTCTCAAGCGTGTGTTATCTGGTATCACCCTTATCCACTCACTCTATATCGTTTCACCGTCTTGGAGCTGTGAATATCTCCAGTCCACTGCCTTTCTCCTTCACTATGTACACCCTAGAGCCGAAGAACGTGAACAATTTATGAACAAAAATGAAAAATCTGGTGATAAACAACAGCTGCAACGGGGAAATGTTTTCCAGCCAAGGCCTAAAGATGTTGTGTTGTTTTCCGGCAAGAGACGAACAATTGTACACCTCAAAGTGGCCAAAAGAAGAGCGACTCTTGGGTATGAACACTCAACAGTTGTACAGTACACACTGATATAATTTTACTTTAGTGAAATTGTCAAATCTTCCAGTTTTCGTCTCCGTCGTCTCAAGTCCCTCGGAGTTCCCGCGCCCAAGCTCCACAGTCCTTTCCCAACATTCATACTTCCTAAGCTCGCTTATGTCTCCCCTGCCTGGTCTTCCTCCCTAAATGCCAAACAATGGAAGTTCCTAGAAAAAGGGCAGAAGAGGGCGTGCAAGATCATTCTCTATCCCTCCTGCTCCACATATCAAGAAGCGCTCAACACACTGACCCTCTCGACTCTCTCTGATCATCACCTCGACCTCATCTGCAAATTTAGGGAGAAGCTTCTGCACCATCCTCGGCACTAGCACTTGCTCCCACCCGAGATCGCAAGTCCGCGAATTCCGGTTCGACACTACAACCGCATCCAGCCTATACGAGCACGTACTGACCGCTATAAGTGCAACCCAGACCCAACAACCGTAAAAAAATTCAACAACTCGTAGTAAACCAGTGTGTTCACTCCCTGCCAATCTTACTTTTGCATTGTTAGTATGTTGCTATTCTCTGCTGAATGACTTATGTCACCTGTACTTTATATGTAAACCAAATGACCCATTCCCATTTTTGTAAAACAAAATCTGTTGACTGTATACTTTTAACCTTTTGCATTGAAATACGCTTTCAATAAACAGTTAATTTTTATGTTATTATTATTGTTACACACACACACACACACACACACACACACACAAACACACACGACTACTTTGCTGTGACTCGGATTCGAGTATGACGATCATCCAGCTATGATACAATGATATGAGTTATTGGGGATGTCACCAAGGTTGTTGAGTTTTGAGGTGACTAAAGTGGCCGATACAGGACCCGCAGGGTCGTCCACATTCGTTGCACATGTGGAGGGCTGCATCTAGTGCGGGAGGGGCGGTGGCTGCGTCTTTCCCGCGTTGGCGCTTCTCTGCCTAGGTTTGCAGTCAGGCTAACTCGAAGCGTGACGGTGTTGGTAATCGACTCCCTGGTGAGGGGGTCGATTTAGCACTTTTTCAGCTTTGTCTTAAGACTATCCTTTTACCTTTTCAATTTCCCACCGGCGTTATGTTTACTATTCATTAGGTGACTGTAAAGTAGCTGCTTTGGCAGTCTACTGTCGTCCATGCGGGAAACAAGCCCAGTCCAGCGTAGCTGTTCATGGATAATGGTAGCCTCGATGTTCCTACAGTTGGGGGTCAGCAAGACTACTGGCATTTGTTCTCTTGTCTTCCCAGCAAACTCGAAGGTGGAGCATAGACTACGTTGGTGAAAGTTTTCGAGTGCCTTGAGATGCTTCCTGTATGTGACCCCATGTCTCACTGCCGTATAGCAGGGTGGGGAGGACCACTGCTCGATATACATGCAGCTGTGTAGATAATTTCAGATCCCTACAGCTGAAGACACGGTTTCGGAGTCCACCAAAGGCTTGAGATGCACATCTGATCCGATGCTGAATCACCTCATCAATGTCTGCGGTGTTGGGCAGGTGGGTGCCGAGATACCGAAAGTGGGTAGCATTAGAGAGGGAAGTACCATTAAGCTGGATGGATGGTGAAGGTGTGTCTGAACCTGGGGCAGGTTGAAGGAGAATCTGAGTCTTACGTACATTCACCTCAAGGCCGAAGTGCGCATACGCATCTGCGTAGGTAATTAGGATCTCCTGTAGGTCGCGTTCAGTGTGAGCAACAAGGGTGAGGTCGTCTGCATATTGAAGTTCAGTAATGGAAGCTGCCGACACCTTTGTTCTTGCCTGGAGTCGTCTAATGTTGAAAAGACCCTCCTTCACACGGTACTCGGAGTTCACCCCGCCAGCTAAATTGGCACTGGCACGAGTAAGGAAGGCAGCCAAGAAAATGGAAAAGAGAGTTGGTGCCTTTACACACCCTTGTTAACCCCCTGTTTGGATGGGGGGCGAACTCAGACTGGGTGCCGTTTTGCAGGACACTGCCGTTCATGTCATCGTGGAGTTACCTCAAAATGACAATGAATTTTGGTGGGCAGCCAAACGGCTGAGCATCCAACAGAGGGCTTCCCTGTTGACAGAGCCGAAGGCTTTGGTTAGGTCGTGAAAGCCATGTTCAGGTCACGATGCTGTTTTCTGCAATTTTCCTGTATCTGGCGGGCAGCAAAGATCATGTCAGTTGTGCCACTTGATGATCTAAAGCCACATTGAGATTTTAGGAAGAAGTTTTCCGCCTCAGGAAGGAGTCTGTTTAGGAGGACTCGGGCGTAAATCTTGTCAACTGCGGACAGAAGCGAGATCTTGTTGCAACAGTCTGACCGGTCTCCCTTGTTCTTATAAATATTGACAATGGAAGCGTCTTTAAGAGCTGGGGGGGGGGGGGGGATTTCCTCCTTTTCCCATACATTCTCCAGGAGAAAGTGGAGACAGCTGGTACTCAGAGGTCCTCCTGCTTTATACACCTCGGGTGGGATTCCATCAGGCTCTGAGGCTTTGATATTTTTCATCTGTTTTATGGCAGTAACTAGCTCATCCAGGGATGGAGGATAGCCGAGGTGGGTCAGTTCTGGATGCTGAGGGACCTGCTGGGTAGTCAGGACTTCCACATCGGTGTTTTGGTTGAGTAATGAACGGTAGTGCTCTTACCAGTGCTGAAGGAGGCCTTTATTGTCATTAATTAGGAAGTTACCGTCAGATGAACCGGAGGGGAGCTGCGCCTCGAGTGATTTGCCCGTAAAATGTTTTAATGGAATTGAAAAATTCATGCATCTGGTGCTGATCTGCATTTTTTTGTATTTCACATGCTTTCTTTTTAAGCCAGTCATTCTTTAGAATGCGAAGTTCCCTTTGGGATGTCACTTTCTTCTTGCAGAAGGTATCAGCTTTGGTCCAAGACTGAGGGTTGTTCTGCCAGTCAGTAAAAGCAGCACGTTTATCATTGATGAGTACTTTAATTGTCGGGTCATTTTCATCAAACCAGTCCTGGTGTATTCTTTTGATCTGGCCGAGGGTCTCTCTGCAGGTTTTTGTCATAACAGTGTTGAGAGTATTCCATTCGGCAATGGGATATGCGTTGTTTGCTGTTGGGTTGTTTATAAGCCCATGTTCGAGCTGCTCTCTGAAAGCATGTGCTACTGCTGGATCCTCCAGACGCTTAGTATTAAAACTTCTTCTGGAGGCTTGCTGCCTTCGCCGTTTTGGGGAAACGTGAAGTGAGAGCTTGGCTCTGACAAGTCGATGATCAGTGTCACAGTGGTCTGAGCCACCCATGGCACGGGTGATAAAGACATCTCAATGAGATGCCAGTGTTTGGATCGTGGGTGTTGCCACGAACCCATAAACTTGTCGGCCTGCCAAATCAAGGTATTGGTGATAGTGAGGCTGTGCACAGCACACTTGCTGAGGAGGAATAGGCAATTGGCATTACACTTGCCTAGTCCATTTCTCCCTATGGTTCCCTGCCAAATGCTAGCATCTCTGCCAACTCTGCCATTGAAGTCACCAAGGAGCACAACCTTGTCTTCTCTGGGGATAGAGGTTAGCACTCTGTCAAGTTTGGCATAAAAGGCCTCCTTGATATCATCCTCTGCATCCAGTGTTGGGGCGTATTCACTGATGAAAAAGGCATGACGTGAGTGATTGAGTGGGGCTCGAAGCGTCATGGGGCGCTCCATAAATGCGGTTTCTCTCCGCAGCAGACTTACCCCTCCAGAAGAAGGTGCAGCCAGACCCCCGTTCTGTGAGTTGGCCCTCATCTGGCAGCCGGGACTCATTAATGTCTGCTATGTCGATGTTATACCTAGCCAGCTCTTTTGCCACAAGGGCATTTCTTCTTTCAAGACGCTCATTTGTGCCAGTATCCAGAAGGGTCCTCACATTCCATGCAGTGATCATAAGAGGTTGTATGGTTTGTTTTTGTTTGGATCTGTGATTTTGACTGTGTTCGACTGCATAAGGTTGACCTTACTGGGTGCGGTTGCCCAGTCAGGTTGGGTTTTTAGGCAGGCTGTGTTTAGGGCACCTTTTTTATCCCCCTCCCCATGTGGGGTGTGCAGATTGGCTCCTCAAAAGGGCTGTTCAGTAGCACAGACAGGAGCGGATTGCACTGCTGCCTAGATCCCAGTGCATAAACGACCATCTTATCTGTGCCGCCCATGTGGAGAGTTGTGACTAGAGACTCCCGGCAGTCATCTCTGCCTGTCCCCGTCGCCATTAGTCCATAGCCATAGGACTTTTGGGGGTATAGAGCTTTTGATGATGATGAGAGGTATGATGAACTGGATGATTTATGTGGTGAGGCAGGAGTGCAAGCTGCAACCATACATTTTGGCTCTCCTTTTTCCTGATCCAGTGGTGCAAGTGTTGCAACGACTGGGGAGAGGGAGAGTTGCTAAGGACTGCCGATAACCCAGTTTGTTGGGTTTCACCATAATAGCCTGTCCATCAGGTATTGCCTTTGTCCGCCGGTGTAGTCGTTGGGTTTCCACGGTGGTCACCTGTGCCGCCTAAACCGCCATTGGGGGTCTTGTTGGAGCTCTGTAAGCATGTCTGCTTGATGCGGGGCTCCACCGCAGATTTTTCGTTCAGGTTTACTCCCGGAGCCTTATACCTACCAAGGTTAATCCGCGAGGCAGCAGGGCAATGACTGGTAGGCGCCAGAACGTGTCCATATGCCAGTGGGCCTATGAGCCGTCCCTCTGGGGCCCACTGCTACTCCGAGATCTCCTGCTGGTCTACCCTGAGCCCACGATCACCCAGTTACCGTGTGTTGCCACGAGGAGGCACAGCAGAAGTCGTGATGATGAAAAGGCTATTTACTGGCAGGGGAGGACTTATGCAAGTTGCTTCCCTGTTCGCCACGAGGGTGGCAGCTGAAAGTGAAAGGGAGCAAGTAGTGCTAACACCTTAACACTAACATAGTGCTGCCACACTTGACGCATTTCACCACCTTGTGTGCGACACACACACACACACACACACATCTGACCCTCCACAGCCCACACAACCCATTATTGGCCTACTTCTTTTTCCTTTGGCCTCTCCTCCCTCTCTCCCGACGACCCCTCACAAAACCCCCCTTTCCGCCCTCTCTAGCCCTACTTCCGCTCTCTACCACCACAATCCCTAAACCTTCCCCACCCCCTTCCTGACCCCAGACTCTTTTAACTCCCACCCTAATCCCCCTCACTCTGACCTTCTTCTCCCTGACCCTAGCATCCCCAACTCCCCAGGACACACCCCCCATCTAGGCATGTAACTATATTAAAAGAAGTTATGGTGTCTATATCGCGAAAGAAGCATAAACAGATGGTACTTACGTGCCATTTGGTCAGATATATGGGCCATTCCTCACGTTATATGACAACCGAGAGAGAGAGAGAGAGAGAGAGAGAGAGAGAGAGAGAGAGAGAGAGAGAGAGAGAGAGAGAGAGAGAGAGAGAGAGAGAGAGAGAGAGAGACTATAAAAAACTCTCCCTATATCCATAAAGACATAATACTCGTAAGTCACATTTTAGAGGTCACGAACGACTCAATGAAGATCAGGAAACAGCTGATCGTTACGTCTGTTTTATTTGCTTAGGATCAGCTGGGTCAGTCCCTCTATACCCTCGAGGGAGATTTATGGTGTCTACTTCTTGTGTGTGTTGACTTGTTTCAAATATAGTGTCCATGGATTTTATGACTGTGTGTGTGTGTGTGTGTGTGTGTGTGTGTGTGTGTGTGTGTGTGTGTGTGTCAAGCAAATAAAAAAAGGAGATCTGAAAAATGAAAGTACCTCTCTCTCTCTCTCTCTCTCTCTCTCTCTCTCTCTCTCTCTACCGAATGGGTGCATAAATAATGAACCGCGCCCAAGATAACAAGAGGTAACTGTATAGTGTATATACTGTGTTATACTGGAGCTGGAACCTTAGTGACGCTCTACAACCAGTAGTGATGTCTGTTTGGTTAGTGGCGTCGACTGTTTTGAATCTACTGTTGTTTACTGTAAGAGTGTCTAGTGATGTCTAGTAATAGTAGTAGGGGTGAATAGTGTTGTCTATTGTTGTATGAGGGTGGTAGTAGTAGTAGTCCTGTTCGAGAAAATAACAGGAGAGATGGTGTGGAAAAAGGCACTGAAGACTCGAGGAGGAGCCGGCCCTTCAGGTCTGGATGCAAACGGTTGGAGAGTCATCCTCAGCACAAACAAGTTTGGCCCTGTAGCAAGCGATCTCTGCACTGCCATTGCCACCCTTGCAAGAAAGCTTGCATCCTCTTGCTGCCATCACCTCCAGGCTCTGACGGCCTGCCGCCTTATTCCTCTGGAAAAGAAACCAGGATGTAGACCTATAGGGGTGGGGGAAGTGCTGAGGCGGATCATCGGAAAGTGCATAATGGAGGTGGTAAAGGATGATGTCAGGGCAGCAGCAGGGAACCTACAAGTGTGTGCTGGCCACCAGGCTGGTGGGGAGGCGGCCATTCACGCCATGAGATTGATATTTGAGCAGCGTGATTGTGAGGCCGTTCTCCTGGTGGATGCTTCAAACGCATTCAACATACTTAACCGCAAGGCGGCACTGCACAACATCAAGATCAAGTGTCCTAGCTTTGCGATGTATGTTAAAAATTCGTATAGGAATCCTTCAGACCTCTACATAGTAAACAACAAGGCTCTACGAGGTGATACCATCCTACAGTCGACTGAGGGAACAACACAGGGGGACCCCGTTGCAATGGCAATGTATGCAATAGGCCTATCAGTGCTCCAACATGAAATAAAGTATGAAACAACTGGGGTCAAACAAGTGGCATATGCTGATGACCTCACAGGAGCAGGAAAAGTGGAGGACATCAAAAAGTGGTGGGACCTGGTAACATCGCGAGGTCCACAAATAGGGTACCACCCAAACGCCAGCAAATCCTTCCTCATCGTGAAGCCAGATCATTATGATCGGGCTGTGGAGGTTTTCGGCGAAAGTGAGGTCAAAATAACTAAGGACGGCCAAAGACATCTAGGCGCAGTAATTGGCACTACGGACTTCAAGACCCAGTACGTAGGGGGAAAGGTGAATGAGTGGGTTAGCGAAATCCATGCTCTATCGGAGATTGCTAACACAGAGCCACATGCGGCCTTTGCAGCATTCACACATGGAGTCAAGCATCGTTGGAACTACCTGATGCGTACCATCCCGGAGATCCGACCCCTCCTCCATCCTTTGGAAGAAGCAATCAGTGTCAAGTTCATTCCCACACTAGTGAAACACCACGACTTAACCCCAGTAGAAAGAACACTTCTTGCACTTCCACCAAGACTGGGAGGGATGGGACTAACTAATCCAGAGGAGATTGCTGACTCTGAACATCAAAATTCACTTAAGCTCACGGCAGCCCTCACTGACCACATAATAGCCCAGAATGCAACAGGGGAAGTGGACACCAGCGAAGTTAATAAGATCCGTAGGTCCATTACAACAGATCGGCAGCACTGCCAAAATGACATGTTGCAGCAACTATTGCTGCAGGTTCCAGAAAATTTGACAAAAAAAGTAGCTATAGCGCAGGAGGTGGGCGCCTCGAACTGGTTAACTACGTTACCGATAAGGGCAAATGGTTTCAGCCTTAACAAACAAGAATTTACAGATGCCATTGCTCTAAGGTACGGTTGGCCAGTAGATGGTTTGCCCTCCCAATGCGTGTGTGGCTATTCCTATGATGGCGATCACGCCATGGTTTGCAAGAAGGGGGGCTTCATATGCATGAGGCATGACGAGGTAAGGGATCTCACAGCAAATATGTTGAAGGAAATCTGCCGGGACGTCATGGTAGAACCGACCCTCCTTCCACTGGATGGCGAGATCCTCCAACACAGGACTTCAAACACATCTAACGAAGCCCGTGTGGACGTCAGTGCTCGAGGATTCTGGACGCGGGGACAGCGAGCTTTCTTCGACATCAGGATTTTTGATCCCATGGCCGTTTGTCACCGTAACCTAGCTCTCGATGCTGCGCATAGGAGGAACGAGAACGACAAGAGAAGGGCATATGGGGAGAGAATTCAAAATGTTGATCAAGGCAGCTTCACTCCTCTAGTGTTCACAACCTCTGGTGGGATGGGCCCAAGTGCAAGATGTTTCTACGCCAGACTCGCGGAGCTGATCTCCGAACAGAAGCAGCAGCCCAGAAGTTATGTCACAGCCTGGATGAGATGTCGACTGTCCTTCTCTCTCCTTCGGTCGGCTTTGCTCTGCCTCAGGGGAACGAGAGCTTCTGCCCCTACTCCGACAACTGCTGCAGATATTGACTATGAGGCTACAGTCACTGAATGCCGCATGGATCTGCGGCTCAACTAATTTAACACAGACAGGATAGCTTCTTATGTATTAGGATATTTAATATTAAGGTAAATAAATGGTGGCGAAGGTGTGGCTATTGGGGGAGGCTGGAGGCCACTATTAAAAAAAGAAAAAAAAAAAAAAGTAGTAGCAGTAGTAGTAGGGGTATCTAATGGTATCTACTGGTGTCTAAGGTATTTATAATGTTGTTTACTCGTGTTAAGGTTGGCATATATCTCCTCGTTTCTTAATTTAATTTTTTTTTCACTAATTTAATCATGCAATTATATCCAGGTAAAATTAGTCAGGTGAGATTTTTCTTTTCATGTTGTTGTCTTGTGGGACTTAATAGACATAGGAATGCGAATATCAAAAGAACCCAACAGAAAAAGTTGCGAAAGGAACAAACGAAGATGGTGTTAACATATTAAAAAGAAGAGGTCACTATATAATTAGAAAAAAAAATATTTAAAAAGTAGATTGATTTCCTACGAGATAGATGAAAGGAAGTAAAGATGAGGTCTCAGATTAAAGAGACATCATAGAGGCTCCGAGACCACATAGCGAGACCGAGATAGCTGGAGGTGTATACAGTATGTTGAGGAGAGGCAACAAACACTTAACTGAGGCTGAGGAAAAAAAAGAAAACTCTCTCTCAATTGTATTTGTATTCTCTTGACGCCCTGTATAGTCTGTATGTAAACCAAACGCTCCCCGGGTACCCATCGGATCCCCATAGAGGCTCGTCGGTACTATAAAGGGGCCGTGTGTTTTTAAGTATTTATGAGCGAAGTTTCTGAAGTCCCAAAGGGAAGGAGGGAGGAATGGAGGGAGGGAAGGAGGGAAAGAAGGGAGGAAGAGAGGGAGGAAGGGAGAGGGAGGAAGGGAGGGAGGGAGGGAGGGAAGGGGAATGAAGGAGATAGGGAGGGGGGGGAGGGAGGGATGCGTACAGTATATGTATATATATATATATAATATATATATATATATATATATATATATATATATATATATATATATATATATATATATATATATGTGGAGAAAGGGCAGGGATTTGCTCACCCTCTTCCCCCGCGTGTAAGAGACATACGGGAATATTTATGACATCATCTTGTGTAGTAGAAGACGCAAGAGAGATTATTTTTGTTATTAGAGCAGAGAATATGAGTTTATATCCCATTCTATTAACGATAATAACAACAGCAATACAATTTTTAGTCAAGGAATTATGATAAATAAATAAAAAGATAATATAAATTTAGTAGAGTGAAAACAAAGGTTCACATCCATTTTCCGTCTATCTTAACAATACGTGGAAGGGGGAACTTTCCTAACTTTCCCTAATTTTGTTCAGTAAGATAGCCAGAAATTATTATTTTATATCTAATCAGACACGAAGAAGAATAACTAAATAATCATTTTTCCTTACTCAGAGATACACAAATCATACTTCCCTTTTGGAAATATACAGGAATACTTTTTTAATATTAAATTCAGATAAGCTCCAAAACCCAAATATTCCAAGTAACAACATAGGAAAAAAAATACAAGTCTCCTGGGAAAAACAGAATATACAACAGCCACTCGTCTGGGCGTGTGTGTGATGGTAGTGCTGTCTGCTGGGAAGGAGGAGGGTGTATATTGATGGCCTGTATGTGTGTTGGAGCGCTCTCAGTATATATATATATGTGTGATGTAGTATCCTGAATTATGGAGTGTTGTTGTTGTTGTTGTGGTGATGGTGGTGGTGGTGGTGGTGGTGGTAGTAGTGGTGGTGGTGGTGATGGTGGTGGTGGTAGTGGTGATGGTGGTGGTGGTGGTGGTGATGGTGGTGGTGGTGGTGGTGGTGGTGGTGGTGGTGGTGAGAATAAAGAAGTATTGTGTATTGGATGATGGATTTTTTTTTTAGGAGAATGTAAGAATTTCTATTCTCTTTATACGGGATGAAATATAAGTTCTAGTTTAGAGAATTGCGAAAGTTTAAGGGTAGTAAGAATTTCCTTATTAAGTAACTCTCATAATGTTTGTTTTCCGCTGTTATAAGTGCGGCTAGTGGTATGAATGTCTGTCTTAGATAGTATTAGAAGCATATGGATGGTAAGGCCACACCCGCTGACCACAGTCACTAAAATATGAAGAGGAGAAAAGTGTATTAAACGACCACTCTACATGAACTATGTAAGAACTTGGAACTTGAGAATTACACTGAAACACAAATACTTAATAACATGAATTACAAAAGGAGATTAAATTACACTGAGAGATACAAAAAGAAAAATAATACAGAATTCATAAAAAAAATTACGACTTTAGCCTAACACGAATGAAGTGGCAAGGAAGACAAAGTTCACAAGAAAGTTCGATTACAATGATTAACACGACAAAATAGCATTAAATACAGAAGAAAATTATCAAGTTCCAACAATAGACAAAAAATAATAAAACTTAAAAAAGCTAACTTCAAAATGCCTCCCAAAGATACAAAAAATACAAAGTTTACGAACAAGCACTTTTGATTAGTGTACAGTAAATAACAGGATTACATAAGAGTGAATATAAAGTGTAAATAACTCCACTGGATGAGAGAAAATATAAACATAAACATGACAACAGGTGAGACTTTCCCTCAGGTGATGTGGACTTGTTTATCAAATATACAAAGTGGGTGGGTTAGTTAGTATACAGTACGTGTTTGAGATTATTACCTCCATAATTGAGCATTTTCTTCTCATATAGGTCAATTTTTCTTTCTTTCTTCATATATTTCTGTCTGTCTGTCTCTTTCTTCGTTTCTTTCATTATACATTTTTTTTCATTATAATTTTATCTTTTTATGTACCAACCATGTCAAGAGATTTCATGAGAACCTGAACTAAATATATGGCTTTGATATCACTAACGTATAAAGTTACGTATTTAAGTTCTGAATTACATTTGTTATTCTCTTGCCGTTCTGTTTCATGTACATTCTCATCCGTTATTTGCTGTTTATTTAATGTACTTGTTTATTTCGTTTCAAAGTGTCGTTACAATTCTGAGATTAGAATATGTAGTTTTTCATGTGATTTTCATTATTGGTGGATTTTTTTCATCTTCCTAATTCGCTTTTTTTCTATTTCATTTTGTTTTATTATATTATATATATTTTTATTTTACTTCAATTACTTCTTCTTTACATGTTTATCAGATCTGGAAAGTTGTTTTTAATCAGGTATTATTTTCACTTGTTTATCATTTCTTAACGCTTTCTACATCATTCACATCTTTTTTACACTCTTCAGTTCTTCTTTATTTCTGTCCTGTGTTTCTGATGTAAAAAAAAAAAGACCCTAAATTCTCAGTGACAAGAAAATGCATGTGATCTTAGTTGTAATTACCGAGTCATTTTCGCTTCTTTTTACGGCATAGTGACATAGTGTATCATAGTAACTCTCGGTCTTAAAGGTTTAGCCAGGGCAAGACCCTTAACTCCATTTGCAATAACTCATCACCATCACTATAATCACGAAAACATTAATTTACTTTTATTTTTTTTTCATACCAATGTTAACCTAACTAGTCTCGTTAGAACAGGGGTCGGGGAGGGGATATGAATTTGTACGCTTAGACTGAGCTGTGGTTCATGTGTGTGTGTGTGTGTGTGTGTGTGTGTGTGTGTGTGTGTAATAATAATAATAATTAACAGTTTATTGAAAAAATTCTGCAGCCCGAAGGCTGAAAATATACATTGGACATAAATGACTTATTACATACATTGGTGGTTTAACAAAAGCCTTCATTAGAGAAAGGTAAAGGAACATACAGTGAACATACAGATTAATGTAGGTGTTGAACAGCAAACTCGTAGTGTAGTAACTCCCTCCCAGATGGTGTTAGGAGGAACTCACGTTGTGTAGTAGTTCCCTCAGATGTTGTTATGAGGGGCCTCACGTGGTGTAGTAATTCCCTCACAGATGGTGTTATGAGGGGCCTCACGTGGTGTAGTAATTGCCTCACAGATGTTGTTATGAGGGGCCTCACGTGGTGTAGTAATTACCTCACAGATGGTGTTATGAGGGGCCTCACGTGGTGTAGTAATTGCCTCACAGATGGTGTTATGAGGGACCTCACGTGGTGTAGTAATTACCTCACAGATGTTGTTATGAGGGACCTGGCGTGGTGTAGTAATTCCCTCACAGATGTTGTTATGAGGGGCCTCACGTGGTGTAGTAATTCCCTCGCTGATGGTGTTATGAGGGGCCTCACGTGGTGTAGTAATTGCCTCACAGATGGTGTTATGAGGGACCTCACGTGGTGTAGTAATTACCTCACAGATGGTGTTATGAGGGACCTCACGTGGTGTAGTAATTCCCTCACAGATGGTGTTATGAGGGGCCTCACGTGGTGTAGTAATTGCCTCACAGATGGTGTTATGAGGGACCTCACGTGGTGTAGTAATTACCTCACAGATGGTGTTATGAGGGACCTCACGTGGTGTAGTAATTCCCTCGCTGATGGTGTTATGAGGGGCCTCACGTGGTGTAGTAATTCCCTCACAGATGGTGTTATGAGGGGCCTCACGTGGTGTAGTAATTGCCTCACAGATGGTGTTATGAGGGACCTCACGTGGTGTAGTAATTGCCTCACAGATGGTGTTATGAGGGACCTCACGTGGTGTAGTAATTACCTCACAGATGGTGTTATGAGGGACCTCACGTGGTGTAGTAATTACCTCACAGATGGTGTTATGAGGGGCCTCACGTGGTGTGTGTGTGTGTGTGTGTGTGTGTGTGTGTGTGTGTGTGTGTGTGTGTGTGTGTGTGTGTGGCAGGAGAGCGGGGCACAAGAGCAGTAAATAACACATCTCTGACAGGCAGAATATTCTTCCCTTTCACTTACCTACATAACATAAATCGTAAACATTTCCACCTTTACAATGGACTTGTTTCTGTAATTCTCTGCATCTTATTTTAACATAAACTTATTTCTTCTTGTGTAGTTTTATTTTCACCTTAAAGACAAAATGGCTTCATAAACTCAGGACAATAGTGTAATTACTCGGTCTTTAATTCTTGTTTATGTTTAAATTTCAAAGGTTTAAAAAGTGCAATTTTATGTAATTATCTTCAGTGTAATATTTTAAGGTTAGGTTCTGAAGATTTAATTAGTGCTGTTAAGTGAGTTTGTTGTGTAAATGGATGCTTAAATTTACCTGTGAATAATTTACACTTACTGTATATGGATAATGTCTCATAATATTTGTTTTCATTTTTTTAAGTAAATATAAATAAGTCTGTATTAAGTTCTTTATTGCCAATTACTTCTTCTTTAAAAACTAAACGTAACACGAGGCTCCTGGGTGATTAAATATATTCATTCTATACTTTCTTTAAACTTTTGCTTGAGGGATTTAAAAAAGTCACCAAATACGGGTTATCTTATACCTATGTTATTTACGGTTGTTGTAAAAATAAAACAACTTTGCATGCTCTCTCTCTCTCTCTCTCTCTCTCTCTCTCTCTCTCTATTGGAAATTTAAGCAACAACAAATATCTTGATACCTTCAACTAAGATAAAACCACTATGAGACAACACACAAAGTCGACGGTGTTATCCAGCCGTGTTTTACTTACTGCTCTATAACCTGTATTATTTTGTTAATGTTCAAAGATAGAAATGTAGGCAGTAACAGTGTAAAACTTTATTAAATTGGCCTCTTTTGTCATTACTGTGTGTGTGTGTGTGTGTGCGTGTAGGTTATATTGCAAGACATTCAAATAGTAATATAAAGTTTTACACTGCTATGTGGGGGGTTACGGGTCAGTGATTTCCTAAGGGAGACGTGAACGGTTACCTGTAATAGCTCGTTCATCCTACCTCCTGCAGTCACTGGTTACCTTTCTAAATGAGGACTCGGATATATTAACCTCACCATTGTTAACTTACTTCCGGCATCCACACCTCCCTCTCAGATCCTACCCTATCTAACTCCTATCAGTTCCTACCCACCTGAGTTCCTACCTTCTCCAGTTAATACTCCTCTGTTCCTACCCCCTCCCCTTATCAGTTCCTACCCCCATTAGTTCCTACCCACCTCTAGTTCCTACCCACCTGAGTTCCTACTCTCACTTGTTCCTACCCCACTTGTTCCTCCCCCAGTTCCAGCCCCCAGTTTCTACCCCCTCCAGTTCTTACCCCCTCCAGTTCCTACCCCCTAACAGTTCCTATCTCCTAACAAATCCTACCCCCACTAGTTCCTACCCCCTAACAGTTCCTACCCCCCCCCCCCCAGTTTCTACCCTCTCCAGTTCCTACCCCCACTAGTTCCTACCCCCTCTCTCAAGGTGGTAGAGCGTGGAGTGCTTTTAACACTAACCTGTTAACCCTACATAGTGTCAGACAAGGTTAAAGGATGAGTGTTGGGTGTAAGGTATTAGTGTTTCCTGCCATCACAACACTCTAAGCACCGTAAATTGACACTGTTACTGGTGCTATGTTACTGCCTTGACTTATGTGCAAACTACGTAATTACTGGCTTCTAACAATCCTATGTTAATTTGTCATAGATTCATTACTATAGGACTGCTGCTCACTCTGTCTTGTATATGAGGTGGTGAGAGTATTTACGAGGCTCCGTGACGAAAGCAAATTGGTCAACAAAACAAATACAAACAGAAAAAAAGGAAAATAGGCTGTAATTTAGCTAGATTGTATCGTACACAGGAGGGAGGTATCGTACACAGGAGGAAGGTATCGTACACAGGAAGGAGTGTATCGTACACAGGAAGGAGGTATCGTACACAGGAGGGAGGTATCGTACACAGGAAGGAGGTATCGTACACAGGAAGGAGGTATCGTACACAGGAAGGAGGTATCGTACACAGGAGGGAGGTATCGTACACAGGAGGAAGTATCGTACAGAGGAAGGAGGTATCGTACACAGGAAGGAGGTATCGTACACAGAGGGGAGTTATTGTACGTCGCTTCCCTCACCCACCCAATTGTGATTTAAAATCAAAACACAACTCATTCCTTGTGTCTGACTGCATCAGGTGTACCCCCAGTCGGCCCAGCTATGAATGGGTACCTGCCTTTGAAGTTGAGGAAGTGAAGACAGTCGAGTGCAGTGCTGGGCATAGTACGACCTGGTGTACCGGAGATTATTATTCATTTTTTGTGTGTCTGGCAGAATTATGGGACACAATTTTAGTGTCATAGCAACTCTAGCGTTCATAATAATAATATTTATAAACTGTAAAAGATACTTATACTTATACATTTATACACCATAGAAAATACTATATAATATGCTACAATATACTGTCCAAAATTACACCAGAAACTTTAGAAATTCGAAAAGAATACGTTAGAAACATCAGACTTTTTGTGTTATATAACTCAGGTAATGTGGACCACATGTTGTACACGTGTGGTGGGACATACACTAACCAAGATGTATGGGCTTCCCGTGGCCTAGCCCTACCTGCACTCCTACCTACATAATAATAAAACTAGATATTTCTTACTCCCGAGTTAATATTTTTGGGTTTTTCAACATTAAAGAACCACTTAATATATTTCTAGTATAATATCCCTATTTTAATTAGTCTTAAGAAAAGGTAATCAAATTATGGTAATTTTGTAATTTCACTTCAAGTTAAAATTTTTAATGATTTAAGAGGAAGGACCCGGGAGGTAAAACATTTAGGTGTGTGACTTGTTGGGGGGATGGGGGGGGGGGGGGTGTGTTGGTCCTGGTAAAATATAGGTGAGCAAAGTTTGGTTGCCAGGTTTATTTAAAGGTAGGAGTGAGGTGCAGTTTACCGAAGGACTGGTGGACGAATGGAGTTTGTTTTTTTGGTGAATTATAATAAAAAATAGAGAAAAATATAGAAAGAAAAAAAGATTAATGTACGTAGGGTCAATATATGATTTTCCTTTCTCATTAAATGGGACATCAACCACATCAATGAGAAATACATGTATGCAGGAAATACATAGAATACAGGCGTTAGTTTTGTCTCATTGCCTAATGGATGGATACTGGGGTGTACACCTAGATCACACACACACACACACACACACACACACACACACACACACACACACACACACACATCTCACTACGTGCACAGTGTATGATACTGGGTTTTTCCTCCCATGGTCGACCTAAAGAATAATGGGGAGGATCACTGCCTAGTTGGGGAGGGGAGGGGGGGAAGAGGGGAGGGGGGGAAGAGGGGAGGGGGGAAGAGGGAAGGGGGGGAGAGGGGCAGACATAGTTTACTGCAGCGTCAGACCTAACCTCATGGGGAAGTGAAAGGGATGTGGATGGGGAGGGAAATGGAAGAGGGCGGATGTAGGAGAAGGCTATAGGAGACATAGGAAGGTTAGGGAGGGTAAGTGAAGATGTAGGAAGAGGTAGGGAAAGTGGAAGAGGGGGTCAGGGGAGAGAGAATAGAGGAGAGTGATGGAGGATGAGGGAGTGTGAAGACGAAAGGAGAAGGCAGGGGAAAGTCGGGGAAGGTTTAGGAGGATGGGGAAGAATGAGGAGTGGAGAAGGGTGAGGACTGTGGAAGGGTGGGGAGGGAGGGAGGAAGGGTGGGGAGGACTAGAGAAGGGAGGGGAGGGAGGGAGGAAGGGTGGGGAGGACTGTGAAGGGTGGGGAGGACTGTGGAAGGGTGGGGAGGGGTCTGAAAGTGTGGGGAGGGAGAGAGGAAGGGTGGGGAGGACTGCGGAAGGGTGGGGAGGACTGTGGAAGGATAGGGAGGACTGTGGAAGGGTGGGGAGGACTGTGGAAGGATAGGGAGGACTGCGGAAGGGTGGGGAGGACTGTGGAAGGGTAGGGAGGACTATGGAAGGGTAGGGAGAACTGTGGAAGGGTAGGGAGGACTGTGGAAGGATAAGGGTTGGGAAAAGAAAATACTGAAGCTCGTCTCCATAATACTTACTCCAATATATAACTTGTCGAAGGTCCTGTGCCAAAACTTCTGTGAGTCAGTCAGACAAAGAGAAGCAGAGACACAGACAGATGGACAGACAGACACTGAAACGGACATAAAGACAGACGAGGCTACATCGTCCTAAAGGCTAGGAAAGACAGAAAGATAAATAAATGACAGATACTTAGATAAATAGAGACAAAGATAAACAAAAGAAGACAGAGATATGAAGAAATAGACACAGAAGAAAATAGACGAGAAATAGTTAATGGTGAAATATTAAATTTAATAAATAAAAAATAATCGTACAAAAATTTCATATGTATTAACGAAGATACCAGTTGTAATATTAGAGAATGTAGTTATTTATGAAGAATGGCGTGATATGTGAACACTACGAGAGTAAACAAAAACAAATATTAATAAATGATAAACCCCCAAAATATATAAAGTAACAGATTATATAAATTAATTAAAAACAACAGAAACAGTTAATTAAACTTACTATGAAAGAAATTGAATTAATAATAAATAATTGAGAGTAACTGCAGGTATAAGTAGTTAAATAATTAAATGAAGATATTTTGTAAAGTGAATTTCAAGTCAGATGTTCCAGACACCAAGTGAATTACACAAACCCTGAACAACGACCAGTGTGGCGTGGCGGTGTGGCCTACCCCTCGAGGGTCACTCCGGCCACTACACACAAGTTTATCCAATAATTGGAAATCGGTACAAAGTTCTGGAAGTAGAGAATTTGAGAGACAGAAAGGCGAAGAGAAGGATATATTTCTCTCTGTTGCTTTAACTTTTCCTATTTCTCAGTGAAAGAGAAATATCCCCATAGACTTAATGTAGCGAGAAATATATCCACACGTTATTGGGGTGACAGGAAAATATTCATATATATTGATTTATATATCCAAAGTAAAATATACACACATACAGTATATCACCCTCACTTGGTCTGGTCCCCTTGGTAAGTCAATATTAACTGTAACATAGTGGAAGGTCTCTAGGGGCGATAATTTTTTTGACCCCGCCGAGTGATCAGTGAGACCAAGGGACTCCCGCTCGCTTAGACCTCGATACAAAACATTAATCTGGATGGGAAAAGTCTCTCACCACTACACTATCGAGGTAATAAATAAAGACGTCTCTATATCAATGGTTTTATGGGTAATTGAGGGATTGTTTAGGTGTATTTTAGTATTTTATTGGGGTGGAAATTTGAGTTGATATGACCAGGTTAGGTTAGGTTATGTTATGATGTGACTATAGGAACAATTATCAAGATAAACATTATAAAAGTAAGAGCAAATATCATTAACATTGTCCTAACTAACTTAACTCAATGTAAACTAACCTAACCTCACCAAAACTGACCCAATCATAACAAAATGTAATTATTTAATTTTTATTTTGCAGGAACATCATTTCCTTTATAATCCCTAATAGAAGGATTGTCAGGATTATCCCTAAAGTAACCATGTGTGTGTGTGTGTGTGTGTGTGTGTGTGTGTGTGTGTGTGTGTGTTTATTCACATTGGGACTCGAAATTACATGCTTATGCTGCGTTTATCCATAACCTCTCTCTCTCTCTCTCTCTCTCTCTCTCTCTTTCTCTCTCTCTATCATCTACACTGTTAGCCATCAACACTCTTCATCACATTGAATACTAATGGCCGCTTCACGATCGCTCACTGGTATAACACTAAAATGTTTTTAAAACAACGAAGAAAATAGTGTAAAAATTGTTGTCATACATAAACTGCTCGTACGCTGTATCTTTAACTAAAACAGTTAGTAGAGAATTGTCTTAACCGTGTAGAGACTGGAGCTTCTTTTTAGTGTCTGTTTCAATGTTTTTCGTGACCATGAATTGTTTTCTAAATTAATCATAAATCAATTCCGAATGATTCTCATGTTAAAAATAGCTTAGATCTGGGCTGATATGTTTTATATAAATAATATTATATTCTTCTAACCTTTTCAGAAATATTTTAACAATATTAACATGTTTTCTTCACTAGAGGTTTTAACTTAACATGAACTAGAGCAAACACCGTGAATTTCCTTTATAATTACATATACGAGTATGAGTAAAGACAAACGAGCAGACACTAGAGAGAGAGAGAGAGAGAGAGAGAGAGAGAGAGAGAGAGAGAGAGAGAGAGAGAGAGAGAGAGAGACTCAAACAGGATGTATTAATATATTTCAACCTACATTATTGTATCATACACTCCGGGCTTTACAATGGAGCTCCTCGTATAAAATGTGAAGCATTACTGTACAAGTGAAAGAATTTATTATACATTGCTCACTGCAAGAGTAGTGAGGTGTGGGGTGTGGAATACTGTGGGGTGTGGAGTAGTGGGGAGTGTGGAGTAGTGAGGTGTGGAATAGAGAGGTGTGGAATAGAGGTGTGGAGTAGAGAGGTGTGGAGTAGTGCGGAGTGTAGTAGTAAGGTGTGGAATAGAGACGTGTGGAGTAGAGAGATGTGGAGTAGTAAGATGTGGAGTAGAGAGGTGTGGAGTAGAGAGGTGTGGAATAGTGGGGTGTGGAGTAGTGGGGTGTGGAGTAGTGAGATGTGGAGTAGAGAGGTGTGGAGTAGAGAGGTGTGGAATAGTGGGGTGTGGAGTAGTGAGAGTGTGGAGTAGAGAGGTGTAGAGTAGAGGTGCGGAATAAAGGTGTGGAGTAGAGAGGTGTGGAGTAGAGAGGTGTGGAGTAGAGGTGTGGAGTAGAGAGGTGTGGAGTAGTGAGGTGTGGATTAGTGAGGTGTGGAGTAGTGAGGTGTGGCGTAGTGAGGTATGGAGTAGTGAGGTGTGGAGTAGAGAAGTGTGGAGTAGTAAGATGTGGAATAGAAGTGTGGAGTAGTGAGGTGTGGAGTAGAGATGTATGGAGTATTGAGGTGTGGAGTAGAGAGGTGTGGAGTAGAAGGGTGTGGAATAGAGAGGTATGGAATAGAGAGGTATGGAATAGAGAGGTGTGGAGTAGTGAGGTATGGAGTTGAGAGGTGTGGAGTAGTGAGATGTGGAATAGAGAAGTGTGGAGCAGCGAGATGTGGAATAGATAGGTGTGGAGTATTGAGATGTGGAGTAGAGAGGTATGGAATAGTGAGGTGAGGAGGCAGGGATGTGTGTGTGTGTGTGTGTGTGTGTGCGTGTAATATTTAGGCCAGTAATTAATGTGTTTAAATCCGTTAGCTCGTCCTGTTTTGGGTGTGTGTATGAGCACGCACACACACACACACACACACACACACACACACACTCAATGGATATCAACTTCGATAATACTGACTATTCAAGGAATCGTTCACTATTTTCACTATCTTAACTAAAGGTTTAATTAAATTGAATCACGTAATGTTTTGTGGCTAAATATATGTTAACTCTGATGTTATTAATATGTATGAAGTGATATAGAGTTTTTCCCTCTATTTATCAGTTAAGACCCTGAGTGTGTGTGACAACTATATTATAGCGATACTCGTAATTTCAATATCATTTGTATTTTCTTGATTCTGTAATTAGATGATATATAAGGATGGTTGTTTAGATAAATATTATAAAAAAAATATATGAACACCAACAGTCGCTAATTAACCTAAATTAATTTAGAACCGATTATAACCAAAACTTACCCAACCTAATATAAACAACTGGTTATATTAAAGTACCAAAAAAATGTGACATGAAGCAGAATAATTATCATCATGAATACGTTCATTTCCACGGAATTATAGCAGCAACAACAGCAAAATATTCCTTTGTCGCACAACAACCCAGTGTTTAATTAGGCGATTATCCCTAATATATATATATATATATATATATATATATATATATATATATATATATATATATATATATATATATATATATATATATATATATATATATATATATATATACTGTACGTATGTTTTTTTTTCTGCGCCTATGTTTACTCCAAGACGCTGGATCATCTTTAACACCGCCTCCTGCCCCTTACACTCACTCGTCGTTCATATGGCAGGTTGAGTTGAAGGTCGGATTTTCCTGAGTCACCCGAGTTCATATACAACCACACCCATTCACTCTGTGAGACTTTTCTTAGATGTCAAACCACAACACAGCAGGCCGCACTAATGGCCCCGAGCCTCCTGGGGAAGGGGTGCCAAGAACCTCCGGAATGTAGACTGGGCTCCAGCTTACAGAGGGGGGAATCCACCAGAGGTAGTAATGGTTCCACCCGTGACTCCATCTCCGTCATTAAACATGACTCTCTCCCGTCTTTTCTGCAACATTCACGGCCTCTATTCACATACCTCCTTCGTGGAATATCATCTGTCTACATCCTCCTTCTCACTCAGGATATTTCTCCTCAACTTTTACCACGTCTCCAACTATAACTTTCTTCGGCGTCTTGGCTTTTACTGTAACACGAAGACACCAATTGCTTGCCTCGTGGACCTTGAATCACCTAATTTCTTGCCGTCTTACCCTTAATTTATGTTACTCTATAATCACTAATTTAAGTTTCCTTTCCTTTCAACCCAGCTCCCCTAACTGCAGGGAACACTTAAACTGTTTTACTGTTAGTCACGACACACTCTTCTTTCACACCCATGGCTGGACTCCTTCATGCAGGAACTCTCGGTGTATCGTTGTACGTGATCCCGGTGGAGCAGTTAAGACCATTTTAACATTCTGCTCGACGATCTTGATCAAATAGTAATAACAAATACTTGAGTTCTTGATCGTCACGAATATTCTTCTCAAGACTCTCTATATCTCTCTCTTTCTACCTCTAACCTGTCCCATTATAGATACATTAATTATGGCCCCGTATGGTCAGTCACTTCTGCCTCGACATGTCTACGTGACATACGCCCTTCTACACTCCCACTGTGGCACTTTGGGAGGAATCAATGGTCATCCTTTGTGGGTTTTATATTGACTTTTCTTGAGATGGGTTCTGCTTCAGTGGCCGTGATGACTCCGTAGCTAGGGCGGAGTTTAACATCCCATCTTCTATGGAATCTTTCTCTTCTTAACACTGGTTCTATGGCTTGTGATTTAGAGTTTAAATCTTCTTTTATTTTTACTGGGAGTTGTAACTAAGCAGTTCGTCATCAAATAATGCACTAATAAATTAAAGACACTGTGAAGACTTTACTTTTCCATCTGGCAAATCGAGTCTAATGTTAATACTAACCCCCTTGAAGCCCATTTATTTCCATTTCACTATCTTTTATAGGTCAAAATCCTCGCTAACTGTGTGCCTGTGTTTAGCTTGTGCAGGATTTGGTCCCGCAGCATACACCTGGCTGCTTCCTGCCATAAATTTGCTCTGGAAATCCACTACTAAGGATAATAATTTATGATATCTCTTGTTTTCTCTTTACACTCAACCTATGGCATTTTCTCCCCTCAAGTATTTGTTTTCCTCCCTCCTACAATATGAATTTCATTTAAGTATCGAATCATTGACTAACTGAAAAATATTACCTGCCAGTATTCAGGTGTCTGTTCGTGCTATATCCATCCTATTAAAAAGAGAAAGATTTATTATCCCTGTTCACATAATATCATATCGTGTAGACATGGACAAGCAGACACTAATGAGCCATATTACTGGAGGTCACTGAGGTACCTGATATTGAGCGTTATTACAGAGGCGACGAATGTGTTGACGTTGCGAGATGGGGGGAGGATTTCATCTCTCCCTTCCCTGTCTCTCCTTTCCCTGCCTCTCTCTCTCTCCTCTATCTCTCCCTCTCTCTCTCTCTCTCCTCTGTCTCTCCCTTTCCTGTCGTTCTCCTCTCTCTCTCTCTCTCTCTCTCTCTCCCCTCTGTCTCTCCCTTTCCTGTCGTTCTCCTCTCTCTCTCTCTCTCTCTCTCTCTCTCTCTGTCTCTCCCTTTCCTGTCGTCCTCTCTCTCTCTCTCTCTCTCTCTCTCTCTCTCTCTCTCTCTCTCTCTCCTGTCTCTCCGTTTCCTGTCGTTCTCTCTCTCTCTCTCTCTCTCTCCTCTGTCTCTCCTCTCTCTCTCTCTCTCTCTCTCTCTCTCTCTCTCTCCTGTCTCTCCGTTTCCTGTCGTTCTTCTCTCTCTCTCTCTCTCTCTCTCTCTCTCTCTCCCCTCTCTCTCTCTCTCTCTCTCTCTCTCTCCTCTCTCTCTCTCTCTCTCTCTCTCCTCTGTCTCTCCCTTTCCTGTCGTTCTCCTCTCTCTCTCTCTCTCTCTCTCTCTCTCTCTCTCTCTCTCTCTCTCTCTCTCTCTCTCTCTCTCTCTCTCTCTCTCTCCTGTCTCTCCCTTTCCTCTCTCTCTCTCTCTCTCTCCTGTCTCTCCGTTTCCTCTCTCTCTCTCTCTCTCTCTCTCTCCTCTGTCTCTCCCTTTCCTGTCGTTCTCCTCTCTCTCTCCTCTGTCTCTCCCTTTCCTGTCGTTCTCCTCTCTCTCTCTCTCTCCTCTGTCTCTCCCTTTCCTGTCGTTCTCCTCTCTCTCTCTCTCTCTCTCTCTCTCTCTCTCTCTCTCTCCGTTTCCTGTCGTTCTCCTCTGTCTCTCCCTTTCCTGTCGTTCTCCTCTGTCTCTCCCTTTCCTGTCGTTCTCCTCTCTCTCTCTCTCTCTCTTTCCTCTCTCTCTCTCTCTCTCTCTCTCTCTCTCTCTCTCTCCTCTGTCTCTCTCTTTCCTGTCGTTCTCCTCTCTCTCTCGCTCTCTCTCCTGTCTCTCTCTCTCTCTCTCTCTCTCTCTCCTCTGTCTCTCCCTTTCCTGTCGTTCTCCTCTCCCTCTCTCTCTCTCTCTCTCCCTTTCCTGTCGTTCTCCTCTCCCTTTCCTGTCCCTGTCTCTCTCCTCTCACTCCTTTTCCTATGTCCCTCCTCTCTTTTTCTCTCTCTTTGATGTTCTTTCTATTCGTCCTTCCTTTCCACTCCCTGTCTGTTTTTTCTATAAGTTCTTTATCTTTTCCATCCTCCCTTATACTCCCCCTCCCTCTCTTATCCCTCACACGAGATGTTTCTTTGTCTTCCTCTTCTCTTCTTCCTCATCCTCACCTGTCCCTATTACTCTCTTCTCTCTCCTCCTGTCTTCATATTCCTCATCCTCTTCCTTTTAATCGTCTTATCTCTCTCCTTTCATTCGCTATTCTCCTCTACTCTCCCTTTACCTCAACTTTTTTTCTGTTCCCTCTTCCATGCCCTTCCTTTCCCTCTCCACCCCCTCCCCTTCTGATCTTCCTCGTTCTCCTCTTTTCTATCTTCCCTTTTCATTTTTATACCCCTCCGTTTTTTCTTCTCCCTTATTTTTCTTCCCTACTCATTCTCCATCTCCTTTCTCTTTTCCTTTTCAATCCTCTCTCTCTCTCTCTCTCTCCCTCTCTCTCTCCAGTGTTTAGCGTCAGTATATATATTTCTCTGCAGTGATACAACGTCAGAATCTCTCTCTCTCTCTCTCTCTCTCTCTCTCTCTCTCTCTCTCTCTCTCTCTCTCTGTCTCCAGTTACACTTTTGCCTGAAGGATGTCTCGAGGAAGCTAATTAGCATAAACATAAAATTCTCATTATATAAAGAAAAAAAAATATTTACTCACCCAAAATGAAACTATTGTGAGGTATGTTGAGTGTCCTGTTCCTTCCTGTACATGAGGAAGTGGCGTTATTAATAAAGTTAGAGAGAGAGAGAGAGAGAGAGAGAGAGAGAGAGAGAGAGAGAGAGAGAGAGAGAGAGAGAGATACTGGCACTGTAATACTATAAATGCGGTGATTTTACTTTCACGCAATCGGTGGTGTTGTGACGCTGGAACTAGACGCCGACCATTCTTGTCCGGAAATGCACTATTAAAAGCGAATTTCGGCCGTGGAATTGGATGCGTTTTAGTGTCGTCAACTGAGGATTGTCCACTAAACTGACTATGGCGTTTGTTTAAATGGTGAGGACCGAAGTGTTGATGGAGAGGGAGGGTGAGTGGTGGTGGAGAGGAACTGTGAGTGGTGGCGGAGAGGGAGTGTGAGTGGTGGTGCTGGTGGGGATGGAGGGTGAATGATGGTGGTGGTGGTGGTGGTGGTGAGGGATGTTCGGTGGTGGAGAGAGAAATGTGGGGTGGTAGGATGGTGGTGAGTATCAGTGGTGTAGGAGGGAAGTATGGCGGCGGAGAGGGAGATGTGGTGCTGGTGGTGAGTGGTGGTAGTGGTGGTGGAGTGGGAGTTGTTACGAGGAAGTTAGAGGTTGAATGGTAGTGGCGGAGAGGGAGATGTGGTGCTGGTGGTGAGTGGTGGTGGTGGTGGTGGAGTGGGAGGTGTAACGAGGAAGTTAGAGGTTGAGTGGTAGTGGTGGAGAGGGAGATGTGGTGCTGGTGGTGAGTGGTGGTAGAGAGGGATAGTGAGTGGTGGTGTGGGAGGCACAATACACTGGTGGTGGTGATGGTAATAACTTGCAGTGTTGTTTAATAATATAACTATTTTCAAGTTGGAACAACTTATTTAGCCAGAAGAACATAAATACAGAATCGAAAAAAATATTAAAATGGCTGAGCCAGTGAGATCCTGAGCTCTCTTGAAGGCACCTGATATATACTGTACATTTATCTCAAGGAAGTATTATGTAACATTTAGTATCATCTGGAATCGTACACATAGCATGGTGGTAATAAGAACATATCAGAATGATACCACGGTTATCACTTCGATATTTATTTATTTTATATATATTTTTTAAATTATATTACAAGTACATACATAATTTTTAGTGGGGTTGATATACATAAATATGATAAGGGAGGGAAGCAATAAAACATGGGTTGTATTAAGGTGGCAGAGTGGTTATCACACTAGACTAACAAACCATTCACCACGGGTTCTAATCCCCCACTGGTGATACAACGAGACATTGCTTTCCTGAGTTGACCCGCAAAAATAACATAAACATAGCCACACTAACTTTTTACAAAATCGCGTCACAAGTATTCGGGAGACAGGTTAAGACATACCTACATTGTCTCATCGTCTTTGGGAATATTTAACGCCAGGCTTACGAGAGTGATGGCCCTGGTGGACTCTTAATTTTCAAGGTGTACGAGACAACTTGGTCACGTGTCTCTCATCTCGTTCATCAATAAGTAGGGAAAATAAAAAAATGAAAAAATATATATAATCTAATGTCGTAATGTTATCTACCTAAAACAGTTCTATAGTGTGATATGTTAAGTGTGTGTGTGTGTGTGTGTGTATGTTTCTCCCTTCGTCTGATGTAGCTTTCTCTCTCCTTTTCAACTCCCTCCTTCCCAGCTCAATCTCTCCGACCACTACAACATGCAAGACGCAAGAGACAAACTTTCAGGTATTAGACTTTCTCTCCCTCTTTCTGTCTCTTTTCTCCCATCTGACACTCTCTTTATCTCTCTCATTTTCTGCCTCTCCTTGGTCAGTCCATCAACACTACAACATCAGACGTGAGGCAAATTTCAGGTCGAGGAAGTTTTTTTTTTTTGCCCTCCTCTCTTCTCTCCCATCTCATTCTCTTTGTTTATCTCTCTCATTCTCTACCTCCCTTTCCCCCCCTGGTCAATCCGTCAACAATGTAACCTGCTGCTGGAAAAGTGAGGCAATAATTCAGGTTGGCAGGTTGCCTCTTGCGTCATAAAGGAGCATCTGGCCCTGGACTGACACCATGCCAATTTTACGGGATTATTTGGAACGTCAGCTGCAAATAAAGTCTTTCCCCATTCGCCTCACGCCACCACCGCCGACCTAACACCCTAAGACGCAATCTTCCAAACCTCAACCAGTGAATATTTATTGCGTTATTTCTACTTGATTTTAGAATTTATTGTGGGATATTGCTTTAAATTTCCTTAATTATGTTTTTTAAGGTATTTTCTTTATTATCATCTTTGGTTCTTTCTCCTATCTCTTATTTCATGTTATTGTCCTTTCATTTGATTTCTATATTTTGCCCCTTGTTTTTACTATCCACTTTCCTTCTTCTATAATAAGAAAACATACAAAACAATATGACGTCTAAATTATACACGAATTGATCAACTAATATTTGAACTCAAAACTTTAATTATCATAATCTAGAAGAACTTTTAGTGAATTCCTTAACGAAGTCAAACAAACAAACAAACAAACACACTCACTCACTCACTCACTCACTCACTCACTTACTCACTCACTAACAAACTCACTCACTCACTCACTCACTCACTCACTAACAAACTCACTTACTCACTCACTAACAAACTCACTCACTCACTCACTCACTCACTCACTAACAAACTCACTCACTCACTCACTCACTCACAAACTCACTCACTCACTCACTCACAAACTCACTCACAAACTCACTCACTCACTCACAAACTCACTCACTCACTCACTCACAAACTCACTCACTCACTCACTCACTCACTCACTAAATTCAAAGCCCCTGTTTCACTTTTATCACATCATTACCTTGATACCTTTTATTCTCTCTTCCATTATTCTCTTGTTTTTGTTAATTAGTCATTTGTTCCCTGCTAGTCTCTCTCTCTCTCTCTCTCTCTCTCTCTCTCTCTCTCTCTCTCTCTCTTTCCTGCCTTTTCTGATCTTCCCATTCCTACTCTTCCTTGTTTTCCCGTTCAATTTCCCCCTCTCTTTGTCTCCCCTTCTTTATTTCTTCCTTTATATTCTACTCTAATCCCTCTCCTTTTATCTCTCCCTTCTCTCTCCTGTTCTCTCCCCTCTTTACTTTTTCTTTCCTTTTTTACCTTCATCTCTCCCTCCCCTTCTCTCTTCTCCTATTTCTTCCATTATTTTTATATTTCATTTCCTCTCCCTCTCCAACCCCCCGCCCCCCTCCTTCCCTCCCCTACCACTCCTCCTCTCCCCGTAAAAGTCTAGACTAACATGACTTGCTTTTCCGCTTTATGGAACAGGGTGGGAATGCTTAGGCTAACCGATTTCATGGAAGAGGCAACATATATACCACCTCCTCCTCCACCCCACCCCCCCCCCCCCCATGATGATATGGTTAATGGTAGACCCCCATAACAGACTAACAAAACAGACCTCATAATGACCTATATATACTACAAGCCGCCCCACAACGAGCCATAAAATGTGACCTCAATAATAAACATGGATCTATATTGTGAGTTATTTAGCAGGAGGTATTTATAATTTATTTAATGACAGCCAATAATGACCTTCTCTAATAGCCATTTATAGGTACCCATAAATGAGTTATTAGTAAGTGAGCAATAATGAGGTATTTAATGGTTACCTCACAGTGGAATATTTATAGGGAAATTAATGTCAACGACCTCGTTTAACGGAGACCTCCCCCCCCCCCCCCCCCCCCATGAGTTATTAAATGAGAGAAGAATTGAGCGAGGTCTTGTGGAAAATGGAAGAGAGAGAGAGACAGACAGAGGCAGAGAGAGATAGACAAACAAACGGATACAACTAGAGAAATAGACACAGGTTTCTAATCACCTGGACAAATGCCTTACAGTGTGGTCGTATTGTGCTGTGACACTCTGAAGCTCCACACACACACACACACACACAGAGGGCTCATCTCTCTCCGTATCCACGCAGACAAATAAAACCCATCACGGAAATGGTAGCAGGAGGGGAGAAAATACATGGATGGCTTCTACTCCCGAGCGTTCATTAGTGAGATGTAATTTTTGGTTGGGTCCTGGTCAGAGGTAGGACCAGCCACGGAGTCTTAATCTAGTTTTGGTCACATCCACCGTGTTAGAGGGACAAATACGGTTGGATTCTTGGTATCAATACTTTAAGTTTTTTTTTTTTTTTGTCTCTCTTAATTTGATCGGTGGAAATTCTCGGTTTAAGCTTACAGTAAAAAGGATAATCTCCATGATGGATGATAATTTATATTGAAACTTTACCTTCCGAGAGAATTTAACTTACGAATATTTGAGGGTTCGTATTATATATTCTTAAGTAATGGGAGTATAGACTATGTAGTTAGTCATGAAAGGCATTACTGTGGCGTCTATCGTTGTGTTGTACCTTAAGTGAGCCAGACTTATGAGAATCCATGTTCTAGACGAGCCAAGTACCATGGATTTTCAGCTTCGTGTCAGAATGTTTCGTATTGTGGCTTGTGCTTCTCTTGTGTGTGTTTTTCTTTTTTGGGTTTGTTATTTTGGGAATTGGTTGGTGTCCGCTTTTTTTTATTCGTTTTTAGATTTCAGGTTACGGTGTTTATTGGATTTTATTTTGGCAACACTCCGGCTCCGCCTCGCAATTTATGTGTTAGAGATCCGAGTGTGTATAGTCTCAGTGCATAATAGTAATTATATGGCAATAAACACAAAGCAGTCAGATCTAACCTAACTTAACCTATCCTAACCTAACCTAACCTATCCTATCCTATCCTAACCTAACCTAACCTAACCTCATTTACACACAATTGTAGGGTCTCAATTGTTTCTCTTACTACAGGCAACACAACATACAATACATACTGTATATCGTTTCTCAATTATTTTTTATTTTATTTATATATGGCTATTTATTATTATTATTGTTTTATAAATAATTTTATTATTATTTTTATTATTATTATTATTATTATTATTATTATTATCATTATCATTATTATTATTATCATTATTATTATTATTATTATTATTATTATTATTATTATTATTATTATTATTATATTTTCGCCCTCATGTGGGTCAGTGACCTATGCCCGGGTGAGTTAATCCCCGTAAAAAAAGATATCCTAACCTAAGCTAAGCTAACCTAACCTAACCTAACTAAATTTCGCGACCCTCTAGATCACGTCTGATTAGTTCTGGTGTGGTCAAATTAAAACAACACACATGTATCAACCAGACCCAATTAAACTATCGTATGTAAAACCAACTTAACCTAAACCTATCCTGAGTTTAGTTTAATTTAGTGTGTAAGGGATGACGGCAGTGGTGGTAGAGGCAAGACATGGTTCCCTCCCTCACCACCACCAGTGTGTGTTGCCGGGACGACCACCTTTGTACCGCCTCATCGGACTTACAGTGTATTTCACATGGTCTATCCGCTTCACTGTCAAACCTAATATAAAAATTAGGCCCAAGTCAATCTCTTTTTATGAACTTTTTCTTACCAGACAATATTGAAATTAGCTGTACTTTAACTTATGATAGGCCTATACTATTTAGTTCACCTAGGTCATTGGTTTCTATTTTCTTTTGCCCACTATATACTGATCACTATTGACGGGCGTGAAAAATAACTTTTTCTTTTAAATCTTATTGAATGTATCCTTCTTAATGTGACCTCCCAGTAGCTCCCTGAAGAGCCCATCAACACGGGTGGGAGGATCAAGAGTATTACAAGTGTGTGTGTGTGCAAGTAATCCCAGACACCTCCACTAATAACGGTTTATGACACAGTTAAGTATTTATCAATGTTATTACTAAAAGGAGATAGTAATGTACTTAACCACGCACAGTAAGCCACCAATACATACACTCCACACGCACCCAACACACCCCCACACTCCAGACAACCACCCACCCCCACACTCCAGACAACCACCCATCCCCAACACACCCCCACACTCCACACAACCACTCACACCCAACACACCCCCACACTCCAGACAACCACTCACCCCCATACTCCAGACAACCACTCACCCCCAACACACCCCCACACTCCAGACAACCACTCACACCCAACACACCCCCACACTCCAGACAACCACTCACCCCCAACACACCCCCACACTCCAGACAACCACTCACCCCCAACACACCCCCACACTCCAGACAACCACTCACCCCCAACACACCCCCACACTCCAGACAACCACTCACCCCAACACACCCCCACACTCCAGACAACCACTCACCCCCAACACACCCCCACACTCCAGACAACCACTCACCCCCAACACACCCCCACACTCCAGACAACCACTCACCCCCACACTCCACACTCCACACAACCACTCACCCCCAACACACCCGCACACTCCACACAACCACCCACCCCCACACCCACACCCACACTCCACACAACCACCCACCCCCAACACACCCCCACACTCCACACTCCACACAACCACCCACCCCGAACACACCCACACTCCACACTCCACACTCCAGACAACCACTCACCCCCAACACACCCCCACACTCCACACAACCACTCACCTCCAACACACCCACACTCCACACTCCAGACAACCACTCACCCCCAACACACCCCCACACTCCACACTCCACACAACCACTCACCCCCAACACACACAAAGCCGCCCACTCCAACACACACACCCACTCCAACACCCCCCCCCCCCCCCACCCGACCTCACACACGCAGCCCAGATTTGATATAACACATTATCGTTCCTTATGAGGCTTCAGTATAATTAATCAAGAGATCCTGGAACACACAGGTGAGGAAGCCAAGAGGGTCACCCTAGACCTGTCATGTGTCCTGTCCTTAGACCACTGAGAGAGAGAGAGAGAGAGAGAGAGAGAGAGAGAGAGAGAGAGAGAGAGAGAGAGAGAGAGAGAGAGTCACATATAGACAAAGAGAGAGGGAAAAATGCAGTCAAAAGATCATTAATGAACACTCACCTGCCCTGACCAGACCTGGCCCTTCATCCGTGTCTCGTAGGTTTATTGATATGAGGGGAGAGACATCTGAGGGGAGCAGTGAGGGGAAAGACATCTGAGGGGAGCAGTGAGGGGAGAGACATCTGAGGGGAGCAGTGAGGGGAGAGACATCTGAGGGGAGCAGTGAGGGGAGAGACATCTGAGGGGAGCAGTGAGGGGAGAAACATCTGAGGGGAGCAGTGAGGGGAGAGACATCTGAGGGGAGCAGTGAGGGGAGAGACATCTGAGGGGAGCGGTGAGGAGAGACATCTGAGGGAAGCGGTGAGAGAGAGAGAGAGAGAGAGAGAGAGAGAGAGAGAGAGAGAGAGAGAGAGAGAGAGAGAGACCTGGTCCTTTACAACCTAAAAGAGTTAGAGAGAGACTTAACCTTCAAAGACCTCATTAACCCATAACAATCTCTCTCTCTCTCTCTCTCTCTCTCTCTCTCACCCATACCTACACACCTTTACCAGACACCTAACATCCATCACCATTATAATTAATTACAGACAACACCATACGGCATCACAACAGTTGTGACCAAGTCCCAGGTTGCTGATCTGACTTTCTGTCTCAGTTTCACGCAATTGTAGGGTCTCATTGTCTCTCTTACTTTGACAACACAACATACATATATCGTTTCTCACTCTTGATTTGTATTTTAATTTTTGTATTTTTATTACTGAATAATTTTTATTTACTATGAATTATTATTATTATTATTATTATTATTATTATTATTATTATTTTTGTTATTATTATTACTACAATTACATTTTCGCCCACCAGGCCCTGATGTGGGCCATTGACCTGTGCTCAGGTGGGCTAATCTCCGTAAAAAAACAAAAAAAACAAAAAACAAAAATCTGGCCATTGTTTTTCGATAACTATATATATATATATATCATACATATCAAATTAGCTTTACACATTAAGTATCAATCAACATTTTGGGCTATAATATAATACATGGAATTATAAATACCCGTATATAACACCTTTAGTATTTAGAGGGTATTTACATGTAGGAATTTATTATACAAACATTATTTATTGAAGGATTGTTAGAAATTGAATTCAAGTTTGAGTTAATTTCAAGTTCAAGAGAGAAAGAAACATGAGCTTCCTCTGTCAGTCGGGAGTCAATAACCGTCTCGGTGAGGTAATACACTATAGTGTGTTCAGCCTGTGGTGAAGTATATTACATTACGCTCGTAATATATTCTGTACCGTATATAGGCGGGTGAAGGGTGGAGGGGGAGGGGTGGTTAGTGGGGGGAGGGGTGGTTAGTGGGCGGTGCGGGAGGGGAGGTTAGTGGGTGGTGGGAGAGGGGGAGGGTGGGGGAAGGGAGAGGGTGAGGGGTGGTCAGTGAATGAAGAGGGACGATGAGGGTGAGGGAGGGGAGAATGTGGAGGGAGAAAATGAGTGGAGTTGATAGTAGGTGGAACAATGAAGTAAATGTGTGGATGGAGGAGCGAGGGAGACTATGTGGGTGGAGGAATGGAGGGAAGTGAGAGGTCAAAGGGAGGGTGGAGGGGTGAGGGAAGATAAGTGGTCGGAGGAATGGAGGGAAGTGAGAGGTTAGAGGGGGTGAAGAAGGCGACTCAAGGAGGAGATCAATACAAGTAAGAATATGTTATTGTTAGTGAGTGTCAGCGAGTACTCACCTGTCAACCGACGTCAGAGGCCACACCTGTCTGTTCGTTTGTCTATCTCTCCGGCGGGGCTTATAGATTTTCCTCTCTCTCTCTCTCTCTCTCTCTCTTATTATGCCTTTTAAGCGACGCAGATACTGTGACCACACCCTTTACGAGGTACAATAAGCCACACTTAGGAAGAATGAAAAATTCATCATCTGAGATGGAATGGAGAGAATGAGAGAGAGAGAGAGAGAGAGAGAGAGAGAGAGAGAGAGAGAGAGAGAGAGAGAGAGTAAATGGTAGAAAAACAAAGCACACTTGGCCTTTGATAGGGAGACAACAAGACAAGAGGCTAAAAATGAACATCACACAGCCTTCAACATCAAAGAGCCACAGACGGTTTTCTATATGTTCGTCGATTTTGGAAATATTGTCCGTTTGTGAGAGAGACACTGACTATACCCCCAAAATATTTGATTGACATAGGAATTTTAGTCAAAGAGTATTTTAATAATGTGGAGTAATTCCAATATAATTTCTCACTGCATTATTATATATGAAGATGTGCTTGTGAACTATATATTTATAGAGAGAAATATATCCTTATAATACACTGTAGAGTTCTACTGTCATATGTTCTTATAAGATATATAACAAAGGATAACTCATTAAAATATAGAATATTACTGGAAAGCAATTTCAGTGTAATATTCCTCAGGCGGTGCCGGTGAGAGGAATGTGTTCTGAGGTGTGTGTGTGTGTGTGTGTGTGTGTGTGTGTGTGTGTGAAGCAAAAGATGACCCTCACTTCTCACGACACTCCTCACTCTGCCTCACTCCTCACTCCTCACTACTCAATGTCTCCTTTAAATGAAGTTCTGGAGTTTGAGAGTTTGTGTTACTTTTTTTCTGCCTGAAATTACATAATTTTACCTAAAATTTGTATTTTGCAAAGAAAATAAGGATTTTAACCCATTTCACGTGGTTTATACAATTATAGAACATGAATATGACTTTTGTTTTATATAACGAAGGTCTTGTACAGCTTCATCTTTATAAAACACAACACAAAGGGAAATTGGATTAAGCTATACTTAAGTCCACCATTACCCTCTCTCTATAAATCAACACCTTCCTCACCTCTCTCTACCTGAAGACATTGTTCAGGTAGATAATCAGGTGTCACAGGTAGGTAGTTAGGTACCCAGCAATGATACCTCACTCTCACTCCGATATAACTCTGTTAACTTTGTAGTCCTCTGTTACCATAAGTTAAACTGCGTCTCGTAACTTGTGAGTTGGAATGAGATTAAACTTCTTCTCTCAAGTTCTGGTCAGAGTGAAGGAACAGAGTCTCAGAGTCTATGTTCTTTATTCCTGAGGCTCCTGGTGTTTCTTGTTACTGAGACTCCTGGTGTTCCTTTTTACTGGGGCTCCTGATTTTCCTTGTAACTGAGGCTACTGCTGTTCCTTGTTCCTGAGGCTCCTGGTGTTCCTTGTTACTGAGATTCTTGTGTGTGAGGTAGGAGAACACTCTTAATCTACCATAAACAAAGGAATATTCGTATAAAGAATTTTTTTTAATCGGAACACCCCATTGTTGCATATTTCCGGATGATAATTATACACGAAGGTATATCTCTTAACATACTAATATATTACGTATATGCAGGATATACCCAAACTATAAAAAATTATCCTAAGGTCAATATATGAATCGCTACATATATATCTACTTAAATGAAAATATACTTGTATACTGAATCACTACCACTGTTATATCTATAGAGTATATTTTCAAAGGTATACGTCTAAAAATATATCCTAATTTAGTAAAGGAAAATCTACTGTGTCATGTTTTGGTCTTGAAAATAGTAATTATTTTTGTGACGTCAGGTGAGTGTAGTCGTCTAGGCACGTACTTAAGACTCCAAGTTCTTACGTAAGTGTTACAAACATTTTTAATTACCAACACTTCCACTCTGAGTCTTTGTTTACCTACCTCATCACCTTTCCTCAGAGTCTCATCCTTAGTCTCACCCCAAAAATTCTTATCTAAAGCTCCATCCCCGAGCCTCATTACAGAGTCTCTCCCTAAAGCTTCATTCTTCCATAGACCCTCAACCCTAGAACCTCACCCCATAGCGTAATCACAGAGCCTAACCCTAGAACCTCACCCCACAGAATCTCACCTCAGATCCTCACCCCAGAGCTTCACCCAAGAACCTCACTCCAGTACTTCACCCCAAAGCCTCACCCAAGACCCTCACACTAGACTCTCATCTTAGAACCTCACCCCAGAGCCTCACCCTAAAACCTCACCGTAGAACCTTACGCCAGAACCTCACACCAGAGCATCACCCTTGAGCCTTCACCTTAATTAGTAGATCTTATAACTCGAGTCAAATGAAGGCAAATTACATCGGTCTGGTCTATGTTTATCGCCAGTCTCCTATACTTATAAGGTCAAAGTAAACAAAATAGCTATAAATTAGGTATTGATCTTTCATTTATATTCTAATGACTTGGAGTGAAGGGGTGAGGCTATCATAATAAGTGTGTCTGTGTGGGGGGGGGGGGAGGTGTTTGTGGTTGGAGGCTGTAGATGTGTGTGTGTGTGTGTAGCCACACACAAGGTGGTGAAGTGCGTCTAGTGTGGCAGCATTATGTTATTGTTAAGGTGCAAGCACTGCTTACTCCCTCTCGCTTTCAGCTGCCAACGCTGGCTATCCCTCGTGAGGATCAGGGAAGCAGCTTGCATAAGTTTTCCCTTGCCAGTACATAGCCTCCTCACCATCAAGACTCCTGCTGTGCCTCCTCGTGGCAACACACGGTAACTGGGTGCCTCGTGGGCCCAGGCTAGACCAGCAGGGGATCTCGGAGTAGCAGTGGGCCCCAGACGGACGGCGCATAGGCCCACTAGCATGTGGACACGTCCTTGCGCCTACCAACCACCTCCCCGCTGCCTTGCGGATTAAACTTGGCAGGTATAAGGCTCCGGGAGTAAACTCCGAACGAAAAATCTGCGGTTGAGCCCCGCATCAGGCAGACATGCTTACAGAGCTCCAACAAGACCCAACGGCGGTATAGGCGGAAGAGTTGACCACCATGGAAATCCAACGACTACACTGGCAGACGAAGGCAATGCCTGATGGACAGGCTACTAAGACGAAACCCAATAAACTGGGCTATCAGCAGTCCATTGCAACTCTCCCTCTCCCCAGTCGTTGCAACACTTGCACCATTTGATCAGGAAAAGGGGGAGCCAAGATGTGTGGTTGCAGCCTGCGCTCTACCTTCACCTCATAAATAAACTCACACGCAGCCATCATACAGCTCATCATACCTCTCATCATCATCAAAACCCCCAAAAGTCCTATGGTGACGGACAAGTGGCGACGGGGACAGACAGAGATGACTGCCGGGAGTCTCTAGTCACAACTCTGCACATGGGCAGGACAGATAAGAATGTCGTTTATGCACTGGGATCTAGGCAGCAGTGCAATCCAATCCTGTCTGTGCGACTCAGCAGCCCTTTCGAGGAGCCACTCTGCTCACCTTACATGGGGAGGGGGCTAGAAAAGGTTCCCTAAACATATCCTGCATAAAACCCCAACCTGACTGGGCAACCGCACCCAGTAAGGTCATCCTTATTCGGTCGAAAACACAACCAAAATCTCAGATCCAAACAAAAACAAACCATACAACCTTTTATGGTGCCTGCATGGAATGTCAGGACCCTTCTGGACACCGGCACACATGCACGTCCTGAAAGAAGAACTGACTTTGTGGCAAAAGAGCTGGATAGATATAACAGATGAGGGCCAACTCACAGAGAAGGGGTTTGGCTACACCTTCTTCTGGAAGGGTAAGCCTGCCGCGGAGAGAAACTCATTTATGGAGTTGGCTTTGTCATCCGCCAACGCATCCCAGGGAGGTACTACCGCCTGGGAAGATATTGGAAGTATAATGTATTGTCTAATGGTAGAGTCTGCTTCCACGTGGCATCACGAAATTGTGACCAAGTCCCAGGTTGCTGATCTGACTTTCTGCCTCATTTACACAGAATAGCAGAGGCTAACTCAAATGACAATTGGGATCAACGAGCGGTTCATGAAGCTTAGAATTCCACTAAATCACTCACATCATGCCTTCTTCATCAGTGCATACGGCCCAACACCGGGTGCAGAGGATGACATCAAGGAGGCCTTTTATGCCGACCTAGACAGAGTGCTAACCTCTATCCCCAGAGAAGACAAGGTTGTCCTCCTTGGCGACTTCAATGCCAGAGTTAGCAGAGATGCTAACATTTGGCAGGGAATCATAGGGAGAAATGGACTATGCAAGTGTAATCCCAATGGACTACTCCTCGTCAGCCAGTGTGCTGCACACAACCTCACTATCACCAATACCTTGTTTAGGCAGGCCGAGAAGTTCAGGGGTTCGTGGCAACACGAACGATCCAAACACTAGCATCTCATTGACTACACCATTGTCAGAGAAAGAGATCGCCGAGATGTCCTCATCACCAGTGCCATGCGTGGCTCAGACCACTGTGACACTGATCATCGACTTATAAGATCCAAGCTCTCACTTCATGTCGCCCCAAAACGGCGAAGGCAGCAAGCCTCCAGAAGAGGTTTTAATACTAAGCGTCTGGAGGATCCAGCAGTAGCACATGCTTTCAGAGAGCAGCTCGAACATGGGCTTATAAACAACCCAAAGGCAAACAACGTGAATCCCAGTGCCGAATGGAATACTCTCAACACTGTTATGACAAAAACCTGCAGAGAGACTCTCAGCCAGATCCAAAGAATACACCAGGAATGGGTTGATGAAAATGACCCGGCAATTAAAGTACTCATCGATGATAAACGTGATAAACGTGTTGCTTTTACTAACAGGCAGAACAACCCTTAGTCTCGGACCAAAGCTGATACCTTCCGCAAGAAACAGCTGCAGTCCAGTGGGAACTTCGCAATCTAAAGAACGACTGGCTTAAAAATAAAGCATGTGAAGCACAAAAGCTTGCAGATCAGCACAAGATGCTCGAATTTTTCATTTCCACTAAAACATTTTATGGGCCAGTCATTCGGGACACAGCCCCCCTCCGCTCATCTGATGGTAACCTCATAATTAAAAATGATGAAGGCCTCCTTCAGCGCTGGAAAGCACACTACCATTCATTGCTCAACCGAAAAACCGATGTGGATGTCCTGACTACCCAGCACGTCCCTCAGCATCCAGAGCTGACCCACCTCAGCTATCCTCCATCCCTGGATGAGGTAGCTACTGTCATCAAACAGATGAAAAATAACAACACCTCAGGGCCTGATGGAATCCCAGCCGAGGTGCATAAAGGAGGAGGACCTCTGCTTACCAGCCGTCTCCACTATCTCCTGGAGAATATATGGGAAAAGGAGGAAATCCCACCAAGCTCTTAAAGACGTCATTATTGTCAATATTTATAAGAACAAGGGAAACCGGTCAGACTGTGGCAACTACCGTGGATCTCGCTGCTGTCCGTAGCTGGCAAGATTATCGCCCGAGTCCTCCAAAACAGACTTCTTCTTGAGGCGGAAATCTTCCTCCCAGAATCTCAATGTGGTTTTAGACCATCAAATTGGCACCACTGACATGATCTTTGCTGCCCGCCAGATACAGGAAAAGTGCAGAGAAAAGCGTCGTGACCTGAACATGGCTTTCATTGACCTAACCAAGGCCTACGACTCAGTCAGTAGGGAAGCCCTCTGGTGAACCCTCAGCCGTTTTGGCTGCCCACCAAATTTCATCGCCATTGTGAGGCAACTCCACGAAAGCATGAACGGCAGTGTCCTGCACAACGGCACCCAGTCAGAGTTCTTCCCCAACCAAACAGGGGTTAAACAAGGGTGCATACTGGCACCAACTCTCTTTTCCATCTTCTTGGCTGCCTTCCTTACTCGTGCCAGTGCCAATTTACCAAGCGGTGTGAATATCGAATACCGGGTCAAGGGGGACCTTTTCTACATAAGACGACTCCAGGCCTGAATAAAGGTGTCGGTAGCTTCCATTACTGAACTTTAGTATGCAGACGCCCTCACCCTAGTCGCTCACACTGAACACGACCTACAGGGTATCCTGAATACGTACGCAGACGTGTATGCGCATTTCGTCCTTTTAGGTGAATGTATGTAATACTCAGATTCACTTTCAACCTGCCCCTGGTTCAGACACACCTCCACCATTCATCCAGCTTAACGGTACTACCCTCTCTAATGTTGCCCACTTTCGGTATCTCGGCTAAAACCTGTCCACCACAGCAGACATCGGTGAAGAGATTCAGCATAGGATCAGATATGCATCTGAAGCCTTTGGCAGACTCTGAAATCGTGTCTTCAGCTGTAGGGAGCTGAAATTATCTACAAAGCTGCACCTACAGGCAGGTATATCGAACAGTGGTCCTCCCCACCCTGCTTTTTGGCAGTGAGACATTGGTCACATGGAGGAGGCACCTCAAGGCACTTGAAAACTTTCCCCAACGTAGTCTACGTTCCTTCCTCCGAGTTTGCTGGGAAGACAAGAGAACAAATGCCAGTATTCTTGCTGACACTAACTGTAGGAGCATCGAGGCTACCATTTTCCATGAATAACTACGTTGGACTGGCCATGTCACCCGCATAGACGACAGGAGACTGCCAAAGCAGCTACTTTATTGTCACCCAACGAATAGTAAACGTAACGCCGGCGGGCAATTGAAAAGGTATAAGGATAGTCTGAAGACAAACCTGAAAAAGTGCCAAATCAACCCCCTCACATGGGAGTCGATTACTCCACATCGTAGCGCTTGGAGGATCACCACACGAGAAGGTGTCAATACTTTCGAGTTAGCCCGACTGCAAACCGAGGCAGACAAGCGCTAACGCTGGGAAGACGCTGCCACTGCCCCTCCCGCAGTAGATGGAGCCCTCCACATACGCAAAGAGTGTGGACGACGCTGCCGGTCCCTAATAGTCGATTCCGAGTGACAGCAAAGTAATAGTAGTAGTAGTGTGTGTGTGTGTGTGTTAAGGGTGTTTGTGTGTGTGGGGGTGTGTGTGTGCGTTTAAGGGTGTTTGTGTGTGGGGGAGGTGTTAGTGGTTGAGGTTGTAGATGTATGTGTGTGTGTGTGTGTGTGTGTGTGTGTGTGTGTGTGTGTGTGTGTAGGTGTTTACTGGGACTAGATCAGGGATACAAATTAATTAAACAAATGCTCTACTTACTGACACCTTTTTCAAGAAATAGAGGACAGAAGAATTATTGCATCATAAAACTAAACCAGATAAGTTAAAAGTCCATAATATCCAGCGACTCAAAGTTTACGCGTACTTTTTATGCACATTATAAACTTTTTTAACTCTTAAGTTCTTGAGAAATAAAAACAATCCATTAATCGTGTAATTTTTGGGAACGCTGGAGAGAGAGAGAGAGAGAGAGAGAGAGAGAGAGAGAGAGAGAGAGAGAGAGAGAGAGAGAGAGAGGCCCAGATCCAGACACGGGCGCCTCCTAGATCAGCGGTGCCAGCCACTTACAGGAGTTCTTAAAGAATCTTAGAGGTTATCCAAGGCACCAGCATGACGACCAAATTTGCATCACTTCCCCAACACACTTTACCCTGAGGAAGTGACTAGATCAGCCTCATACCAGAATTAACCACACACACTTACACTTACTAACATACACTTACTTTACTTTATCTTACATTACTTTGCTTCATTTTACACAACATACAAATACTGAGGAGGATAAATCTACTTTCAAGCTGTAGGAAAAACACTCTGATAACCTAATTGGTTTTTTTAATAGGATTACAATCTGAACTAAGATCCAATTTTACTCTCCATATCTGATTCTCATTCATGTTTTGAGTGTAAGCAAAAATAAATATTAAAAAAAAACGAGATAAGAAAACAAGAGATAAAACGATAAACAGGTAAACAAGAGACATAATTTTAGCCCACTAGACCAAGAATTCTACCCTAAACTTGAGGAAACAAAGAAGTCAAGAGGAAAAAAAGGATATTTGGGTGAGCGAGTGAAGAACAGTGTAGACAAAAGCTGTGTTGTGTAGGGTGATCTCTCCTGCTTTCCCCCTCCTACCCCTCTACCTTCCCTTCATTTCCTCCTATCATTCTCCCTTCTCCTCTTTGAACCTCCTCCTCTGCTCTTCTTCCTCCTTCCTCCTCAACTTTCCTCCACTTTTCTTTCGCCCTCCCTCTCTTCCCCTTCTGCTTCGCCCGTCTCCCTTCCCTTCTTGTTCCTCCTCCCCCCTTCGCAATTTCCTTCTCCCTCTTTTTCTGCTCTTTCTCCTCCTTCCCTCTGCATCTTCCTCTTTTTCCTCCTTCGCTCTTCCCACTCGTTCTCTAGCCTTCCTTTATTCCACTCTTTCACCCCTTCTCCTTTTTTTTCTATTTCTTTCCTTATCTCTCCTCCTCCACTCTTACTCCTCACCAGTCTTTCCTTCCTACCCCCTCCTCCTCTCCACCCTCCTCCACACCCCCTTCCCCTTCCCACCCTCCTCCACACTCCCTCCCTCGATCCCTCGGTCCCTCCTTTCTTCATTCCTTTCCCCCTCTTACTATCTCTCTCTATATTCCTCCTGTCATCCCTTCCTCCTTCACTCCCTCCATCCCCTTTGCCCTCCTATCTTCCCTCCATTCCTTCTGTCTTCACTTCCTCTTTCAAGCCATCCCTTCCTTCACCTCCTCCTTCCCTCCATCCCTCTTGCCTTCACTTCCTCTTTGACTCCTTCTTACCCTCCCTTCCTCTATCTCCCCTCCCTCCATCTCCCCCTCCCTCCCTCCCTCCCCTCTACCTGCCCAGTCACCCCACCCTTTCTCCCCTCCTCCCAACTCTATAAACACCTGTTGTGTTCATCTGAGCCCTATCCTCTTCCTAGCCTCTTTCTAGCCTTTTCTTCCTTCCCTCTCTTCTTTTCCTTCTCTCTTCACTCCTATCTTTCTCCCTCTTCTTTCTCACTTCCTTCACCCCTATCTCCATTGACTCCCTCTTCCTTCCCTCCTTTCTTTATCCTTATCTTTCTCTCCTCCCTCTCCTTCCCTCCCTTGCATTCCCTACCGTTCCTTACCCCCTCTCTTTTCCCACTCTTCTCATTTTTTCCTCCTTTCATTCATCCAAGCTTTCTCCTCCCTCTTCACTCAAATTCACCTCTTACTCACCCCTATATTTTTCCTCTCCTTCTTCCATCTTCCTCCTTTCCCTCTTTCCCCCTTTTTTACTCCTCTGTTTTTCCTCTCCCTCTTTCCTTTATTTTCACCCTTATGTTTCTCCTCTTCCTTCCCTGTTTTCGCTCTCCCTTCCTCCTCTTCTCCCTCTACCCCCTAAGGGAGGCCTGGAGTGTGTGGTAAGGGTTCAGGTACACCATAAGCCACTCTCATATGTATATTTGCTTCCCTCTAAAATTCTCAGACACTCAACAAACATTCCACCTCGCTGACCATAAGACGAAGTTGTATGTACATAACCTTTATACAGAAAGGAGCTGAGTTATTACATACTCATAAGTATATTGCATCTATACATCCAGTACTGTACTGTATAGTTATTCAAGTAGAAATATAAACTAAACACACACACACACACACACACACACACACACACACACAAAATACACTCATTTAAATATATTAACCACAGCAGTGATGATAAGCATGTACTGTATATAGATAATACTATTAATGGATATAATATACATAAGTCTTGTATATTCGTTTTGATGTACTATATCTTATATGAAAGTTATGATGAATAAATTTTAATTAATCGACAGAAATATATCCACCAAATTTGAAACCTACTTCGAACTGTGTATATATTATTTAAACAAAACATAGACACGTGTTTAATAAATCCTTTCATTTATCAGAGAGCAAAATTCCTTTCATGTGTTGCATATCATTATTTATTTTAATAAGTTATAGTAAAAACTCCTTTCATGATAGGCTCAGTGAGTGAAGATGAAGGCTTTGAGTGTATCAGGCATCACTTTACTGATCACGGGAATAAACTCAAAGGTGACAGGTAATATTTTGTTTAAGTGTTTCTTACCTTCTCTTATATTCTTTATAATATTCTCTATTTCTTAATTTTGGGGGAAACTTGAACAGTAAGCTTTAATAATAATAATAATAATAATAATAATAATAATAATAATAATAATAATAATAATAAAAATAATAATAATAATAATAATAATAATAATAATAATAATAATAATAATGCGTACCCACGTCAAAAAAATTATCGAGTGAGTGTTTATGTGTCAGGCAGCTAGAGAGACAACGAGAGAGACAGAAAAACGGAAAGAGATAGAGAGAGACAGGTGCCTAGAGACAAAGAAACAGGCAGACAGAGAAAGTCCTAGAAAAAAAAACAGAGAGCGAGAGAAATGGAGGCAGAGATTAACTCTGGTACTTTACTACATAATAAACACCGTGGTTAGCACCCCTTACGACGCAATATATCTTCACTCATACCTACGTCAACTTAATAATAATATTACGATTGGTACCCCCTGGTTACCAAAAACTAAATATACATCATCGGTTGGTACCCCTATATAAGGTCAACGCATCAGTTGGTACCCCTTCTCTCTGTATATAGTACATGTTACAATTCATCTGTCAAATCAGACTATCTGTAAAAGCATTTGTCGAAATATTCCGCTTCATGTACTGTACAGGTAATATATATGTACTGTACATATAGAAGGCTAGCTCAGATGATCACATTTAAGTTATAATCATCCACAGGCCTCGCCTTTAAGTTTAACATAACTGTTTAAAACTTGACAAAGCAATTAGCAAAATCATACATATTTCATAAGGCTTAATACACTGAGTGAAGGAACTTGGTGAAACAATTTATGTATTCAATTATGAAAAACACGTCATCTAAAAAGTTGATAACCGTTGCTGAATAAATACAACGTTAAATTAGTATATCCTGTCCAGTTTGTCATTCTATACCCAACTCGGGGGTCAACTGAAGTGACCAATTCCTAGCATGAAGAGGGGAACTGTTTACTACTTTCCACTTACGAGAATAAATACAAAAAAACATCCACTTTAAGGTGTAGGACTGGAGTGATAATAGTGTCTCTCAAGGGGACGACTGTTCAAAAGAGACGAAAGTAAAGTAAAAGAAATATTCACGTTAAATATAAGAAAAATTTAGTTTAAGGATTTGATGGTTAGGATTACTTTAGAGAATAACAAAGAGGATGAGACGTGAAGATTATTACAATAAGGGTTTGGTGAGGTAGTGTGGCTGTATTGAAGGAATAAGAAGTGAAAGATTGATCAAACGAGTGGATAAGTCAGACGTGGATGGTGGAAGGGAGAGGGGAAGACCAATTAAGAAAGGTAAAAATGGGATTAACACACACACACACACACACACACACACACACACACTGGAAGGAAAGGGGATTCACAGCCACAAAACAATGTGCGTAAATGGGTGGAAAGCTTAACGTCGCTTGATTTAGGGGAAAGACGTCAGGAATAAACCAAATGTCTTACTTTGATGTGTAAAAGGATGGACCAATTAGATCATACCAGAACAAATCTATTACAACAATAAGAAACTGCGAAGGTCAACGAATTACGACAAAGAAAGAAGAAGTGTAATAAGGAGAAGAAGTGTAATAAGGATGAAGAGGTATGAAAGACATTTTTATTTGCCTCAAAAAACCTCACAATCACAAAGGTATTTGATGCGGTAAGAAGGTCTTGTAGTTTTTATTTTATTACACTTGTAAAATGTTGATTGGTTGAGCAAGTGTCTGTTGTTAATGGTTTATGACGCTGTAAAGAAAGTGAGCCGGATTCTTTCACGTTTTTGTTAGCGAAATAAGTATTTCCTTTCCAGTTAAGACGCTTTTGTTTTGCCCTTTTATTTTCCGAAAAAAACAAAAACATATGGACAAAGACACACGAACAACTAAATAGTCAACCATAAATAAATTGTATAAACATAAAGGCATACACTCATAAGCAACGTCTCAGAACCGCTCCCACACAGACATACACTCACACCCTCAGACAGATACATACTTACTTCCTCAACACACGAGCATACACTAACTCCTCCCCCCCACACACTCATACACAACACATACAAAAAAACATCTGAAAAAATACGAACTGATAACTAGCTCTCACAATTCCCCTCACGTTCAAAAAAAACAAAAGGGAACACACACATTACCATAGCTCACCCTCCCTCACGTCAAAGTACAGGAGGGAGTGAGTGACGGAAGGACGTGAGTGACGGAAGGACGGGAGTGACGGAAGGACGGGAGTGACGGAAGGATGGGAGTGAAGGAAAGACGGGAGTGAAGGAAAGACGGGAGTGAGGGAAGGACGGGAGTGAGGGAAGGACGGGAGTGAGGGAAGGACGGGAGTGACGGAAGGACGGGAGTGACGGAAGGACGGGAGTGACGGAAGGATGGGAGTGAGGGAAGGACGGGAGTGAAGGAAAGACGGGAGTGAGGGAAGGACGGGAGTGAGGGAAGGACGGGAGTGACGGAAGGACGGGAGTGACGGAAGGACGGGAGTGACGGAAGGACGGGAGTGACGGAAGGACGGGAGTGACGGAAGGACGGGAGTGAAGGAAAGACGGGAGTGACGGAAGGACGGGAGTGAAGGAAGGACGTGAGTGACGGAAGGACGGGAGTGAAGGAAAGACGGGAGTGACGGAAGGACGGGAGTGAAGGAAGGACGTGAGTGAAGGAAGGACGGGAGTGAAGGAAAGACGGGAGTGAGGGAAGGACGGGAGTGAGGGAAGGACGGGAGTGAGAGAAGGACGGGAGTGAGGGAAGGACGGGAGTGAGGGAAGGACGGGAGTGAGGGAAGGACGGGAGTGACGGAAGGACGGGAGTGACGGAAGGATGGGAGTGAGGGAAGGACGGGAGTGAAGGAAAGACGGGAGTGACGGAAGGACGGGAGTGAAGGAAGGACGTGAGTGACGGAAGGACGGGAGTGAAGGAAAGACGGGAGTGACGGAAGGACGGGAGTGAAGGAAGGACGTGAGTGAGGGAAGGACGTGAGTGAGGGAAGGACGGGAGTGAGGGAAGGACGGGAGTGAGGGAAGGACGGGAGTGAGAGAAGGACGGGAGTGAGGGAAGGACGGGAGTGAGGGAAGGACGGGAGTGAGGGAAGGACGGGGGTGAGGGAAGGACGGGAGTGAGGGAAGGACGGGAGCTGATCAGGAGGCTCCGTGGTTATCGTTGGCCAAGTATCGTAAACAAGGGGAAAACTTCGTAAAGGAGAGGTATAAGACCTTTTGATGGTGTTTGTAAAGTGAGTTGTGTTTCTCAGGTGAAAACGATCGGCTTTTCTCTTTATCTTTTTTTTTTTAGTATCTTCTGTCAGCTAGATTTGTTTTAGAAATTCGTAGATATAGTGATAAGGTCAGAGGTTTAGGTCAAAAGTTCAAGCCAGTGTAGTGGTGGTGGTGGTGATGACCTTTCTACATTATAATTATACATATTATCCACATCATCATTAAAATTCTTACTTATTCCCTCTGTTTATTCCTCATCGTTAATATTTCATCTTTATTCTTTTTTTTTCTCTCTGTCTCACTCTTCGAAGTATTAATTTAAATCTTCTTTACTCTACACGTGTCTAATTAACTTAATGTTTTAATTTTCTTTCATCTACCTGGGTCGTTACTTCCGGTTTTCACCCTCACACGACGCCGCCAGTGTTTTATGTCGTGTAAATTGTATGTTGGAAGTTATTACGTTCGACCATGAACTGCCTGTGGCCTTATCGTTCTGTTACGAGTTACTGTGGCATTCTTATTATTACTATTATTGTTATTTAGTTTTTAATCGTTTCTCTTTCGCCTTTTTTCTTGTTCTTGTTATTTTTTTTTGTCAACCACCATCTCTCACACCACCACTACCACTGTCACCACCACCACAACCACCCTCATCACCACTACCCCACCCTCATCACCATCACCACCACAACTGCCACCATTACCTCCATCACCATCACTACCATTAATATCCCACTATCCTTCCCACCATCACTACCACACCCTCACCACAATCACCACCCACACTCTCACCACCACCACCACTATTACCCCATTCTCACCACCACTCCTACACCACCACACCATCACCACCCTACTACCACTAACACATTCAGTTCACTTACCTCTACTACACCCTAGACTCTCTCTTGACTTACACCTTCCTAGAGATTCATTCCGGACCCAGAGAAGGCCATCAGGTATTCTCTTTTTCTCTCTCCTTCACAGCCAGAAGAATATACCCCCCACAAACTCCCTGGTGTAAGTTCCCGAGAGGTTATTTATGGAGGTGCGCCATAAAACTCTCAAACCGTAAACATCGTCAGACGTGTGTGTAAAAAAATAAATGTGAAGAAATAAAAGAACAATGCAAATAATATAGAAGAGAGTGGAAAGAGTAAGGAATTAGTATTAGTATTATCATTATCATCATCATAATATAAGAACAAATTATTTCTTTGAGAATTTTTAAAAGTTGTA
>CAUDMG010002538.1:1887978-1900478 GCA_958450375.1 Homarus gammarus
CTTCAGATTCTCTGGTAATTGCAGCAACAGTTGCTGCAACTTATCACTTTGGCCGTGCTGTCGTTCTGTCGCAATGGACCTTCGAATCTTGTTTACTTCACTGGTATCCACCTCTCCTGTTGCGTTCTGAGCTATTATGTGGTCCGTGAGGGCTGCCGTGAGCTTAACTGAGTTTTGATGTTCGGTGGCAGTCAATCCCATTCCTCCCAGTCTCGGTGGTAGTGCAAGGAGTGATCTTTCTGCTGGGGTTAAGTGAGGGTGTTTCACTAATTTGGGAATGAAATTGACGCTGATAGCTTCTTCCAGAGGGTGGAGGAGGGGTCCGATAACAGGGATAGTGCGCATCAGGTAGTTCCAGCGATGCTTGACTCCATGGGTTAATGCTGCAAAAAACAGCATGTGGCTCTGTGTTAGCAATCTCAGATAGAGCTTGGATTTCCCTAACCCACTCATTCACCTTTCCCGTTACTTACTCGGTCTTGAAGTCCGTCGTGCCGATTACTGTCCCTAGGTGTCTTTGGCCATCCTTTGTTATTTTGACCTCACTTTCACCGAACACCTCCATTGCCCGTTCATAATGTTCTGGCTTCGCAATGAGGAAGGACTTGCTGGCGTTTGGGTGGTACCCTATTTGTGGGCCTCGTGATGTTACCAAGTCCACCACTTTTTGATGTCCTTCACTTTTCCTGCTCCTGTAAGGTCATCAGCGTACGCAAATTGCTTGACCTCAGTTGTTTCAAATTTTATTGTGTGTTGGAGCACGGATAGGTCTATTGCATACGTTGCCATTGCAACAGGGTCCCCCTGCGTTGTTCCCGCGTTGACTGTATGATGGTATCACCTCTTAGAGCCTTGTTGTTTACTATATAGAGGTCTGATGGATTCCTATAGGAGTTTCAACATGCAATGCAAAGCTTGGACACTTGATCTTGATGTTGTGCAGTGCAGCCTTGCGGTTAAATATGTTGAATGCGTTTGAAGAGTCCACCAGGAGAACGGCCTCACAATCACGCTGCTCAAATATCGTTCTCATGGAGTGAATGGCAGCTTCCCCTCCAGCCTGGTGGCCAGCACAAACTTGCAAGTTCTCTGCTGATGCCCTGACATCATCCTTTACCACCTCCATTATGCATTTTCCGATGATCCGCCTCAGCACTTCCCCCACTCCTATAGGCCTACATCCTGGATTCTTATCCAGGGGAATGAGGCGGCAGGCCGTCAGAGCATGGAGGTGTTGGCAGCACGAGGATGCCAGGTTTCTTGCAAGGACGGCAATGGCAGTGTAGATTTCACTTGCTACGGGGCCAAACTTGTTAGTGCTGAGGATGACTCTCCAGCCGTTTGCATCCAGACCTGAAGGGCCAGCACCTACCTGAGTCTTCAGTGCCCTTTTCCACACCATCCCTCCTGTTATTTTCTCGAACAGGACAGCATTTGGTGGGATATAGTCACCCTGGAACCTGATGCCTTCGTCATCACTTGCAGGGGGATGTTTTTCTTTCAGTTGTTTTAATGTCTCTCTGTTTATTGGCAGAACCCCACCGGCGGATTCCTCTGTGAGAGATCTTACCGCCAAAGGCAATTTTCCCACACGCATTTTGTTTCCAAACTTTCTTACAACGTCATCGGCTGTTTTGCTTTCCGTCCCCTGTAGATTTTAGTCTCTCCTGCAGTGTTCTTGCTTCACATAGGAGATCATCAAGGGCCCCATTCTGCCACATTGTCAATCTTCTCTTCGCTGCTGCCACATTTTCTTTGTGCTTAGTCTTTGTGTGTGTCCTCTGACAGAATAGATGTGGTATAATTGCCAGTATTTGAAGAGCTAAATGGGCAAGGAACAGTCCTGGGTGTACTCAGGTATGAGGCGAATCATCTCCCGAATCATTTCTTTGGTGGCCGCACACTTGGGTGGTTCAAACAGGTTAGCTGGCGACCACCTGACAATTTCTGATTAAGTTTCTTTAACCCATATGTCCGCATTTTCCATCGACATGCCATTCCACTGTGTTGGCTGTCTCTCATTCACCTCGTGGACATCTGCTACTATTGGAGCAGCATTTATCAGTACTACATTTTCAGGTTGAATAGACTCACTGCTATCATTTAGGATATCATCGGGCGGTTGGGTCCCGGCGATATCCACTGCGGCCTCCCGTGTTGGCTCCCTGCCATGTGGGTTCCGACAATTGTTTCCCTTCTGCAAACCACACATGGTCAGTTGTTTCTCGCACAATCACAGCTAGTGCAATTTTGGTTCTGGCTAGCACAAAAACAACAATGTCTGTTACCCGGCATAGTGTTCCGCACCTTGGGCGACAGATACGTCCGCCTCCGACATCTGCTTTGGTCCCATACAGAATAAAAAACTAGTTCTTATGAGGAAAGGGCGGAGAGGTGACAGGCTGGACTGCTGTGTCCGGGTAGTAGGGGCATACGTGCGCGCGTGGGTGTGTAGGCCACCCCTCTGTGGGCGACAATCCACACATCAGGATGATAAACACCACTAACAGATAATTCAAGTTAAAACTCTCCCAATTTTTTTAACATAGGCTATAACGTTGTGCAGTAAACGACCTGTCATCTGGGTAAGGAAGGTGGGATGGCGGAATGGAAAGAGGTGACGGGGGTAAGAGAAAGGAAGGGAGGGATATGAAGGAGAGGTGGAAGGGGATCTGGAGTGTCAGCTGTCGTGTCCTGGGGGGGGGGGGGGGGTAGGAGAGGGGAAGGGGAGAGGGAGTAGGAGAGGGAAAGGGGAGAAGGAGTCGGAGAGGGGACGAGTTGGAAGGAGGTGGCGGTAGATGTTAAGGGTTGATGGGAGTTTGGAGGCAAGGGGAAAAGAGGGGAGAGAAATGTCAGCTGTCTCGTCTGTGGTAGGAGGAGGGAGAGGGAGGGGGGAGGGGAGAGGGGGAGTAGGGAGAGGCAGGGAAGAGTGGGTGTAATGTGTTCGACCGGACATCTGATCAGGTGTGGTCTAAAAATAAACCTCTCTCTCTCTCTCTCTCTCTCTCTCTCTCTCTCTCTCTCTCTTCCCTCATTTATTCTTCTTAATTTGTGGTCCTGACGGTGATAGCTGACTGACTTAATTAACCTATCGGTGGCCCCTCCCACGGCTCCCGGACAGATGGCCGAAGGACATTTGGCCGATGGACGTTTCACCGACGGACATTTGACCGAACGGACATCGAGCCGACGGACATTTGGCCGAACGGACAATAGACCGAACGGACAAATGTGATACATTTGCTTGATATACATGTTTTTTTTTTTCCTGACTTAACATGGCTAGTTACGTCGCCTTTTCTTTTGTGTTTGTGGTGGTGTTGGTGGGTGGATTAGCGGATATCATGTTTTTTACCTGACCTCATGTTTTGCAAGGTCATCCTGTGTGCATAAACCTCTCTCAGTCCTTGTAATTCACTAGTTAAATTAAAATTGGGGAAAATAATGTTGATTGTTTCCGAATAATACTGATTATTTCCGACGACTACCGGATATTAAACACAAGACTGAAGCAATTTTTATAAAGAAATAACATTACAATTAATATCTTTTATCCTTTAGTAAATGTACAAAAAATACATTGCAAAGAAGAAATGAAAAAAAAAATTAAAAGGGCCATATGTCCATTCGGCCAAATGTCCGTTCGGCCATTTGTCCGTTCGGTCTATTGTCCGTTCGAACAAATGCCCGTCGGCTCGATGTCCGTTCGGTCAAATGTCCGTCGGTGAAACGTCCGTCGGCCAAATGCCCTTCGGCCATCTGTCCGGCTACCCCTCCCACATCTAACTAATGGACCAATCGTTATCGACATTTCAACCCACTTGTACAGAATACACCAATCGTTATCGACATTCCAACCCACTTGTAATAAATAGACCAATCGCTATCGTCCTTCCAACCCACCTATAACTAATGGACCATTTTCTACTATATAACCAACTGACCAAGCATGCTCACGGACTATGATAAGTAATCGCCACACGAAGGCTCCTTACTCACAGCCTCTAGCATATACTTCAGCAAATGACAGAAACATTGTAAATATATAAATTTTTTTAATAATGGTTTATATGAGGTGTACATGTACTGTACACCTGTGGACTAGTTTAGCTCGAACCCATAAATGTTTACCTGATGATTGTACACCTGCTCAGTATACACCTGTTGAGTAAGTATCTTATTTAGTGTACCTGTTAAGTAAGTGCCAGTTATGTACACACCTGGTCAATGTCCATCTGTTAAGTGTGATTCTGTTAAGTGTGAATCTGTTAAGTATACTAGTACATCTAATAAGTGCGCATCTGTTAAGTGTATACCTGTGTACGTGATCGGAGAACAGCTCTTAAAAGTTAACGTACTAAAAGTGAACGAATTTATTTCTTTAAGTAGGCAGATAATAAGTGTGCACCTGTTATGTTCGGACCTGTGAAGTGTGACCCGTGTAAGTGTGCGTCTGGTAAGTGTGAAGCAAATATGCGTCCGGTAAGTGTGAATTAAGTGTGCATCTGGTAAGTGTAAAGTAAGTGCGAAGCAATGCGTCTGGTAAGCGTGAAATAAGTGTGCATCTGGTAAGCGTGAAGTAAGTGTGCATCTGGTAAGTGTGAAGTAAGTGTGCATCTGGTAAGTGTGAAGTAAGTGTGCATCTGGTAAGTGTGAAGTAAGTGTGCATCTGGTAAGTGTGAAGTAAGTGTGCATCTGGTAAGTGTGAAGTTAGTGTGCATCTGGTAAGTGTGAAGTAAGTGTGCATCTGGTAAGTGTGAAGTAAGTGTGCATCTGGTAAGTGTGAAGTAAGTGTGCATCTGGTAAGTGTGAAGTAAGTGTGCATCTGGTAAGTGTGAAGTAAGTGTGCATCTGGTAAGTGTGAAGTAAGTGTGCATCTGGTAAGTGTGAAGTAAGTGTGCATCTGGTAAGTGTGAAGTAAGTGTGCATCTGGTAAGTGTGAAGTAAGTGTGCATCTGGTAAGTGTGAAGTAAGTGTGCATCTGGAAAGTGTGAAGTAAGTGTGCATCTGGTAAGTGTGAAGTAAGTGTGCATCTGGTAAGTGTGAAGTAGTCGTTTGTGCTCCGGCTAAACAAAATATTAAGAACGGGATAATTCACTACGAGTCATCTATTTTTCAGTGCCAGCTGGAGCCAATCGATGATCAGGAATTACAAGAGTAATATATCAAAGTCGTGGCTGGTGAAGGTAGTAGTGGTGGTGGTAATGGTGGTAGAGGTGGTGGTAATGGTGGTGGTAGAGGTAGTGGTAATGGTGGTAGAGGTGGTGGTAATGGTGGTGGTAGAGGTAGTGGTAATGGTGGTAGAGGTGGTGGTAATGGTGGTAGAAGTGGTGGTAATGGTGGTAGAAGTGGTGGTAATGGTGGTAGAGGTGGTGGTAATGGTGGTGGTGGTAATGGTGGTAGAGGTGGTGGTAATGATGGTAGAAGTGGTGGTAATGGTGGCAGAGGTGGTGGTAATGGTGGCAGAGGTGGTGGTAATGGTGGTGGTAGTGGTGGTGGTAATGGTGGTAGAAGTGGTGGTAATGGTGGCAGAGGTGGTGGTAATGGTGGTGGTAATGGTGGTGGTAATGGTGGTAGAAGTGGTAGTAATGGTGGTAGAAGTGGTGGTAATGGTGGTAGAGGTGGTGGTAATGGTGGTGGTAGAGGTGGGGGTAATGGTGGTAATGGTGGTAGAAGTGGTGGTAATGGTGGCAGAGGTGGTGGTAATGATGGTAGAAGTGGTGGTAATGGTGGTGGTAGAAGTGGTGGTAATGGTGGTAGAAGTTATGGTAATGGTGGTGGTAGAGGTGGTGGTAATGGTGGTGGTAAAGATGGTGGTAACGGTGGTGGTAGAGGTGGTGGTAATGGTGGTAGAAGTATTGGTAATGGTGGTGGTAGAGGTGGTGGTAATAGTGGTGGTAGAGGTGGTGGTAATGGTGGTGGTAGAGGTGGTGGTAATGGTGGTGGTAATGGTGGTGGTAGAGGTGGTGGTAATGGCGGTGGTAGAGGTGGTGGTAATGGTGGTGGTAGAGGTGGTGGTAATGGTGGTGGTAGAGGTGGTGGTACAAGTGGTGGTAATGGTGGTGTTAGAGGTGGTGGTACAAGTGGTGGTAATGGTGGTGGTACAGGTGGTGGTAATGGGAGTGATAATGGTGGTGATAATGGGGTTGCTACAGGTGGTGGTAATTGTGGTGGTACAAGTGTTGGTAATGGTGGTGGTGGTACAAATGTTGGTAATGGTGGTGGTGGTACAAATGTTGGTAATGGTGGCACAAATGTTGGTAATGGTGGTACAAGTGGTGGTAATGGTGGTGATAATGGTGGTGGTACAAGTGGTGGTAATGGTGGGGGTACAATTGTTGGTAATGGTGGTGGTGGTACAAATGTTGGTAATGGTGGTACAAATGTTGGTAATGGTGGTACACGTGGTGGTAATGGTGGTGGTACAAGTGTAATAGCCCTTGTCTTATAGGCAGAAGTATTTATATAAATGGGTTAATTACATTTGATTTATATACTCTATCACCCTCTGTAACTTTCCACTAGCTATGAGGTAGCATGTTCAGAGCATGTGATAAGGTGTGCCCACGGGAAGATCGTGTCACTTAGTGCTGAGCTAAGACATTAAGTAGCCGGCTCTCTGGCCACCTCTTGCGGCAGTAGTTTGATATCCTTGACGAGAGGAAGACGTTATTGAGAGCCATCGTGGATGGATCCGTCTTCCCTCGAGGGAGGACGTATATTACCGTTCTCCCTCGACGGGTATTATGGGATTGTCACTCAACACCTCACACCAACCGGACGCATTTAGAAGAGGTCTTTAATAGAGCCTCCGTCCTCATCTTAACACCCATAGCTACAGTGATTAAGTTACGGTGATATACACTTGGAACTGTATATGAGATAGTTCCTCAATACATAGATAACAGATAATTGGGTTTCGCTACTAAAACCCTATATAATTAATAGTGTTCCAACCTCATTAACACAGAAGGAATCAACGATTAAAGAGCCAGTTCACAAGTGGTGGTAATGGTTGTGGTACAGGTATTGGTAATGGTGGTACAAGTTGTGGTAATGGTGGTGGTACAAATGGTGGTAATGGTGGTGGTACAAATGGTGGTAATGGTGGTGGTACAGGTGTTGGTAATGGCGGTGGTACAGGTGTTGGTAATGGTGGTAAAAGTGGTGGTAATGGTGGTGGTACAGGTGTTGGTAATGGTGGTACAACTGGTGGTAATGGTGGTGGTACAGATGTTGGTACAGGTGTTGGTAATGGTGGTGGTACAAGTGTTGGTAAAGGTGGTGGTAACGGTGGTGATAATGGTGGTGGTAATGGTGGTGGTGGTAATGGTGGTGGTAGTGGTGGTGGTACAAGTGTTGGTAATGGTGGTGGTAACGGTGGTGATAATGGTGGTGTTAATGGTGGTGGTAATGGTGGCGGTACAAGTGTTGGTAATGGTGGTGGTACAAGTGTTGGTAAAGGTGGTGTTAATGGTGGTGGTAATGGTGGCGGTACAAGTGTTGGTAATGGTGGCGGTACAAGTGTTGGTAATGGTGGTGGTACAAGTGGTGGCCCCAGAAGAAGTGGTCACTCTCGAGGAGACGTAGGTGACGGACGAGGAGGTTGATGGTCATGTGAGACAGACTGATATGAGGTCGAGGCGACGTGTGACAGGAAGTCATTAGGCAGAGAAACTTTTAGCTCACCATCCAGGTCCTGGGCTCCTGCCCCGACTCGTGTGTATGTGTGTGTGTGTGTGTATATATATACAGTATATATATATATATATATATATATATATATATATATATATATATATATATATATATATATATATATATATATATATATATATATATACAGAGAGAGAGAGAGAGAGAGAGAGAGAGAGAGAGAGAGAGAGAGAGAGAGAGAGAGAGAGAGAGAGAGAGAGAGATTTATATATATAAAGCTCTAATCATCAAGAACAGTTAGGTTAATCGCCAGTGTTAATGCCATCGGTCTCAGTAGTGTTCACACCGCCCAGGTCCACAAGACGAGCCCCAAGCAACGCCAGTGATCTCGCTTAAGAAAATGATGTGTATAAAGCAGTCATGTCTTACCCGTCTGGTGTGGTAGTTAAGAGCCACTGAGATACATCGTTAGCACCTTACCGGTCAACCCAGCCTCGGTCTTGTTATGTCTCCTGGCCGATCTTACCAAATATACGAGTATCAACGTTTGACAAGTAGGCAACACTTCCGCCACAAAATCCATTAAGTCTGAAAAGTCTGCCAGGTATGGAGGATTCGATCTTCTATACCAGTAAGCCTCAGTAAGAGAGGAAAGTCACGCTCACTGAGGCAGAAGATAGCTGAGATTTTATAACGAGGTGCCACGTCGTTAGAAAAGTGAAAACACCCAAAGCTAAAAGGTTTATGTTCCAGCAACTTGGCATTATGATCCAGCTAGGGAATATTAGCTGCATTCCTCATACTCACTTTCCCTCTGTGTAGTTGCCAGAGATCCACACACACACACACACATACACATAACAAAGGTTGCCCTTCGTGTAACGAGGATGACCAGCCCAAGGGCCACCTTGGCGTGAATATCTTTAAGGTGTAGAAGCTGTCGCCAACACAACAACCACACCCTAAGTTAACAAGTTGTATGACCCAGTGTCAAGGAATAGTCGGAGAAGACCGGACAACTCGCCAACTGCACTGGCTAACCATTATCCTGGAACATGATCCGCAAGTCGATTAACATCGAGGTTCCCAATTACTGCTGGGTAGACAGACGCAATTAGCGTAAAGAAACTTGCCCATAGTTTCACCCTGCCCGAGGATCGAACTCGGGTCCGCTCGCTTGCGAGGCGAGGATGCTGACCATTACACCACAGGTCGCCACACACACACACACACACACAAACACTGACAATAACGCAGATGGTCGAGGAATTTCTGCTTTTGGAAAGTAAAGTTGTGTCTTTGAAGTAAAGGTTCAACTCGCTGCCGTCTCCCGTCGTGTGTCACCACCGCCACGCCGGCTGGATGCGATACCTGGCTATAGATGGAGTGACATTTTCTGTTGCTGTTTTTTTTCCCTCCGTCACTTAATAAAATAATAATCTACTTTTGAATGAACTCCGGACAATAATAACCCACCATATCAGTTTATCTGAACGAGACGTTAAGAGTGTTTCCGGGTAAAGTGAAAATTCTGAAAGATGTGAAAACCAGTGAGGCAAAATACCGAGGACAGGGAGGGGGATAAGAGCGGATAAGAGGATGTGGGTGAAGGGGGAGGAGGAGGAAGGGGCGATGGTTCCTGCTGCACAAACACATCAACACTGCCAGGACGAGGAGCAACAAGAGAGACGTATACATATAAAAAGAAAGTCAAGTAAAATACAGAAGAACTAATAGAACTTATATAAATATTAGGTTAGGTTAGGTTAGGTTAGGTTATATCATTTAATTAAAAACAAAATCCATTTTATTTGGTTGTTTTCGTATTCTTTAAGCCCTTTATTTGTTAACTATCAGAAATAACTTTGTAACATATAATTAAGTCGACATGATATTATCAGTACGAACGTGTTGGTCAACCTCTGAGAGTAATCAGTCATTGATGTTTAAAAAGCAACAAAATTTTTCAGCGAAGGTTATCCCTCGTACACCATGGTTAAGTGACTACATCTGGGAATGAAAGTAAAAATAAAATGATCTGTACACTGAATGAATGATGATTAGAGCGATAAATTGAATAATGATAAAAACAATCGGTGGAAAAATTCACGTAGAAGAAGAAAAGGAACAGTGAAGTCAGAGCAAGAATTGTTGGCAAGAAAAAGACGGAGGGTAAACTTGGTGAAGGCTTTTGTTGTATCCTGAACTAGAAGAAAAAGATTCGCCCAAGTTATCGAGAGCAAAGACAAAGTTGTGAGTAAAGAGAGAAGGAAATCTGCAGTGGCGCCACGTTGACAAAACCTTCACTGTGTGTGTGTGTGTGTGTGTGTGTGTGTGTGTATATATATGTGTGTGTGTGTGTGTGTGTGTGTGTGTGTGTGTGTGGATATTGATAGAATGTGCCTTGGCAAGTTTCTATAAGTTTTGGAAACAAGAATATAAAGTAAATATTTTTAAAACGATTACGAAACTTATGAGAAAAAAATATCCAAAGGTTAGAAAGAAAAACAACTTCAAGAAGAGAAGATTTATTCTAATCCAACAAATTAGTATTCATGTTGATTTAGTCTCATAATTTATTCCTTTACTTGAAGACAAGAAGACCTAACTTATAATAGAGTCTGAGGTAAACATTGACGATATTCTGAACCAACATCTTGATACCTAAACTATGTGAGCCACCTAGATGCCTCACTCTCCCTTGGGAATTGTAACCCACAATTTGCGTAAAAACAACAACAGAATCGCGAACGTTGGGTTTAGATGAGTCCATAAGGAGTGGTTTAGTAGGATTAGTTTTAAGGAGAATTATGATTACCTGGATTAAGGGATTTAAGTTCGTGTAATCACTAAATTTAAGGAGATTTACTTTTTTTTGTGTATACGTTGGGGTGAGATTATGTCGCGTAAAGAACTAGAATAACATAGATGAGAGAGATGTGGTAAAGTAGTTAAAATAATGAGTTAATCTGAACCATATTTTGTTAAGTCCTGCACGAAAGAAGAGAAAAATTTCCTTATTGTTTCGCTCATGATGTTTTTACTTTATTTCGATGCATTGTTTCCGTTTATTTTTTTATTTAATTTCGTATAGATTTCTTATTAATTTCCTTTTTATAACGAAAGAACACGAACTAAGGGCAATGAACGAGTCAACCCACGGCGTCATCCTCGTCAGCCCTCCGTCAGTTACCGACTTGTAAATCAGCTGTGTTTTCCAACAAGCCTTCAGCAATGAGTCTTCACAAGTTAATGAAGGAAAAAATGGAGTTATTTGACTCTTGTAAATAAAAAAAATCAGATTTAATGACTCGGACACATGGCTAATCAATCAGAAGCTGGCTTGTGCCCTCACCAGAGATAAGTGTTCCCTCGGTTTGTTTACAACTTCCCAGACACTACTGTACCTGGTGTTAAGATGTTTGCGTAGTGACATATTATTTGTGTTACTTTTATTATTTTTCACTTCATATATTTATAATCTAATTCACATGTTAAGATATATATATATATATATATATATATATAAAAGAGAAACAAATATTGACAATAGAACGAGAATTACCGGGTACTTATAAAATTCGAAGCTCCGTTGAAAAATAATTGGACAAATAAATAAGAATAGTAAAGAGAGACGAACAAAGATTGTTAAAAAAATATATATCTTAGCATACATAGAATCAGCTGGCAAGCACGAAGCAAATATTCTGTAAACTTTCATCACTTATGTATTTCTCTGTACATCTGTCGCACCTACTGTAATAATTCCACACAGAAAGGCCTTTGTTGGTTGTCATTTGTTCTCTCTCTTACTCTGTCTATCTCTCACTTTTTTTATCTCTGCCACATGTATATCTCACCTGTGTGTTAACTGAGAGTGGCACCTACCTGAGGTCTGTTCTGGGCCAGGTGTATTTGTGGAGGATTCTCAATTGTTGTTGTTGTTGTTGTAATTACAAGACTTGTTTTTGTAATGAAGTTGTGCACATTATGACTTGTTACTTGTTGTTGATAATATGGCTCAATTGTGTCATGACCTTCCTCCCCCTGTCTTCCTCTCCTTCCTCCCCCTGTCTTCCTCTCCTTCCTCCCCCCTGCCTTCCTCTCCTTCTTCCCCCTGTCTTCCTCTCCTTCCTCCCCCTGTCTTCCTTTCCTTCCCCCCCTGCCTTCCTCTCCTTCTTCCCCCTGTCTTACTCTCCTTCCTCCCCCTGTCTTCCTTTCCTTCCCCCCCCTGCCTTCCTCTCCTTCTTCCCCCTGCCTTCCTCTCCTTCCTCCCCCTGTCTTCCTCTCCTTCCTCCCCCTGTCTTCCTCTCCTTCCTCCCCCTTCCATCCTCTCCTTCCTCACCCTGCCATCCTCTCCTTCTTCCCCCTGTCTTCCTCTCCTTCTTCACCCTCCCCCTCTTCCTGTCCCCCAACTGTCTTATCCCCTCCCCCTCTCTACCTGTCTCCCAACTGTCTCATCCCCTCCCCCTCTCTACCTGTCTCCCAACTGTCTCATCCCCTCCCCCTCTTCCTGTCTCCCAACTGTCTCATCCCCTCCCCCTCTTCCTGTCTCCCAACTGTCTCATCCCCTCCCCCTCTTCCTGTCCCCCAACTGTCTCATCCCCCCCCTCTCTTCCTGTCCCTAACTGTCTCTCATCCCTCCCCTTTTCCCTGTCCCCCATCTGACTCATCCTCTCCCTCCTTCTTCCTGTCCCCCAACTGTCTCATCCCCTCCCCCTCTCTACCTGTCTCCCAACTGTCTCATCCCCTCCCCCTCTTCCTGTCCCCCAACTGTCTTATCCCCTCCCCCTCTCTTCCTGTCACCCACACTGTCTCATCCCCTCCCCCTCTTCCTATCCCCC
>CAUDMG010002538.1:1905478-2075478 GCA_958450375.1 Homarus gammarus
GCAGGTGGTTTGGAGGGGGCAGGTGGTGTGGAGGGGAAGCACGTGGTGTGGGGGTGGGCAGGTGGTGTGGAAGGAGGGGCAGGTGGTGTGGAGGGAGGCAGGTGGTGTGGAGGGGGCAGGTGGAGTGGAGGGGGGCAGCTGGTGTGGACGGGAAGCAGGGGGTGTGGGGGTGGGCAGGGGGTGTGGGGGTGGGCAGGTGGTGTGGAGGGGGCAGGTGGTGTGGAGGGGAAGCACGTGGAGTGGGGGTGGGCAGGTGGTGTGGATGGAAGGGCAGGTGGTGTGCAGGTGGTGTGGAGGGGGGCAAGTGGTGTGGAGGGGGCAGGTGGTGTGGAGGTGGCCAGGTGGTGTGGAGGGGGCCAGGTGGTGTGGAGGGGGCCAGGTGGTGTGGGGGCCAGGTGGTGTGGAGGGGGTGCAGGTGGTGTGGAGGGGGGCAGGTGGTGTTGAGGGGGGCAGGTTGGTGTGGAGGGGGACAGGTGGTGTGGAGGGGGCAGGTGGTGTGGATGGGGGGCAGGTGGTGTGGAGGGGTGCAGGTGGTGTGGAGGGGGGTAGGTTGGTGTGGAGGGGGACAGGTGGTGTGGAGGGGGCGAGTGGTGTGGATGGGGGGCAGGTGGTGTGGAGGGTGGCAGGTGGTGTGGAGGGGGCAGGTGGTGTGGAGGGTGGGCAGGTGGTGTGGATGGGGGGCAGGTGGTGTGGAGGGTGGCAGGTGGTGTGGAGGGGGCAGGTGGTGTGGAGGGGGGCAGGTTGGTGTGGAGGGGGACAGGTGGTGTGGAGGGGGACAGGTGGTGTGGAGGGGATGTGGAGGGGGACAAGTGGTGTGGAGGGAGCAGGTGGTGTGGAGGGGGGTAGATGGTGTGGAGGGGAAGCAGGTGGTGTGGCGGTGGTCAGGCGGTGTGGAGGGGGTCAGGTGGTGTGGAGGGGGCAGGTGGTGTGGAGGGGGGCAGGTTGGTGTGGAGGGGGACAGGTGGTGTGGAGGGGCAGGTGGTGTGGCGGGGGCAAGTGGTGTGGAGGGGGGCAGGTGGTGTGAAGGGGGACAAGTGGTGTGAAGGGGGACAAGTGGTGTGGAGGGGGACAAGTGGTGTGGAGGGAGCAGGTGGTGTGGAGGGGGGGTAGATGGTGTGGAGGGGGGCAGGTGGTGTGGAGGGGGGCAGGTGGTGTGGAGGGGGCAGGTGGTGTGGAGGGGGGCAGGTGGTGTGGAGGGAGCAGGTGGTGTGGAGGGAGGCAGATGGTTTGGAGAGGGGCAGGTGGTGTGAAGGAGGCAGGTGGTATGGAGGGGGGCAGGTGGTGTACAGGTGGTGTGGAGGGGGGCAGGTGGTGTGGAGGGCGGCAGGTGGTGTGGAGGGGGGCAGGTGGTGTGGAGGGGGGCAGGTGGTGTGGAGGGGCAGGTGGTGTGGAGGGGGGCAGGTGGTGTGGAGGGGGGCAGGTGGTGTGGAGGGGGCAGGTGGTGTGGAGGGAAGCAGGTGGTGTGGAGGGGGTGCAGGTGGTGTGGAGGGCGGCAGTGTTGTGGGGAGGGGGGCAGGTGGTGTGGAGGGGGCAGGTGGTGTGGAGGGGAAGCAGGTGGTGTGGAGGGGAAGCAGGTGGTGTGGAGGGGGGCAGATGGCCACGGTTCGAGGCTTAAGAATTACTCGGGGAAAAAGGTGAGATATTTTTTTTTTTTTTTTTTTTTACTTTGATGTTGAATTATTGCTAAAAGCCTTGGTCTGAGTACGCCTTGTGTCTTCAATTTTGCCAACTTTGAAGGGACGATTATGCCTGTGTGATTTATGTATACCTCATATGTATATTTATGTATACCTCCCGTGTATATGAAAGACACATGTGTAGTTCTGTGAGTGGTGTTTGCATTGTGAAAGACGATAATTGTAGACAGGTCCGGATGGTGCCAATAAAAAAGAGGCGAAATTGAGGTTGAATGGAATGGAAAAAAAAGTGAGTAAAGCGAGAACTGTGGAAAGTGGCAAGTGAGTGGTGAGTGGTGAGAGGTGAGTGGTGAGAGGTGAGTGGTGAGAGGTAAGTGGTGAGAGGTGAGTGGTGAGAGGTGAGTGGTGAGTGGTGAGAGGTGCGTGGTGAGTGGTGAGAGGTGAGTGGTGAGAGGTGAGTGGTGAGTGGTGAGAGGTGAGTGGTGAGAGGTGAGTGGTGAGTGGTGAGAGGTGAGTGGTGAGAGGTGAGTGGTGAGAGGTGAGTGGTGAGAGGTGAGTTGTGAGTGGTGAGAGGTGAGAGGTGAGTTGTGTGGTGAGAGGTGAGTGGTGAGTGGTGAGAGGTAAGTGGTGAGAGGTGAGTGGTGAGAGGTGAGTTGTGTGGTGAGAGGTGAGAGGTGAGTGGTGAGTGGTGAGAGGTAAGTGGTGAGAGGTGAGTGGTGAGGTGAGTTGTGTGGTGAGAGGTGAGTGGTGAGTGGTGAGAGGTAAGTGGTGAGAGGTGAGAGGTGAGAGGTGAGTGGTGAGAGGTGAGGGGTGAGAGGTGAGTGGTGAGAGGTGAGTTGTGAGAGGTGAGAGGTGCGTGGTGAGTGGTGAGAGGTGAGAGAGAACAATTTTAAAATAACTAAACGTAAATAAGAATCTAGTTAATTATATCAAAGAGATAATTGATGTAATATTTAGTTTTATGCTATTATTATTTTTTTATGTTTATGCTGTTCGTATTTATTATCTGGCAGGAGGCGAGTCCCAGGTAACAAAATGCACAATCAAGTTACCCATTCTTGGAAAAAGTTGGTTTAGACAAAATAGCGAAAAATATAACAGAGCGTAAAACAGATAAGTACTGTATCTTGAAGTTTGGCACAAGATGATTAATTAAATTTTTTCTTAAGAAATCTTTATCAACAACAATAAAAAAGATCTGAGATTAGGTGTGTGTTTAAGATAACATTCCTTGACTGCTGAAGAAATGTTTGATTAGTTTTTAGCATTAGTCTAGTTCAGGAGTGAAAAGCTTCTAAAATACTATTAAAAACAAAAGCCTCTTACAGTACTTTTTATAATCGCAGTTTTTTTTCTATAGACGACACAGTTGATTTACCTTTAAATTTTAAATAACCTTGACTTTATTTAATAGAGGGATCGGTGTTTTTTATGGCATGAAAAACAAGTTACTGCACAGGGAGGTATGTGAATATTGGTGGCATATTGTTTCTGTCAAAATTTAAGCTGAATTTTAATTATAGTATTGGAGTTTGGGCAGACTTATGTTATTGGCAGAAGAAATATGTTTATAGTAGAAAAATAATTGAGAGAATGGAGAGGAAAAGTCGGTCGTAAAGGGATGCAAATAGATAAGGGGAGAGAGAGAGAGAGAGAGAGAGAGAGAGAGAGAGAGAGAGAGAGAGAGAGAGAGAGAGAGAGAGTCATATAATCAGACAATACATAAAGCCAGAGGTCTCCATTACTGATAATGAGGTCGTTGAACAAAGTAATTTACATATCTAGGACATTTCTGTAGCTGATATTTCTCTCATACACACACACACACACACACATCTACCTTAGTGTAACAGTATACAACACAATACTCGCTTCAACACAGACTGGTATAACACTTTGTTGAAAGAGGAGGAATGTGACGCACGAGATGTTTCAAAGTGAAGGTTGAATTATGGACGGAAAACTAAAACACTGTCAAAATATTTATCAACGCGACAGACAGACAGACAGACAGACAGACAGACAGACAAAGATAGTTCGGCCATTTGATTTAATGAGCTGAAAAACAAAGGAGTGTGATATATTTTTCTTCAGTCATATAGTTATATATTTTTCTTATAATTTCACCTTTTTTAGCGAGAGAGAGAGAGAGAGAGAGAGAGAGAGAGAGAGAGAGAGAGAGAGGCAATATATAAATTGGTTTGAATTTTAATGACTGGAATTTTTATTTTGTCTCATTTTTACTCATATTTTAATTTCATTTGTTGCTTCAGAAATATCAATTCAGACTCTAGTACAGATAGCAGTACGGCACCCCACCCCCACACTCTCTCACACACACAGGCGCACATACACACACGCACGCAAGCACACAGACACACACACACACACACACACTGGCTATAGTGTCACCAGCGCTCCACACAACAGCATGAATATTCAACAAGTCCTTATCAAACTTGGTAAGGTGGCCGAGTCAGAGAGCATATTCTCAGAGACGTGAAGTTATGCTCATCCACACACTGTGAAGATCAATATACCAAGCAGGTAGTGTCTCTCTCCCTCCCGTTGACCACATCACGTTATTAACGGTCAATATTAACGTAGTATGTGAGTAGTGTGATTATTTCATTATATAATTGGTTAGAAAAGACCAAAGTTTATAATCCATCGTCAAAAACAAATAGGTTTTTTCAATTGATATGTTCGATATATTATACGAGAAGTATATTAAGTCACACACACACACACACACACACACACACACACAGTCGTAGGAAAGACAGAAACAAGTGTGTAGATTTAAATTAGGAAGTGAGTACAAAGGATACATGAATTTCCTTGAAACCTTAGACAAACAAACACTAGAGGACGACCTACTGTAGTTCCAAACATCAACACATTCTGCGTCTCTGAACAATTTACGTCTATTTGCACAACTGACGTCACACAACACTGCAGGTCGGACCAACATTCAGAATTGGTTGTTATAGTAACTCAACAATTCCATATATAACACATCTCTTAACAGTGAACTGAGATCATCTTACCTCCTGTCGTCATGCTGTGTTTTAAGTGAGTCATTGTAACGATATTGATGTGGTCTTATCCCTCTCTTTAATATTTTGACTACAGATAATCGTGTAACAGAGTCTTAGTAAAGAGTAAAAAAAAACAATCAAAGAGGTGAGGGTATATAACCTTTTTAAGGAATCAAAGACTGAATAGAATCCGCTTTTATCAGTTTCATCCTCCTCACCTCGTCTCCACTTAACTCTCCCTGACAGGTAAAGAAAACACGTAGATTGGAACGAGGGATCTTTTTTTTTTCAGGATCACACTCTCTTCACTTTGGCTTCCGATTACCCAATAAACAGTACATCACTTTCTTATCCTGTATCTCGTAGCAGCAGTCAAAAACATTCGTATTTTCCTGGAATATTACAACTTTTTCTTCGTGTTTTTTTTCCAATTTATATTCTATCCAGGGAAACGTGGACAAAAAAATTCGTAGTCGTATTTGAAATTCGTATTCGGGTCTTTCATACATCCTGTTTTATTTTGCATTTTCATAGATATAATACAACTGTTCTGTCTCACCACCAGCGGGGAGGCTAGTGGATATAAGAGACGATTTTGGAGGAAGAGTTATCAAAAAAAGGGGAAACTTCTGATGGCCAATAGTAAAAGAGGAAATTTTTACTACCCAATCGCAAAAGAGGAAAGTTTCACTCGCCAATCATGGAGTGAACTGTAGATTTACACCAGTTTTGATTAATTGTTTCGTTTTCGTTTCATATTTGCAAGTTATTTTTTTTTTCGATTTCTTTCTATTTCTGATTACAACTTTATTTTTTTATCTTTCGTCTGTTGATTGATCTCAGTATTACCCCTTCCGCGAGGATATGACACACACACACACACACACACACACAGAGGTGATTATAAAGTTCGAGTGCACTTCTAACCTCTAATGTCTTTTTTTATGCACCTATGATATAAAGATTACTGCATACATTTCTATCTTTGAACATGACCAAAATTTTTCATGATGCATACAGTTCACACAGGTTATAGGAACAGTAAGTTAAACGCGACATGATAACACCGTAGACTACGAGTTGTGTCTGATATTGTCTTTGCCTTATTTCAGGCCATTCAGGGTACGAACCTTTGTTAGTTAAATTTCAAATATAGAGAGAAAAAGAGACAGAGAAAGTGGGGAGGTAAAAATCAAGTAAGATTGAAAATTGAGAGTAGGAAATACTTTGTGGTATATTATGATCTTTGCAGTATAAGTGTGCTCAGAATATATTAAATTTGCCCTTTATATCTTGTATATCCTGTAAATATACTGTATATATATATATATAAAGGAAAAAAAAATCAATAAGACCAAACCATTTAGGAACAATGTTAACATGGTCGTCCTGCACATACACCTCCTCAGCACTCACCATAACCACCGACCCTTCTAAACATAGACTGTGAAACACGGTGGTAATGTCTGTGTTGAAGCCGCGACGTTCTCCTCCACTCTCCTCTTACCAGCCTGTATTTAAGGTCAAACTACACTCAACGACCCCCACCCCATTACCCTCCTAAAACTGAGTGCCTGTAATGCTTAGGGGAATGAATACCTTAAATTTTGACAACCAAATCTTCCCTTCCTGACAAAACAGCTTTATGATGTCTTAATGATCATTCTCTTTCATACACGACTGCGGTAACTTGGTAAGGGAAGTAGGAGTGTCCAGAAGTAACCTTTCTTAACATAAAACTCGACCTAATATAAATTTAACTTAACCTAGTGTGAGATAATACTGTATGACCTCTCTCTCTCTCTCTCTCTCTCTCTCTCTCTCTCTCTCTCTTTCTCTCCTTTCTCATTTCCCCTCGCTCTCTTTTTCCTCTCTCCTTCCCCTCCCTCTCCTCTCCTTCTTCCTCTTTCCTTTCCTTCCCCTCCAATCCCTCTTACCCTTCCCTCTCCCCCCTCCTCCTCTACCTCTTCATCTCACCCTCCACTCCCCTCCTTTAGCTCTTCCTGTCGCCTTCCCGTCCCCGCTCTCCTCCGCTCCTCTTCCTTCCCCCTCTCCTTTACCCTGCCAACCACTCCCCCGCGTCACTCCCCCCTCTCCCCCGCGTCACTCCACCCTCTCTCCCGCTTCACTCCACAACACCGCACGTTCATCAGTTCCCGCTGCGCCACGCACACACACACTTCACAGGGGTCGTTGGCTTAATATAATAATTATGGGGACGCTTTAGGAATATGACCACGATCTCACGTACTGAACTAACTAATTTTCTCTTGATAATTTAAATATATTTGATGAACATGATCAGAGTAGAGACAATGATAATGATAGTGACAACCCTAATAATAATAATAATAAATAATAATAATAATAATAATAATAATAATAATAATACCACCATCATCCCTTTAAAGAAATGCTTAAATTCTCTATGATTTAACCTGTAGCATAAACCGAATCTCCTGGTTATCAACTTCTCTTACATTCTACATATAGAACTTCTTCAATTATACGACGTTTTCTGTAACCACTTCAGCTAACAATCTCCAGAAGAGAATCAATTACGTAAATGAGGAGAGAGAGAGAGAGAGAGAGAGAGAGAGAGAGAGAGAGAGAGAGAGAGAGAGAGAGAGAGAGAGCCGAAACCCTCTCATTAACCACTGACAAAGATTTAGAATTCATCCCCTGGAAAACTACACAAGGAGACGCTTTATCAAATGACGAGAGAGGGAACACCCGGTCCTTGCCGAGGCAGACTAAGCAATTAAAACACCATATCTCTATTGTATTAAACTGAACCGGTTGGTTGAGTCCCAATTAACCAGGTTGGTTCACATATAATATATTGGGCTTTAGTAACGAAACTCAATTAAAGTTTCTTGTTTTATTATAAAAGTATTATGTTTATATAATTCCTGAGTGTAGATCAACCGTAAGTTCCACTATTTATGAGTGTGATGAGAAAGGGACGGCGTTTATGTATAAAAACGTGAATCAACGTCCGTTCGATATTAGTTGGTTGTGAGTGACTTTGAGTAGTGACCAATCGAGGGAGAACGGTATGGGTACGTCGTTCCCCTCGAGGGAAGACGGAGCCATCAACTGCGGCTCTCAAATAACGTCTTCCTCTAGTCAAGGATATCAAACTACTGCTCGCTTTAGGTGACCAGAGAGCCGTCTACTTATGCCTTTACTCAGCATAGTATGACGCAGCTTCCCGTGGGCACACCTTATCACGTGCATTGAACATGTCACCCCATAGCCAGTGGAAAGTTACAGGGGTTGAATCTGAATATAAATCAGATGTAAATAACCCATTTATATAATACTTCTGTTGATGAGACAGGGGCCATTACAAAACATCCACCCTGATCCTGTTGACGATCCTTGACGTCGGTTAATAATCTAGAATTCTCGATCATTAATTGGAGTCACTGATCACTTAAATGTTTTGCTGAATAAATCCCGGTGTAGTAAGGCTGGTAAAGAGTTGGGATGTAGCATGGGAAGGGGGAGGGGGGCCAAACAGACTCGGCCTGGCTGCTCAAACTGGGAGCGCCTTCAGGGGACGTCTTGTCTCACCAGTGGTTGACAAGGTTAATATACAATGTGTGTGTGTGTTTACACAACCTGGAGGAAGCAACATATACCAAATATCTGCATTGACAAGAATAATTGAAAACCGAAAGATAAATTATACGGTAAGAGAGAAAACAAATTAAAAACTAATAGAAGAATAAAAATATGAACAGTCGAACACACATAAAAAAAAACACCTCAAGAATTAATTCGAGTCAAGCTATTCTGTACACCCCTCCGCCCCCCTCCCTTTACCAACACCAAGTTTTACAATGCTGTGTTACTATTTTAGGCTGCCACACGATCACATAACTTTTTCTCACAGCCCACAGCACCGAGGCTTAATGGTCATTTGTGTGTGATATAAGTGTTGTGAAGTTTTAAGCACCCGTGAACGATGGAAACATTTATGTGTGAAGGAAAGTTAGAATTTAGGGGAAAATTGTGGAATAGGCGATACTTGGGTTTTATGTTCTTATGGGTGACTCTTTTATCATACTACCTCTACTACTATTACTACTGTTACTATTACAAAAATAAATACTACTTCTACTACCTCCCATATCACTCCGGTACTTCCACTAACCAAACACCAAGAGACAGTGATTGGTGGAACCCTAAACGATGTAGTAGAGGTATTTAATGTGAGTTAGTGGACCGGGGTGTTGACGTAGGGTGAGGGAGAGTGGATGGGAGGGGTGAGGGAGGGTGGATGGGAGGGGTGAGGTGGTGTGGATGGGAGGTGTGAGGCGGTGTGGATGGGAGGTGTGAGGCGGTGTGGATGGGAGGTGTGAGGCGGTGTGGATGGGAGGTGTGGATGGGAGGTGTGAGGGAGTGTGGAAGGGAAGGGTGACTGATGGTGGATGGGTTGGGTGAGGAGGGTGGATGGGAGGTGTGAAGGAGTGTGGATGGGGGTGGTGAGGGAGGATAGATGGGGAGAATGAGGAAGGGTGGATGGGAGGTGTGAGGTAGGTTGGATGAGAGGGGGGGAGGGGGGTGGATGGAAGGGGAAACGGGGTGTGGATGGAAGGGGCAAGGGAGGGAGGGTGGATGAAAGGGGCAAGAGGGTGTGGATGGAAGGGGCGAGGGAAGTGCTGCTAAGAATTGTGGATGGGTTAAGAGCAAATGTATGTTGGGCTCTGATGGGGAGAATTAAGATGCATCTAATGAGTGGAGGAGTGAGAGAATGGCTGGAGGAATGGAGGAGGATGGAGGAGTGAGAGAATGGCTGGAGGAATGGAGGAGGATGGAGGAGAGAGAATAGCTGGAGGAATGGAGGAGGATGAAGGAGTGAGAGAATGGCTGGAGGAATGGAGGAGGATGGAGGAGTGAGAGAATAGCTGGAGGAATGGAGGAGGATGGAGGAGTGAAAGAATAGCTGGAGGAATGGAGGAGGATGGAGGAGTGAGAGAATGGCTGGAGGAATGGAGGAGGATGGAGGAGTGAGAGAATAGCTGGAGGAATGGAGGAGGTGAGAGTGAAAGAATAGCTGGAGGACTGGAGGAGGATGGAGGAGTGAAAGAATAGCTGGAGGAATGGAGGAGGATGGAGGAGTGAGAGAATGGTTGGAGGAGAATGGAGGAGGATGGAGGAGTGAGAGAGTAGTTGGAGGAATGGAGGAGGATGGAGGAGTGAGAGAATAGTTGGAGGAATGGAGGAGGATGGAGGAGTGAGAGAATAGCTGGAGGAATGGAGGAGGATGGAGGAGTGAGAGAATGGCTGGAGGAATGGAGAAGGATGGAGGAGTGAGAGAATAGATGGAGGAATGGAGGAGGATGGAGGAGTGAGAGAATAGCTGGAGGAATGGAGGAGGATGGAGGAGTGAGAGAATAGTTGGAGGAATGGAGGAGGATGGAGGAGTGAGAGAATAGCTGGAGGAATGGAGGAGGATGGAGGAGTGAGAGAATGGCTGGAGGAATGGAGGAGGATGGAGGAGTGAGAGAATGGCTGGAGGAATGGAGGAGGATGGAGGAGTGAGAGAATGGCTGGAGGAATGGAGGAGGATGGAGGAGTGAGAGAATAGTTGGAGGAATGGAGGAGGATGGAGGAGTGAGAGAATGGTTGGAGGAATGGAGGAGGATGGAGGAGTGAGAGAATGGCTGGAGGAATGGAGGAGGATGGAGGAGTGAGAGAATGCTGGAGGAATGGAGGAGGATGGAGGAGTGAGAGAATGGCTGGAGGAATGGAGGAGGATGGAGGAGTGAGAGAATAGTTGGAGGAATGGAGGAGGATGGAGGAGTGAGAGATAGTTGCGGATGGAGGGGATGGAGGATGAGAGAATGGTGAGGATGGAGGAGGATGGAGGAGTGAGAGAATGGTTGGAGGAGGATGGAGGAGTGAGAGAATAGTTGGAGGAATGGAGGAGGATGGAGGAGTGAGAGAATAGTTGGAGGAATGGAGGAGCAATGGAGGAACAATATAAATTAAGAGTAAGAGAAACCAAGAGGAAATAAAGAGATTAATAGAGGAAAGGAGACATCAAAAGAGGAACCAAAAGATGAAAGAAGAGAGGGAGAGAAAATGAGAAGAAAAGCGAAAATAACTGAGAGAAGCAGGAGGGAGGGACTTTGCCGTGTCGTCTGCTCAACAGGTTCGAGCATACAGTATGGTTATTTTGTTGAAGTGAAACGTTGTGTTGTGTTGTGTCGTGTGCTCAGCCAATACTGCGAGATGATTATAAAGTGCTGGAACAGTAGGAAGATTTAGGTCACACACACACACACACACACACACACACACACACACACACACACACCTCCTTCCATTACTCTAGGTCCGAACACACTCCAGGTTGTAGATTCCACGAAGCTCCTCGGCGTCACCATAGACAACAAACTAAATTGGAAACCACACGTCAGTGAAGTTGTCAAATCCTCCAGTTTCCGTCTCCACCTCCTCCGCCGACTCAAGTCCCTCGGAGTTCCTGCACACGAGCTCCTCAGTGTTTACACAACATTCATACTTCCCAAGCTCACCTATGCCTCCCCCACCTGGTCTTCCTCCCTAAATGCCACACAACGTAAACACCTAGAAAAAGTGCAAAAGAGGGCATGCAAGATTATTCTCTCCCCTTCCTACTCCACATATCAAGAAGCGCTCAACACACTGACCCTTTCGACTCTCACTGACCATCACCACGACCTCATCTGCAAATTTGGTAAGAAGCTTCTACACCATCCCCGACACCGGCCCCTACTACCACCTGAGATCCCTTGTCCGAGAATTGCTGTTCGACACCACAACCGCATCCAGCCCATACGTGCACGAGCTGATCGCTATAAGAACAGCCCAGTCCCAACCATTGTAAAAATTATCAATAATTTGTAATAAATCAGTGTATTCACTCCCAGTAAACACTGCTCCTTACACTGTCACTATGTTGAAATGAACTGTAGTCTGAGCTTTTCCCCATCTAAGTTATTATATGTCTTATTTGTGTCACTTATGTTACTTGTATATTATTTGTAATTCGTAACCCATTCCCCAAATATGTAACTGTATATTTTCAGCCTTCTGGCTGCCAAGCTCTTTCAATAAACCGTTAATTATTATTATTATTATTATTATTATTATTATTATTACACACACACACACACACACACACACATACATACATACATACATACATACATACATGATTCAGGTTTCAGAACATTTCTAAGCAATAGTGTTAAATTTCAGTATAAAATTCCAGCATTAAATTCTGGTATTATATTTCAGTATTAAGTTCCTCTCTCAATATTTAATTCCAACGCCTTATTCTGATATTAAGTGAACACAGATGAAACTCCACAACTCCTGCAACAAAGTACACAATCACAATTTATTCCCACGGCACAACTTTGCACGACTAGGTTACCATTCATTAAAGGTATAGTCTCCCCTAACACGTGCTTTATGGTAGAGTGAGCCAAGAGTATGTGTACTGAGGGTACAGGGGGTTGGTGTTTCAGGAAGGGATTTCAATTTTATCTCAGCACTCACACTTGGATGAAGACCCTCACCAGTAAAGCCACTTTCTGGTTGAGTTAAGCTTGTAAAAGGGGGACGTCTCGGTGATAACAAGTGACAGTGAAAGCGAATGAAGAGAGAGTGAGAGAGGGAGAGATTCGTTAAAGATTTTCCTGGATGCAGTGAAAGAATAAATCAAATTTTCAATATAAAAAACTATAAATGAAAAATATAAATTATAAAATATTTAAGAACCAATAAATAAATGATATATGCAGTATTCATATTAAATTATCAATTTAATGAATATATCAAAGATATTTATCTTCTTTTTTTTTACGGGGAATAACCCACCCGGGCACAGGTCATCGACCCACAACGGGGCCTAGGGGGCGAAAAAATAAGAGTAAACAAAATAAAAATAAAAATAATATTTTAATTTACACCACGAAGATGCAGGAAAACCAGCTTTTTGAAGTGAGACAGATTGTATGAGTATGGAAACACAGAAGAAGGCAAAGCATTCTACAGTTTGGCTGTGTGAGGAAAGAAGGATGTACTTTAACGAGTTATTCTTGTGTGACAGACATCCACAGAGAAATGGTGGGCAACGCGGGCAAGACGAGTGTTACGAGCCCACGGCCTTGCCGGCGGTACAAAGGATGCCAAATCCACCGAACATTGCCCATTAAAGTACCTCTAAAAGAGAGAGAGTGAAGCAACATTGCGGAGAAGAGAAAGAGAGAAAAGATTAATTATCAACTAAAGGAGAAGAGTTAATAAGACGAAATGCCTTTGATTCCACCCTATCTAACAGATGGACAGAAGAAGAGCCACCCCACATATGAGAGCAGTACTCCAAGTTAGGACGAATGAATCCCTTATATACTTGAAGCAACTGCTATGTTTTTCCAACCACCAAAACTAATAAATAACTCGTAAAATAATTCATTGCTATAGAGAAAATTCCATTATTTTCCTCCTCACATACATGTCTTATCGGCAAAAGGTTTATCTAGGACCTCTAGGTGATACTGTCAGCTGGAGGACCACATACCCTCAGCCTTGTCGGAAAACTCGTGTTGTTTACAAAATATACACAAATGAGGGAGAGAGTGGACTTTCACGTGAGCCAATGTGAGGCAGCAGGTCTATACTTTTCGTCTTTGATACTTGAATACCATCTGAATGGCCACTGAGTTTAGTTCTTCGTGCATAGAAAGGGCGACAAGGTAAAGAAAAAAAATTACCAAAACAATAAAAAAAAAACAGAAAAAGCTATGGTTGTTAAAAGTCGACAAGATACGAGTATATTTCATAATGGTTCAAGAAAACAATATGACTTTCCCAGCTGCCTCTGAAATTAATATCCGTGTGAGAAGTGATTTTTTTAGGGTTCTGCTGAAACAAAGACAGTGTGATCAGTAGTTGTAAAGTTTCATCCCTTCAATTTCTGTCTCCTACTCTCCGTCTATCTCTGTCTTTCTGTTTGTCAATATATGCCTTTGTCCTTGTCTCTCGGTCTAGTTACCTCATCCTCTCCTCCTGTCTCATCTTTCCTCCACAAACCAGATAAAGCCTTTCAAAGATAAGAATCTCGTCACCCAAGAGATGTAAAAAGAGACAAACTTTTCGAAGACCAACAACATAAGAAAATCCATTTGCGGGAAACGCCAGTGAAGCCTCCCAGTCTCGCTTCTCGTTAACACCCGAGCCAGAGTTGCTCCACGACAAGAAGCATGCACGTGTGCACAAAATAAAAACATTATTACTGTATTTATCACTCCTCCATCTCACTCTTCAGCCCGAGGTCATCCAGGATAGGAAGCAACCCCATGCTGACGTTATAATAGCAGTGTTAGTTAACATACCTCAGACCGGTACCGCTCCGGGATAGGAATTATTTCCTTGTTTACAAAATAACCTCTGCGTTAGTTAATATCTCTCAGGCCGGAACTGTCCAGGATTTCAAGCATTATCGTGTTTATGAAATGAACAATAGTGAATGCAGTATTGCAGTAATGTAAACAATAAATTTATTCGAATATCTCCCTCTCTCGGGGTTCAAGATTTGTTTGGTGTTCAAAACTTTCTTAATGTTCGAATTTCTACCTAGATATTCGAATTGTCTCCTTTTGGTGTCCGAATTTGATTGGTCTTGTAATTTCCTCAACGTCTAAATATCCCACCTGTGACTTGGAATAGATACCTTGCTTAGATCTTTGATAAATTTCGTCTCGTGTTTCGATTTATTTAGATTATTTTTTTTTGGCCGTATTTTCTGAATCAGGTCCTTGTTCGAACCCCTCCTCGTTGATTTCATCCTCACGGTAAGAGAGAGAGAGAGAGAGAGAGAGAGAGAGAGAGAGAGAGAGAGAGAGAGAGAGAGAGAGAGAGAGAGTATCTCGTCGAATAGCCCTTGTGATTATATAAAATACACAGGTCGGTATAAGAGATAAGATGAGGGTTTGTGTGTGTTCTACCTTGATGATTACAGCTATTTTTGTTTCTTCAGGAAATGAAGTTGTTTGAAGTGAAATTTCTAGGTTAACTTCCGTAAAGCATCTCCCTTAAAAATTTATTATTATTATGAGGAAAAGTTTCAGCCACTTTCCTTCCTACTCGTGGGATGTAGTTTTTGTGTGGGTAAAACACAAGTGCAGGAGCGTTGTGACGTGAGGCTTCTGTATTGATGGAAACCACAATTATTATTATGTTTTGAACTTTACCTTTTTTTCCTTAACATTTTTTCGTGATTGTTTATGTTCTTTCTATTATTGCATTGTCTTCATCTGTTCCTGTTCCTCTACTTCCTTTCATGCGATACACCTGTAGCTTTTATTTGTCCTTTTTGTTCCAATTTGTTGCCTTTTTTCATTCCATCCATTTTCATCATATTTCTCCTTAATTTCAATTCCTAGCACAATATCACTGATCTATCTATCCATTTATCTATTTATCTCTTCTTCTTCCTCTGAGTATTTACTTCTATAAGAACATAAGAATGGAGAAAACTGCAGCGGGCCATTGGCCCATACTGGTCAGTCCCGTTTACATCCAACCCCAATCGCTCATATACCTGTCCAACCTATATTTGAAGCTGCCCAGCGTGTTTGAGTTAACGATGATGTTTGGTAACTTGTTCCACTCATCCACTACTCTACTTCCAAACCAGTGTTTACCTATCTCGCGCCTAAATCTAAATTTGTCAAATTTAAAACCATTGCTACGAGTTCTTTCCTGGATAGATAATTTAAGTACCTTTGTTATATCAATCAACAATCATTCCTCTTCCCAAACACGACATGTCACTCCTCTCACTCTAGCTTCTCTCTCTCTCTCTCCTCCAGCGACGTGGGTGCGACGACCCTTCGAGGACGACGACGACTTACAGCCCCCAGAAGGGAAGATATACCTGTCCGACTTCCAGGTGGAGAAGTTCACTTACTACTTTACTGATGTCTTCGACCACAATAAGGACCGCGTCATAACCATCGAGGACATCCACGCCCTTAACGAGGTGAGGATTATGTAGGTTAGTTAAGTCATAGTGAAGACAGTTGAAAACAGGGATAAACAAGTGCACACAGATGTGAATAGGTGAAAACAGGTATAAATAGATCTAAACAGAGGTCTAGTCAGGAGGTATTGCTGTGCCACTTACAAGGGTAATAGAATCTAACTAGCTCAGGACGCCACTGTCTACTGGATGAGTATTTCGGGCAAGATCTTGTTTAGGTACGATAGTGGACGTGTGTAAGGCAATGTACGCAGTGCGTCACTATTCTGTAACACAATTACTTGCACGAGTGGTGTGTGTCACACCGGGCACCTTACTATATATATATATATATATATATATATATATATATATATATATATATATATATATATATATATATATATATATATATATATATATATATATAATATGCTGATAACCACCAGGAAAGAAGAAAACACGAAGTTCCCAAGCGCTTTCGTGTAATTCACATCTTCAGGGGTGAGTACAGACTAGATAGAGTAATGCAGAACAAGATGAATATATACAGAGGAGGGTGAGACCAGGTCCACAATGGTCAGGTAATGACCCTACTAATCTTTAAATGGCACACAACGGTTGGTGGTTGGGTCAGATGGGACAGTGACCCGCCCTCTCACCTGATCACAAATCTTCTTAATTACAAAGTTGTCCAGCTTGTACATACCGTTACTCAAATTCATGTTGAATGCTTCGGTATGTTCAACATGAATTTGAGTAACGGTATGTACAAGCTGGACAACTTTGTAATTAAGAAGATTTGTGATCAGGTGAGAGGGCGGGTCACTGTCCCATCTGACCCAACCACCAACCGTTGTGTGCCATTTAAAGATTAGTAGGGTCATTACCTGACCATTGTGGACCTGGTCTCACCCTCCTCTGTATATATTCATCTTGTTCTGCATTACTCTATCTAGTCTGTACTCACCCCTGAAGATGTGAATTACACGAAAGCGCTTGGGAACTTCGTGTTTTCTTCTTTCCTGGTGGTTATCAGCATATACCTAGATCACGCGCACCTACAGTGATTTACTTGCATATATACATACATACATACATACATACATACATATATATATATATATATACATACATACATACATACATACATACATACATACATATATATATATATATATATATATATATATATATATATATATATATATATATATATATATATTGAATGAAACATAAATATTAACATTACACAGTAATGGCAGAAAACAACCTACAAGATCGTCTATGAACTTGTAATAATACTTGACTTAACAGGTGCAGGAATGGCCTCTGGAAGGGATGCTATTAACACCGTCAGTTTATAGCCAGTCGCTGACTTTAATCTTTCTTAATAATAAGCTGACTTGACTTATGTCAGTCAGTCATGTAGTTATGATCCCTCGCACAAACAAGTGGGCCACTACACATACTTTGTTTAAGTTGCTTAATTCTTGATACTTAAACCGTTCCTGATAGTTCAAAACAAACAGTTTTACACAGATTAGAAAGTAATAATTATTATAATAATATTTAACGGTTTATTGAAAAAGTTCTGCAGCCCGAAGGCTGAAAATAAACATTGGACATAAATGACTTATTACATACATTGGTGGTTTAACAAAAGCCTTCATTAGAGAAAGGTAAAGGAACATACAGTGAACATACAGATTAATGTTTACAGTGGAGGTCACGTAGATCATGAGCGCTGAGGTGTTGAACAATAGACACGTAGTGTAGTAACTCCCTCACAGATGGTGTTAAGAGGGGCCTGACGTGGTGTAGTAATTCCCTCACAGATGGTGTTATGAGGAGCATCACGTGGTGTAGTAATTCCCTCACAGATGGTGTTATGAGGGGCTTGACGTGGTGTAGTAATTCCCTCACAGATGGTGTTATGAGGGACCTGACGTGGTGTAGAAATTCCCTCACAGATGGTGTTATGAGGAGCATCACGTGGTGTAGTAATTCCCTCACACATGGTGTTATGAGGGACCTGATGTGGTGGGGTAATTCTCTCAAAGATGGTGTTATGAGGGACCTCACGAGGTGTAGTAATTCCCTCACAGGTGGTGTTACGAGGGGCATCACGTGGTGTAGTAATTCCCTCACAGATGGTGTTATGAGGGACCTGATGTGGTGGGGTAATTCTCTCAAAGATGGTGTTATGAGGGACCTCACGAGGTGTAGTAATTCCCTCACAGACGGTGTAATGAGGGACCTCACGTGGTGTAGTAAATCCCTCACAGATGGTGTTATGAGAGCCCTGATGTGGTGTAGTAATTCCCTCACAGATGGTGTTATGAGGGACCTCACGTGGTGTAGTAACTCCCTCCCAGATGTTGTTATGAGGGACTTCACGTGGTGTAGTAATTCCCTCACAGATGGTGTTATGAAGAACCTCACATGCTGCTGTAGCAACTCATTCACTACGTGGTGCTGTAGCATCATTGGGACACCACGTCGTCTGGTGTCACAGGACCTCACTCACTCAAGTGAGTGAGGTGTGGTCCCAGGCCTCCCTATCGTGGACGGATTAACACATAGCTGGTGTTGTTGAGTCTCACATGCAGTTATGACTGGGTACCTAGGACCTCATTGTGTGAAGGTTAGTTTGGATACGACTTAGCTGTTACTGTCGAGTTGTTTTTCACTGACTTGAGCACTGTTCACCACTGTTCAACACTAGTTCCATTCCTTTCCTAAATGAAATAGTAACTTCTGGCGAGAACTTGTTGATATTCTGGTGGGGAGGAGGGGTTCAGGGGAGGGAGTTGGTATGGGCCAACATAATAATTGACCTGGCTGCTGCCAGGGGAGCGCCAGGTACGTCTTGTCCCTTGGATGGTCAAGGATGAAGTGTGTGTGTGTGTGTGTGTGTGTGTGTGTGTGTGTGTGTGTCATTATGAATAGAAAGATAAATAGAACTATATTCAGAAAATTCTAACGCTTTCCCTCATAATAATCACTATTGTCCACCATCAACGTAGGTTTAGAGTCAGCGATGTTTACAGCTGCTCTCTGCCCCAGCACACTTCACCAACGCACTTAAATATACACGAGCAAAACATAGTCCAGAGACCCAACGGAAGTCTGAAATATATATTAGTTGCCTGTCATGCGTCTCCTGACCAGAGGAGATACCACACCACTACCACTATGATTACTAGCGCAACCACCACTACTACGAGGATAACCACACCATTCCTACTATGGCTACAACTACAACCACTATTATTATTACTGTTATTACGCAGTGACTAGTAACAGGCTCAATACTGTCAATAACACTACTGACACCATCATTACTGCCAGCACTACCAACAACACAACAACCATCTCAACCACCATTAATTTTATTGCCAGAACTACCACCACCACCACCACCACCACCATAAACACCACCACAATAACCTCTACCACCGCCACCACTATCATTGTCACCACTACTACCATTACCACAACCACCACCATTACCATCACTACTACCACCACTACTACCACCATCCCCACCAGCACCACGTACGGTACTGCCCATCACACTTATCCTTGGCCTCACGCATTACCTCTCCTCCCTTCCCCTTCCACCTCCCTCTCCCCCCTCCCCTCCCCCCCCCCCCACCTCCCTCCCCCCCTCCCTAGCCGCATCTCTCTCTGGGGAACAGTTATTTCTTCTCACTGTACTCTTCCTTCTTTACTATTTGCGTAAAAGTCAGTCTCTCTCTCTCTCTCTCTCTCTCTCTCTCTCTCTCTCTCTCTCTCTCTCTCTCCCCGAAGCTATATTTCACATATCATTTATCTCCCTCACTCATTCCTACTTTACTCACGCCTCACCCTTCCTTATACCTCCCCTCCCGTATACCTTCCCCCTGATACCTACCTTCCCACATACTTCGACTCCTTAGATCTTCCTCCTAATACTTCCCTCCCTCATACTTCCCTCCCTCATACTACCTCCCCTTATACCTTCATCCGAATACTTCCCTCCCTTATACCTCCCTCTTAATACTTCCCTCCCTCATAACCTCCCTTCTTATACCTTTCTCCTGATACCTCACTCCAAATTCCACCACCACCACTTATACCTACTTTACTCATTCTTCCTTCCTTCCCTCATATATCCCTCCCTCCCTCATCCTCCTCATTTGTACCCTACACAAGTTAAACAATGATGAGATATCGAGGGTAGGTGGGCGGGTGGGCGGGCGGGTGGGCGGGGGGTGGGAGGAGAAAAATTACGTTGGTCTACTATGCATAATAATTTTAGGGGTATGGCTATGGAGGAAGGGTGGGGAAGTTTTCCTACATTAGCATTCTGTAACAGCCTCAAGCATTATATGGAAGAATAATAACAGACTTCACTCTCTTAAAAGTCACTATAATACTCACACGGGACTCAAATACGTGTTGGAAGACTTTAGTGGTCTTGAGTCGTGAACCAAACAAAATCCCGGATTTTTTTTTTAAGGGGGGGGGGGGGTTACATTTAAACACAATTTCGCATTTAATTAGAGGGGAAGCCATAACCTAAAAAAAAATAATAATCCGAAACATCTTTTATTCATTATCTATAACATATATTTTGATTACAGACAGAAAAAATATATATTAAGTCTTTATGTCTCGTTATGTGTGGTTTTCTTCTCTCCATGTCTGCTCAATATCGATGCTATAATACTATTTTACCTGTGCTCTGGTAGAAACGCTCATACCGAAGCAAATTCCCAGGTAAGGTGAGGTGATACGACTGAAATAGTTCAATGATGCAAAATTTATATAAGATTGTCATATAATTATTATTTACATCTCTTATTAGTACTTTATATAAGATGGGGATAGATATTCCCATAGTTTCATGTATCATTAGTTTGTTAGGCTTAGGAGGTATTGTGTGCATATAAAACAGTATGTTAAAAGAGGAAGATAATGATAAGGCTACAGACAGTTCTCTATTTTAATGTATATAAGGTGTATGTTGAGAAAGAAAGAAAGAAAGAAAGAAAGAAAGAAAGAAAGAAAGAACAAACAAAACGACGCATATATCAGTCAGTCTTTAATCTAGCAGAATCTCTTAAGACTTTCAATTACACTCAGTTATCATTATGTAATAAACCTCAGACATGTATCAGTATGTCTCCTACAAACAGGTATGGAGAGAAATATTGAATAAGCATAAATTCCTTCTAGTTGTGGCAGACTCGTGGTAATGCGTCGCGACCTCCTTGCCCTCCACCACCAGATGTAATCTTACACTATAATGAGGTTTCCTTTGACGCCAAGCAGGACGAGTACGAAAGCCGTACACAGATGTAATATTCCAACAGGTAGGAGCAAACATATTTCACGTAGATCAAAAGGAATATAAATTAGATCATAAACAATACACATACACAGAAATAATTACGAAAAAAAATATATATATATATATATATATATATATATATTAATATATATATATATATATATATATATATATATATATATATATATATATATATATATATTTCATTAGCCCAATAAACACGCGGATTTCTACATACAATCAACACCTCAACCCGCCAGGATTCAAACCCACTGCCCACGAGCCCATGACTATGACCGGGGAACGCTAACCGCTGGACCACCAGGATACTGGTGGTCCAGCGGTTAGCGTTCCCCGGTCACAGTCATGGGCTCGTGGGCCGTGGGTTCGAATCCTGGCGGGTTGAGGTATATATATATATATATATATATGCTGATAACCACCAGGAAAGAAGAAAACACGAAGTTCCCAAGCGCTTTCGTGTAATTCACATCTTCAGGGGTGAGTACAGACTAGTCTGTACTCACCCCTGAAGATGTGAATTACACGAAAGCGCTTGGGAACTTCGTGTTTTCTTCTTTCCTGGTGGTTATCAGCATATACCTAGATCACGCGCACCTACAGTGATTTACTTGCATATATATATATATATATCGGGGTATAATTATATTACAGAATACCATGATTCAAACTTACAACTTGTGGCACACAAGTTTGAGTAGTTATATTACATCTTCAGCCTCTCACTGGCGTCTTCAGGTATACAAAGGTTGGTATCCTGCTCAAGAGTATCTTACAACATTAATACACACAGAATACTGTATAAAAGAGACGATTGCAAACTCAGGAACATGTCTACCTTTGTCCTCTAGTAAGACTCAGGTATTGTGTAAAAGAAGCCGACATACACGAAACCACTCAGAGCAAACGCAAGACGCCGGTGTTTCTTAAGACGCTCTCGTCCATGAAGAGAGACACAGTATGTAAACACAAGTCATATCATTCTTCTTCTCCTCGACGTCATTCATCATCAGAAAATGTGACTCTTTTTTTAGTAAGACCCATCTATGAGTGAAGCTTTCTGTACCTGTGTTAATGTTCCTGTACCTGTCTTAATGCTCCTGTACCTGTCTTAATGCTCCTGTACCTGTCTTAATGTTCCCGTACCTGTCTAAGCCCTGCCCTCTTAATGTTCCTGTACCTGTCTTAATGTTCCCGTACCTGTCGTAATGTTTCTGTACCTGTCTTAATGTTCCCGTACCTGTCTTAATGTTCCCGTACCTGTCTTTATGTTCCTGTACCTGTCTTAATGTTCCTATACCTGTCTTAATGTTCCTGTACCTGTCTTAATGTTCCTGTACCTGTCTTAATGCTCCTGTACCTGTCTTAATGTTCCCGTACCTGTCTTAATGCTCCTGTACCTGTCTTAATGTTCCTGTACCTGTCTTAATGTTCCCGTACCTGTCGTAATGTTTCTGTACCTGTCTTAATGTTCCCGTACCTGTCTTTATGTTCCTGTACCTGTCTTAATGTTCCTATACCTGTCTTAATGTTCCTGTACCTGTCTTAATGCTCCTGTACCTGTCTTAATGTTCCCGTACCTGTCTTAATGTTCCTGTGCCTGTCTTAATGTTCCCGTACCTGTCTTAATGTTCCTGTACCTGTCTTAATGTTCCTATACCTGTCTTAATGTTCCTGTACCTGTCATAATGTTCCTGTACCTGTCTTAATGTTCCTGTACCTGTCTTAATGTTGCTGTACCTGTCTTAATGTTCCCGTACCTGTCTTAATGTTCCCGTACCTGTCTTAATGTTCCAGTACCTGTCTTAATGTTCCCGTACCTGTCTTAATGTTCCTGTACCTGTCTTAATGTTCCCGTACCTGTCTTAATGCTCCCGTACCTGTCTTAATGCTCCTGTACCTGTCTTAATGTTCCCGTACCTGTCTGAATGTTCCCGTACCTGTCTTAATGTTCCCGTACCTGTCTTAATGCTCCCGTACCTGTCTTAATGTTCCTGTACCTGTCTTTATGTTCTCAAAACATCATTGGCTCTCCCCTTCCCTCCTGCCTCCCTTTCCTCTTCTTACTGTTTCCATTACACCCGCCTTTGATTACCTTCCTTTAATCCCTCATCTATATTCTTCTCTCTTTCATTTTACTCACAGTCTTCTGCCATCCTTCTTTCCTTCCTTCCTTCCTTCCTCCTCTCTCTCTCTCTCTCCCTTTCTTTCTTCCCTTCCTCCTTCTCCCTCCCTTCCCTTCTTTCTTCTACCTCATTTCTCTCTCCCTTCCTCCCTTCCTTCCTTCCTTCCTTCCTTTCCTTCCTTCTTTTACTCCCTCTCTTTCTCACCCTTCCTTCCTTCCCTTCCTCCTTCTACCCCCTCTCTCTCCCTTCCTTCCTCTCTACTCCCTTCTCTCTCTCTCTCTCTCTCCCTTTTCCCCTCCGTCTCTCCTTCCCCAGTCTGGCATACCATCTACATTAGCCGTGTTTTCTCCCCTACCCTCGCCACGTTGCTTCACAATAATCTTGATTAATAGCTTCTGTTCTTCATTTATGACTGTCTTCAGAGAATGATTTGTTAGAGAGAGTGAATTAATCTTTAGACTCCCTCCCCCCTTCCCTTTATTATCAGACAGCTTGTTGCTACTTCCTCGGGGTAAAAGATAATGTTGATAATTGATGATGATTCTATATTGGAAAAAAAATAAAGGGGTGTTAAAATGGGTGACTGAATTAATTGTCTCTTGTTGCTTACGGCTCACTTAAAAGATTAGACACCCCAGATTATTTCACCTGATGATTACGTACGTTAACGTAACCCTAAACCAACCCAACCCAACCCAGGTTTCGAGTAACTCCCAATTATACGTCTCAGTGTGATAGATGATACTATAATTAACAGGAGGAAGTGATTCAGGTTATAACTTAGGATTCAAACTAATTATGTGTCGAGTAGCTGGTGACAATATCCACATAATTATCTCCTCTTATATTATGTTTGATAGTTTATATATATATGCGGTACATGCGATATACATACATACAAATATCGCTATAACAGATGTAACTCGGTAAGATCTATCGTTTTTAGAGAGGATGAACAAATGAAGAATTGGTGAACAAAATGAAGGGCAAGACGGTGTGTTATAGGAAGAAGATATATTATCAGAAGAGGAGGAGGAGGAGGAGGAATAGAGAGGGAGAGAGGGTAAAAAGGTAAAACGAAGAGAAGGGAAATAGAAGGGAGAGAGATAGATATAGGCAGAGAAGAGGAGTGACGACAGGTGAGGGAAATGGAGAAGGGAAAGAAAGGTACTAACAAGGAGAGGAGGTACTAGCAAGGAGAGGAGGTACTAGCAAGGAGAGGAGGTACTAGCAAGGGGAGGAGGTACTAGCAAGGAGAGGAGGTACTAGCAAGGAGAGGAGGTACTAGCAAGGGGAGGAGGTACTAGCAAGGAGAGGAGGTACTAGCAAGGAGAGGAGGTACTAGCAAGGAGAGGAGGTACTAGCAAGGAGAGGAGGTACTAGCAGGAAGAGAAGGTAAGGAAGAGGAAAAATCGTAAGGGGGATAAGTGAGGGGTCGTGCCGGGCCTGGTAATATGACAGGGGGATTTGGGGGACGTCAGAGAGGAGAAGGGGTGAGAGAAATGAAGGTAGAAGGGTGAATAGGGGGAAAGACAGGGAGGGGGAACGAAAGGCAGAAATATGAGATGATGACCGGAGAAGGGGGAGGGGGGAAGATGGGAAGAAATTGGAGGGATATATGAAAGGTAAGAGAAACGGGAGGTAGCGAATGAAATAGAGAGGCAGAGAGAGCACAGACTGAGGTACACTGGTTTGGAAGAATGTGGATGCGATGGGGCTCTCTCTCTCTCTCTCTCTGTCACCCACATCCGGAAAAAAGGATGTTGCTTCCAGTGATTTTTATACGCAGAAGCTATCAGGATGAGCCAACTTAGAGACGCGGCTTTAATCTAACCTAACTACAGTACTGCTTCAGAATATCTACCACCCATCATCACCCTCCCTCCCTCTACCACCCATCATCCTCCCTCCTTCTACCACCCATTATACACCCTCCCTCTACCACCCATCATCCTCCCTCCCTCCCTCTACCACCCATCATCCTCCCTCCCTCTACTGCCCATCATCCATCCTCCCTCTACCACCCATCATCCCCATCCTCCCTCTCCCTACCACCCATTATACACCCTCCCTCTACCATCCATCATCCACCCTCCCTCTACAACCCATCATCCTACCGTCCATCATCCCCATCCTCCCTCTCCCTACCACCCATGCCCACCCTCCACCCTCCCTTTACCAACCATTACCAAGCCTTCACCTCTGTACCAACACATCTCTACACCTCTCCATCCCCCACCCATCACAGCACATCACCGCCTGCCTCCCCTTCTTCGTCTGTCCATGTAAAGACGAGACATAAAAGGAAAAAAAAATTCCCCCAAAAGCTTTATTTCCTGGGTTTTCCGGTAGACCAGGTATAACCGGCTGTAGGGTGGGGGAGGGGGGAGGGGGGGGAGGGAGGGGTAGATGGAGGAGGGGTAGATGGAGGAGGTGTAGGTAGGAAAAAAAGGTTTCTTGGAGGAGTAGTACAGTCTCTCTCTCTCTCTCTCTCTCTCTCTCTCTCTCTCTCTCTCTCTCTTTGCCTTCTCTTTCTCCCTTTCCTTTTCTCCTTACCTCTTCTTTCTCCCCTTCCTTCCCTCTTTACCTCCTCTGTTCCCCTTCCTTCTCTCCTTGCCCCTTTTTTCTCTCCTTCCTTCCCTTCTTAAATCTTCTTTCTCCCCTTGCTTTCCTCCTTACCTCCTCTCTCTGCCCGTCCTTCCCTCCTTCTTTCTTTCCCTCAATGACCATCACCCCTAACATGGTCGCTCTAAATGATGCAGCGACACACCTCACAGCCTTGACACCGAGAGAGAGAGATAGTCAGGAAAGGAAGTTTGGTATACTGCTCTCTCTCTCTCTCTCTCTCTCTCTCTCTCTCTCTCTGTTTTCAGCATTAATAATAAAAAAATAATAAAAATAATAATAACAGTAAAAATAATAATAGTAAAAATGAAAATAATAATGACAATAATAATGAAAGGTTTATGGAAAATAATTAAAAAAATAAAATAAAAGACACACTTATACAGTAAAATGGGATATAAAGGCATTAACCTCTGCATTTAGTGCAACTCCAGTACAACAAAGAAAAAAAAATAGCAGTGACTATTCAACTAACAACTATTTACTGATGGTTTTCACAATGGTTGGAATGGGGTTGTTATCGTAGCTGCCCGTGTGTGGCTGTATGGGTTTGATGTGGTGGTGGTGTCGAAAAGTAATTCGTGGGCGGGGGATCTCAGGTGGCAGAAGGTGGCGGTGTCTATAAGAGTCTAACCAGCTTTTATCGAGACTGGCGGATGAGGTAGGGGAGTGAGGCAGGTGTGTAGGGGGAGTGAGGCAGGTATGTAGGGGGAGTGAGGCAGGTATGTAGGGGGAGTAACGCAGGTGTGTAGGGGGAGTGAGGCAGGTACGTAGGCGGAGTAAGGCAAGTGTGTAGTGGGAGTGAGGAAGGTGTGTAGGGGAATGAGGCAGGTGTGTAGGGGAATGAGGCAGGTGTGTAGGAGGAATGAAACAGGTGTGTAGGGAGAGTGAGAAATTAACCATCTGGGATACCGTAAATTATTCCCCACCTGGTGTCAATATAGGGAAATTGAGGGGAGAGTGAGGGGAAGAAAAAAAGAGATTGATGGGGAAAATAAGAGAGTGAGGGAAAAATAAGGGGAGAATAAGAGGAAGATATAGGGAGAGAGAGAGAGGAGATAAATACGAAGAGGGAGAAGTGAGAAACCAGAAAGATGGAGGAGTAAAATATTGAAGATGTGAGGTTAAGATGAGGGGAAATGAGAGAGAAAAAAAAAAGAATATTGAGGGTAACGGTGAGGGATGATGAAGGGGAGAATAATGAAATGTTAAAAGTAAATAATGATGAGGGGGAAAGATAACAAAAGACTAAGAAGATGAGAGAAGTGTGAAAGGGAGGTGAGAATTAGGTAGGTAGGTGAGGGGAGAGTGAGGGAAGGGCAAAGATAAGGGCAAGAAACAGATTGTGAAATTCTTCTCCTATTATCAATAACCTCACAGATACCGGGATAAGAAGATCGGTTGTACTCCATAATCATAAGTCAATAAAAAAAAACAGCTCTAGAATCATTAAGGTAAAATTATAAAAACAAAATTATAATGACAGAACTATACATGATCACAACAATTATAAAACGGTATAACTTTATTCAATTCCAAACTCGTGATTAAATTCTATATTGAGATAAAATTTGAATATTGTATTTGCGATAACATGGGTGATAAGGATTCCTGAGTTATGAAAAAATATAATCGTAAATAAGTCAAGGTTTCTGTAAGGTTAGGTTAGGTTGCTGGTATTCTAACACGGTTATTAATTAAATTATCCTCAATTATAGGAGTTTAGAAACCTGTCCTGCGATGCTATAATTAAATTAGACACAAATTCGGTAGTACATAAAGTTAATTACTGTAATTAACATAACTGAATAGAGAGAGAGAGAGAGAGAGAGAGAGAGAGAGAGAGAGAGAGAGAGAGAGAGACCTTACAAAATACCAAGCTGCACCTTAGAGTAATTCACGAAGTTGGATACGAGAGAAAATCCAAGCTCATGAGGCGAATGTTAAGAAGAAAATATTTTTCATTCAACCACTAAACTCATGGTTGATAAATAACACGGTAGTTTCACCTTCGGCCTGTATTGCGGTTGATCATTATCAGACGGTTGCGGTTATATCAAATTAAGTTGAAGAATTGCAGAGATTGTGCGGTTAGTGTCTCAGTTACCGTAACATAATATATTGTGTCGGTCTTCAAAACACAGATGGCCACAACACTGTGAAAAAAATTAATTATATTACAAACTGATCCAAATTATTTACAAGGACCCCGCCATTTATTAAACTGTTTATTCATTTATGTCATAGTATAGTGAGTGTGATCCTTTAATATAGTGAGTGTGATCCTTTAATATAGTGAGTGTGCTCCTTTAATATAGTGAGTGTGATCCTTTAATATAGTGAGTGTGATCCTTTAATATAGTGAGTGTGCTCCTTTAATATAGTGAGTGTGCTCCTTTAATATAGTGAGTGTGATCCTTTAATATAGTGAGTGTGATCCTTTAATATAGTGAGTGTGATCCTTTAATATAGTGAGTGTGATCCCTTAATACAGTGAGTGTGATCCTTTAATAAAGTGAGTGTGATCCTTTAATATAGTGTGTGATCCTTTAATATAGTGAGTGTGATCCTTTAATATAGTGAGTGTGATCCCTTAATATAGTGAGTGTGATCCTTTAATATAGTGAGTGTGATCCTTTAATATAGTGAGTGTGATCCTTTAATATAGTGAGTGTGATCCTTTAATATAGTGAGTGTGATCCTTTAATATAGTGAGTGTGATCCTTTAAAGTTCAGTCACTTCTTTCACTACAACCTCATTTAGCTAAAAAAAATCGATGTTGAAGCTGCAAGGAACTTTAAAATTTATTGTTTTGGGGAGTAACAATATAACTCTACCATTATAGTCTACCAACCCTAATTAAACCGCTCTCTCTTGTCAGGTATATGTGCACAACCTAACATATTATTAACTTAAAAAGATATAAAATGTCAACAATCCCTCACGAAGAATGAACTGCTTTGTAACGTAAGGGAAATTGATGACCCTCTAATTAGTCTCATAACTACCCGGTCTAGAACGTTAATGGAGTTAGTCGGGAAACTCTTAATTAACTCGGAATGATCCTCTGCCAGTAGGTATATAGAAGACTCGGAGGAATAATAACAATGTAAATTTAGAAGATTTAGTAAAATAGTTTTCCTCAGATGTGTGGAAAGTCAAGCCGCCTATATTATACTTCATATATACAGAGCGTGTTATGTAATGCTGATCCTTAAAGCTCTTGACGTTGTATTATATTTACTGGAAGGATATACTGTGAAACCTTTATTTAACGGACAATATGGAGAGAAAAGTCCGTTATATCGAGGGTCCGTTAGATGGAGAAACCTTCGTCTAATGAACTATATAGAAATGGAGGTCCGTTATATCGAGGGTCCGTTAGATGGGGGAAACCTCCGTCTAATGAACTATATAGAGATGAAGGTCCGTTATATCGAGGGTCCGTTAAATGGGGGAAACCTCCGTCTAATGAACTATATAGAGATGAAGGTCCGTTATATCGAGGGTCCGTTAGATATGAGAACTCCATTTAACGGATTATATGGACAGAGAAGTACGTTATATGGAGGTTTGACTGGTGACCTCGGCTGAAGGAGAAGACACTGACTCAACAAGAAGTAACCAAAGTGTATGTAGAAATTAACATATTAAATATATTACTTATGATACGAGATGTTTACTTACTCCTATACACACCCCATACACATTACCATACACACACGTTTCTATACACACTCCCATACATTACCATGATAATAATGATACACGGAAGAACATATGATATTGGATCCTTAATATATTAAGCCGGTAATAGAGTCCTGGTATATCTCTATGTGACTCGAGGGGCAGATATTAGTATGATCTTCTATATCTCGTTCTTTTCCTCCTTCACTTCCTCCCTCCCTTTCCTCTTCCTTCTACTCCTCCTTTTCCACCCTCCCTCTATCCAACCACTTCTTCTCTTCCACCTCCTTCCCCTTCCTTCTCCTACTCCTCCTTCTCACTCCCTTTCCTCCTCCTCCCTCTTCCCCCTACATCATCTTTCACCTCCTTCTCCCTTCCTTCTTTCCCTTTCTTTTACTCTTCCTCTTCCTCCTCCATCTTCTCCTTCCTCTTCCTCCTCCTTCACCCGGAAAGAGAGCAGGATCTAATCTTTGAGAGAACAGAGGTACAATAGCCTTGAGTCTTTCATTTGAGAGTGGATGGTAAAGGGTTGATTAGGAAAGGTTACACAGTCAGGCTATCAAATGGTACAGTCTTCCCCCCTCACCCCACCCCCCCTATTCCCTAAAAAAAATCTATTATATTTGAAAATGTTTAGATCACATTAAGACTTGTTAATAGACAATGGTATTAGATTACAATTCATAGTTTTTTTTTTTAATTAATTACAATTAGTATGTATAATAAATTGCAGGGGTTAATTTGGGAAAACTATTATTAATTTGAATGTTATAATACCGAAAAATTAAATTGATTACAAACAAAAAAATAACATTGGTTTTACCTATTTTGAACATATGTTAATTAGTAAGCATAAATATACATTATTATCCCAATTACAATATATTTTTTTTGTTTTTGTCAATAAAGAAAAAAATATTACCTTTTGAGGGTAATCAATATAATGTTGTAAAGTTGTTTATATATTCTGGGTTAATGATAAATTGGTTAAAATATAATTATCATAAGAAGTAGGACTCTGAAGATTAAGAATTAGTGGTGTAATTTTTTCAGTTACTAATTAATCAGAAAATGAGGCCACACATCACCTTTCTCTGCCATTGTCATTTAATTAAAAGGAGTTGAAAAACATATATACATTTAATATAATTTATTCGTATTACATTAATTAATTTTGGCCACAGGTGTCAAAGAAAACGGCAGTAACACACCAAAAAACGGCAGTAACACAAAGAAGACGGCGGTAACACACAGGAAACGGCAATAAAACAAAGAAAACGGCGGTAACACAAAAAAACGGCAGTAACACAAAGGAAATGGCAATAATACAAAGAAAACGACGGTAACACACAGGAAACGGCGGTAACACAAAAAAACGGCAGTGACACAAAGAAAAATGCGGTAACACAAATAAAACGGCGGTAACACAAATGAAACGGCAATAATACAAAGAAAACGGCGGTAACACAAATAAAACGGAGGTAACACAAACAAAGCGGCGGTTACACAAACAAAACAGCGGTAACACAAATAAAACGGCAGTTACACACAAAAAAATAACTACTGTTTTTCTTGGTGCATTTTCTCGTGCACAAAAATATCAACGTGAGTAATATTAACATTTTTACCACTAACAATGATATATAACAGTGACTCTTATGTGACTTAAATAATATGAAAAAGCTTATTTTTCTCATCCGCTTATGGTCTTACAGAGCGAAAAGAGTGTTCATTTTTCTTATGTACCGTCCATAGATTTAATTGTGTATTATTGTACTTAAAAAAAAATCTTATCAAATTCAGTATATAGATATTTTTCATTTCTTATAATAAATACCCCCCCCCCCCCCCCAAAAAAAAAGAAGTAATCTAGGTACAGTACTTTTGGGTAATTCTGTAGTAACTCGGTGAATTGAGATACCTTATTAGGGAGAAAGTAATCCATGAGGCATTACAATAGCGCCAATTGATGATATGTGTTAAGTGTTTATATGTTATATGTTGAAAATATTTGTAGTGTGATACGTGACCTGAGGACCAAGTGAGTGACAACCTTAGTAAACTCGTCAGTGTTTTCGGCCGGAGTCTCTGGGTGAGAAATTATCTGCCTGTACTTATGACATTTTAGGGTACTAAAAAACTGACAGACAAAGATGAGAGAGAGAGGGAGAGAGAGAGGATAAATTCATTCTTAACTACAGTGAGTGACGGTGACTGGCGTGTTCTATCTTATAAATGTCTATTGGTCATTCACACTACAGTAGAGGGCGGTAAACAATACATAGGTGGCAGGTAAACAATACATTGGTGGCAGGTAAACAATACAGTGGTGGAAGGTAAACAATACATTGGTGGCAGGTAAACAATACAGTGGTGGCAGGTAAACAATACATTGGTGGCAGGTAAACAATACATTGGTGGCAGGTAAACAATACATTGGTGGAAGGTAAACAATACAGTGGTGGAAGGTAAACAATACAGTGGTGGAAGGTAAACACTACAGTGGTGGAAGGTAAACACTACAGTAGTGGAAGGTAAACACCACAGTGGTTGGAGGTAAACAATACAGTAGTGGAAGGTAAACAATACATTGGTGGCAGGTAAACATTACAGTAGTGGAAGGTAAACAATACATTGGTGGAAGGTAAACACCACAGTGGTGGAAGGTAAACAATACAGTGATGGAAGGTAAACAATACAGTAGTGGAAGGTAAACAATACAGTGGCGGAAGGTAAACACCACAGTGGTTGGAGGTAAACAATACAGTGGTGGAAGGTAAACAATACATTGGTGGTAGGTAAACACTACAGTGGTGGAAGGTAAACAATACAGTGGTGGAAGGTAAACAATACAGTGGTGGTAAGTAAACACACACTCTCTCTCTCTCTCTCTCTCTCTCTCTCTCTCTCTCTCTCTCTCTCTCTCTGGCCCTACGCTCTATTGGTCGTGGCAGCCGAGTTTGACGTCATGAATGCTGGGAGGTTTTTTCTGATATCTCGTTCATTCCTCAGTCTCACTCTGGGAAATACTTCAGGACGGCCACTCAAACTCTATACTCTTCGCTAAGCAGAGCTTTTAGTCATCTGTCATAATCTGTAGAAATAAAATAGTGTAAAATTATATATGGTATTGTTTTTTAGTGTGTGTGTGTGTGTGTGTGTGTGTGTGTGTGTGTGTGTGTGCAATACGTAAGGGATGTCGGGGGAAGAGGTGGGTGGGGGTTACTGGGAGGATAATAACCCCTAACTAACTCTAGATTGGCCAAAATATCTCACTTTACTCTCTCACCCCTTTCTCTTTCATCATCTCCCTGCTCTTCCCTTTTCAATCAATTCACTTATTCTTGCCAGTGAGGATGAACCCGTGGACTGATGCCACCTCAACCATGGTCATTATTAGCTGGTTCATAGTGGGAAGGGTAAAATGAGGCCCTATTACCTTTTAACTTAGGGCAGTTTATCCTAAATCTTCCTCACTTCATCTCGATACACGAAGGCCAGAACAGTGAACAAAATTGAACACCATCGTGAACACATCTGACTGAGAAGAGACAAGAGTGTAAACATTAATACAGTTGTTTGCAAGGGTGGACTTTCTACACTGTGTGGCGCATTGTCTGCAAGATGAGTGTTGATCAATATTGAGGTAGTTAGATTGCAGTTTACTGAGGTGTTTTATAACTTACTGGAGATGTGGAGTATTTGCTAGTAGAAATACTCTCTCTCTCTCTCTCTCTCTCTCTTTCTCTCTCTCTCTCTCTCTCTGTTAAGCTTCTTTAACTCGATAAATACTAAGATAAGGGAGAGGCTCTACAATGGTTCATTTTTCTGGAGGTAGTAAGTGTAAAAAGTGATGGGAGTAATGAAAGAGCATGATGAGAATATTAACACAGGTATATCCAGGTGTTACAGTGTTAGGTGTTATCTATGTGTGTGTGTAAACTTGATGATGAAGAGACCAATAAATGGGGAGAAAAATATAGAAAAGTGGATAAAACGAGGAAGAAGCAACAGGAGAAGAAAATAATGGAAATAAAAACTAAAAGAGGAAAGAAAAAGACTAACAGAAGAAAACACGGAAAACAAGAAAAGAAAAAGAAGATAAGGAAGACTAAAAGACAAAGAAGACGACTAAGAGAATAAGAATTAAAGAAGAAAACACGTAAAGTAAAAACAAGAAAACAACACTAAAAAAAGAAACAAACAACAAAAGAAAATAACACAAAAAATAAAACAACATACACCAACAATGAAAACCTAAACCAAACGAAACGAAACGAAACAGCGACGGACGATGAAATATGAAAAAAAAAACCCATAGATATCCCGAGGCCCAAATCCACGGGCGACCATAAATACTCATAAGTGACACTATCTACGGGTGTCAATATTTTTGCATAACCTGGAAATTTATAACCAGACGTTCTTAAGGGGAGACGCGAAATAAATAGCGTTTGAATCGCCTTGTAACGAGAATGTTCCAACATCATTAAATGCCCAACTTGAGATGTGATATATATATATATATACAGTATATATATATATATATATATATATATATATATATATATATATATATATATATATATATATATATATATATATATATAGCTTGTCTCTTTAGATATACTTATTTATGCCCGAGATATATTTGTTATCATAAACCAATAGATATGCTTTTTACTATAGATTGCCACCAGACGTCCTATATATGCTAACTTATATCGGAAATATGCTACATTATACTACAGATATGCCTCAGATGAGCAACCGTATATTGCCAAGTATGCCTGAAATATCCCCAGAAATGCTAATACTCATGGACTTTCAAAGAGAGAGAGAGAGAGAGAGAGAGAGAGAGAGAGAGAGAGAGAGAGAGAGAGAGAGAGAGATAACCATTTACTGAATCCCCAAGTTAAAACAATAGTCTAAAAATGCTGGACAAAAAATCACAATGATACCACTTGAAAAATGCCCTAAGTGATCGACCCTCTTTTAGCTTTAAGACGTAGCATAATTTATCTATTTTTATTATTATCCCATATTAATAATCCACTTTTTTTATTATTATTATTATTATTATTATTATTATTATTATTATTATTAACTTTTTGGACATTAAATTTGTGATTGCTGATACGAGTCAAATAAATGTCTTAGGACCATTTTGTTAAAGGTTAGTCAGTTTGTAGATTCGTCGCAGTCGCTTACACAAAAATCACAGGAAAAACACGTCTCGAGTTAGTGACTATTAGCATAATGACCTGTGCTGTGTACAAGTTGGATGAGGGAAGGAAATGCAGAGAGAAAGAGACAGAGAAAGACAGGGAGACAGACAGAAGGAGGAAATACAGAGAGAGACAGAGAAAGACAGGGATGCACAGAGAATGGCAGGGAGGCACAGAGAATGACAGGGAGACAGAAAGAATCACAAGGAAACAGAGAAAAAGACAGACAGACTGGCAGGTAGATAAAAAGACAGAGAAACAGACAGAAAAAACACTGGGAGATAGAGTGAGAAACAGGCAAGGAGACAGGCAGACAGAGAGAAACAGACGGGGAGACAGATTGAGAGAAAGACATACAGACAAAATATAGGGAAACAGAAAAGACAGAAAGACAAAAAAGACAGAGACAAAGAAAGACAAGCAAACAGATAGAAAGACAGGGAGGCAGACAGAAATGAAGATAGTAAGACGAAGACAAAAGACAGACAGACAGGAAAACGAAAAAAAGGCATCACATAAACTTTACTGCTGAACTTAGCTACTACAGAAAAATTACAGTGGTATTTTTCTCCATTCTCCTGTTCTCTCTGTTCTCCTTGTTTACGCCATTCTCCTGTTCTCTCTGTTTACTTCATTCTCTTGTCTTTGTTTACTTCATTCTCATTTTCTCTGGTTACTTCAATCTCTTGTTCTCTGTTTACGCCATTCTCATGTTCTCTTTGTTTGTTTACCTCATTCTCCTGTTCTCTTTGTTTACTTCATTCTCTTGTCTTTGTTTACCTCATTCTCCTGTTCTCTTTGTTTACCTCATTCTCCTGTTCTCTTTGTTTACCTCATTCTCCTGTTCTCTTTGTTTACTTCAATCTCCGGGTTTCTTTGTTTACTGCATTCTCTTTTTTTCTCTGCTTTGTTCATTCTCCTATTCTATTTATTCTCTTTATTCTCTTGTTCTCTCTGTTTACTTCATTCTCCTGCTCTCTCTTTACTTCATTCTCTTGTTCTCTCTGTTTACTTCATTCTCCTGTTCTCTCTTTACTTCATTCTCTTGTTCTCTCTTTACTTCATTCTCCTGTTATCTTTATTCACGCCATTCTCAGTATAATCAAGTTACTGAACGTTTTTAGTTAAGGTAGAGTCGCAGTATAATCAAGTTACTGAACGTTTTTAGTTAAGGTAGAGTCGCAGTATAATCAAGTTACTGAACGTTTTTAGTTAAGGTAGAGTCTCAGTATAATTAAAGTAGTGAACGTTTTTAGTTAAGGTAGAGTCGCAGTATAATTAAAGTAGTGAACTTTTTTAGTTAAGGTAGAGTCGCAGTATAATTAAAGTAGTGAACTTTTTTAGTTAAGGTAGAGTCGCAGTATAATTAAAGTAGTGAACGTTTCTACTTAAAGTCATCACTGTATAACTTAGAAATTATTTATGTATGTTGTGTTTATTTCTTCCCATCCAGTTAGTAGCATCTTACAACTCCCGACACGACGACTGTTCTATATATAAATCTTTGTATATTAAATGCCTGGCCTTTAAGGGTTACCTACTGTATAGCTGTGAAGGCTAATGGACTGACCTTTAGGATGTGAGAAAGCGTTATTTTATATTTATTTCTGACTGATCATTATTTCTATAGGGGTAACTTTTATTTGGCGATGAACTAATATGAATATATAATAAAAGAGTCTTTACAATTTTATATTTTCTTAATTTTTCTTGCTTTAACTGGAGTAGTATATGTCCGCATTTGAACGTAAGCCGAATAGGCACTTCGTCTGTCTACTGTTTGAGTTCCGCCATTTCTGAATCATCCTTAAGTTTTAGTTCCACCTGACCACTCTCTACCCCGTGCGAGGTGGGAGAACATCTGAGCCGTCTGGTTGCGGGCTCGGTTGTGAAATGGGATTACCAGGATCAATTCTTACTTATTCCTCTGCCAGACGGCTCAGGTAACTCAAATCTTTAAAGAGAAGGTGGCAGTGGTGCTAACAGACTACTCCACCAGTAAACGTAACGAGCAAAACCCTTGAGGGCATAAGCTCTAGATGCGCTACCTAACTGTGTACGTCTGATCTCTCTTAGGATACTTAGCCTGAATAAGATATGTACAGTCACCCACAACAGTCGTGTCGCCTCTCCCCTGCACACAGAACTCTAAGATTCTGAATCGTGAATCCGAAGCATATACTGTATATAGAGAAGAATGCATCAGTGTTTACTGCTTCAGGTTCACGACTCTAAATCTCAGGGTTCGTTGTGCAGAAGAAGCGACTGGACTTTCGTGGGTGACTGTATAATGTAAAGTAGGTAAAAAAAATATATCTGACAGGGTGGGTACGATTACTTCCGAAATTATACGTACAACTCGTGATGCCTCGGGAAGATTGGCATGCGTGTCTTCACCCACCGCCATTCAGTATCCAACACGGGGGGGGGGGGGGGGGGGTGAGTTGGCATATAGGAATAAAATAAACGGTTAAGTGATTACTATCATATAGTATAAGGAGACAACACACATATCCATAAACCTATCATCCGTGGTCTCATATTGTTTCACACAGAGTATGCACAGAGCACAGATATTTTTTTTAGCTACTGTACCTCCTTTAGTTCCATCATTAATAAGTAATGATTGCTGCTTAAAATACGTGCTGACAGCCGCGACTAGTGGTAAGGAAGTGTGATAACTAACCTCCTACTGCGTGGGGAAAGATATGCATTTAGGCCTAACTGGGAGTCTCGTTCTAATGTGCAAACTTTAACCCATCGAGTGTTGTGCTGTGAACGACTTTATGGATTTTATTCTGGCTAACGATATATGATATTTTCACCCGAAGGGAACCCTCGGCAATCAGAGGGTTAACTTTGATTAAAGATTTTCCTGTACAAGAGACTGCCAGTACAACTCGCTATGAAAAACTTAAACTAAAGAGCAACTCCTGAAGCTTTACATTTATTGTAAATTTAAGGCCTAGAAAATCTTAAGATAACACATAAAAGAAAAAGACACAAGCTACACCCTTTCCCCAAACTCCGACCTAAAGTCGGAACGAGGCAGAACTGGTCTGTAGAATGAAAAGGATGAGACAGTATCAAGTCCTAAGCACGTACCTGCAGAAGAGTTCCCATCCAGAAGAAACAACTTGAGAGTTAAGAGAGCGTACACGTTGTGTATAGCCGCTCTCCTCGAGAACATTGAGCTTTACATTAAAAGCTGTTAAAATACTCAAACTGTAATGGAACAAGACTGTCTCAGCACCGATGGGAGAAAACCCTATAGGGAAGAAGGCTTCACTTAGCCTCCCTTCTTAGAAGCCCCATTACTACCGAAGTGAAAAGGGAAGAACAAGACGTTCCAACTCCATCTTGAACCAAATCGGGACAAACATCCTACCCGCTCACCCTTTCGCCCCCCTCAACCTACAGTACAAGAAGCTACTCCCTCCCAGCCCCGTACTACTGAGCACCTCATCCATTACGGAAATGAGAATAATTCTAAATCCACTAGACATCTACTACGCCCTTCTTCTAGCATCTGAAAAACTCGAAGCACGAAGCCAACCCTTAAATTAGAAACCCGGAGCAGCAGAGGATTCCGGAACATTCTTCATCTCCACATGTAAACCCCCCTTCATACCTGGAGTAAGAATCCCGTTCATCTAACTCACAAAAAAGACAAGTGAAAAGGGGGTGGAACCAGAAGATCCATATCAATACCTCGTGAAAGATCATCGAACCACAGAATTCCAGCTAACAGGTATAACAAGAATCCGACTCACAAAAATAACTTTCCAGGAAGACAATTCAGACAAGGTAAAGATCCGTGGGCCGTCCTGGTTAACATACCGGAACCATGTCCTTCTTAAAACAGCCGGAGACTTAAAGCATTCCAGCAGGTCATTAGGAGAGACGAGAGACTCCCAAAGATAAAAGTAAAGGAAGTTATAACACACTGGACTGAAGTAAGTCTGCTGGCCATATAGTCATCTCATAATGGCTCATCATCCCTCACAGTCTGCACCTCTAGCTCATCATCCCTCACAGTCTACACCTCTAGCTCATCATCCCTCACAGTCTGCACCTCTAGCTCATCATCCCTCTCGGTCTACACCTCTAGCTCATCATCCCTCACAGTCTGCACCTCTAGCTCATCATCCCTCACAGTCTACACCTCTAGCTCATCATCCCTCACAGTCTACACCTCTTGCTCATCATCCCTCACGATCTACACCTCTAGCTCATCATCCCTCACGGTCTACACCTCTAGCTCATCATCCCTCACAGTCTGCACCTCTAGCTCATCATCCCTCACAGTCTACACCTCTAGCTCATCATCCCTCACAGTCTACACCTCTAGCTCATCATCCCTCACAGTCTACACCTCTAGCTCATCATCCCTCACAGTCTACACCTCTAGCTCATCATCCCTCACAGTCTACACCTCTAGCTCATCACCCTTCACAGTCTACACCTCTAGCTCATCATCCCTCACAGTCTACACCTCTAGCTCATCATCCCTCACAGTCTACACCGCTAGCTCATCATCCCTCACAGTCTACACCTCTAGCTCATCATCCCTCACAGTCTACACCTCTAGCTCATCATCCCTCACAGTCTACACCTCTAGCTCATCATCCCTCACAGTCTACACCTCTAGCTCATCATCCCTCACGGTCTACACCTCTAGCTCATCATCCCTCACGGTCTACACCTCTAGCTCATCATCCCTCACAGTCTACACCTCTAGCTCATCATCCCTCACAGTCTACACCTCTAGCTCATCATCCCTCACGGTCTACACCTCTAGCTCATCATCCCTCACGGTCTACACCTCTAGCTCATCATCCCTCACAGTCTACACCTCTAGCTCATCATCCCTCACTGTCTACACCTCTAGCTCATCATCCCTCACTGTCTACACCTCTAGCTCATCATCCCTCACAGTCTACACCTCTAGCTCATCATCCCTCACAGTCTACACCTCTAGCTCATCATCCCTCACAGTCTACACCTCTAGCTCATCATCCTTCACAGTCTACACCGCTAGCTCACCATCCCTCACAGTCTACACCTCTAGCTCATCATCCCTCACGGTCTACACCTCTAGCTCATCATCCCTCACTGTCTACACCTCTAGCTCATCACCCTTCACAGTCTACACCTCTAGCTCATCATCCCTCACAGTCTACACCTCTAGCTCATCATCCCTCACAGTCTACACCTCTAGCTCATCATCCCTCACAGTCTACACCTCTAGCTCATCACCCTTCACAGTCTACACCTCTAGCTCATCATCCCTCACAGTCTACACCTCTAGCTCATCATCCCTCACAGTCTACACCTCTAGCTCATCATCCCTCACGGTCTACACCTCTAGCTCATCATCCCTCACAGTCTACACCTCTAGCTCATCATCCCTCACAGTCTACACCTCTAGCTCATCATCCCTCACGGTCTACACCTCTAGCTCATCATCCCTCACAGTCTACACCTCTAGCTCATCATCCCTCACAGTCTACACCTCTAGCTCATCATCCCTCACAGTCTACACCTCTAGCTCATCATCCCTCACGGTCTACACCTCTAGCTCATCATCCCTCACGGTCTACACCTCTAGCTCATCATCCCTCACAGTCTACACCTCTAGCTCATCATCCCTCACAGTCTACACCTCTAGCTCATCATCCCTCACAGTCTACACCTCTAGCTCATCATCCCTCACTGTCTACACCTCTAGCTCATCATCCCTCACAGTCTACACCTCTAGCTCATCATCCCTCACAGTCTACACCTCTAGCTCATCATCCCTCACAGTCTACACCTCTAGCTCATCATCCCTCACAGTCTACACCTCTAGCTCATCATCCCTCACAGTCTACACCTCTAGCTCATCATCCCTCACAGTCTACACCTCTAGCTCATCATTCCTCACAGTCTACACCTCTAGCTCATCATTCCTCACAGTCTACACCTCTAGCTCATCATCCCTCACAGTCTACACCTCTAGCTCATCATCCCTCACAGTCTACACCTCTAGCTCATCATTCCTCACAGTCTACACCTCTAGCTCATCATTCCTCACAGTCTACACCTCTAGCTCATCATCCCTCACAGTCTACACCTCTAGCTCATCATCCTTCACGGTCTACACCTCTAGCTCATCATCCCTCACAGTCTACACCTCTAGCTCATCATCCCTCACGGTCTACACCTCTAGCTCATCATCCCTCACAGTCTACACCTCTAGCTCATCATCCCTCACAGTCTGCACCTCTAGCTCATCACCCTTCACAGTCTACACCTCTAGCTCATCATCCCTCACAGTCTACACCTCTAGCTCATCATCCCTCACGGTCTACACCTCTAGCTCATCATCCCTCACAGTCTACACCTCTAGCTCATCATCCCTCACAGTCTACACCTCTAGCTCATCATCCCTCACAGTCTACACCTCTAGCTCATCATCCCTCACGGTCTACACCTCTAGCTCATCATCCCTCACAGTCCACACCTCTAGCTCATCATCCCTCACGGTCTACACCTCTAGCTCATCATCCCTCACAGTCTACACCTCTAGCTCATCATCCCTCACGGTCTACACCTCTAGCTCATCATCCCTCACAATCTACACCTCTAGCTCATCATCCCTCACAGTCTACACCTCTAGCTCATCATCCCTCACGGTCTACACCTCTAGCTCATCATCCCTCACAGTCTGCACCTCTAGCTCATCATCCCTCACGGTCTACACCTCTAGCTCATCATCCCTCACAGTCTACACCTCTAGCTCATCATCCCTCACAGTCTACACCTCTAGCTCATCATCCCTCACAGTCTGCACCTCTAGCTCATCATCCCTCACAGTCTACACCTCTAGCTCATCATCCCTCACAGTCTACACCTCTAGCTCATCATCCCTCACAGTCTACACCTCTAGCTCATCATCCCTCACAGTCTACACCTCTAGCTCATCATCCCTCACAGTCTACACCTCTAGCTCATCATCCCTCACAGTCTGCACCTCTAGCTCATCATCCCTCACAGTCTACACCTCTAGCTCATCATCCCTCACAGTCTACACCTCTAGCTCATCATCCCTCACAGTCTATACCTCTAGCTCATCATCCCTCAGAGTCTACACCTCTAGCTCATCATCCCTCACGGTCTACACCTCTAGCTCATCATCCCTCACGGTCTACACCTCTAGCTCATCATCCCTCACAGTCTACACCTCTAGCTCATCATCCCTCACAGTCTACACCTCTAGCTCATCATCCCTCACGGTCTACACCTCTAGCTCATCATCCCTCACAGTCTACACCTCTAGCTCATCATCCCTCACGGTCTACACCTCTAGCTCATCATCCCTCACGGTCTACACCTCTAGCTCATCATCCCTCACAGTCTATACCTCTAGCTCATCATCCCTCAGAGTCTACACCTCTAGTTCACGATCCCTCAGTCTATTACACCTCTAGATCTCGTGGTCAGGTCACCCTCAACAGTCGTATTTTGTGAGGTTTTCGTTGTCAGGTCACCAGGTAAAGTGGGTACATTGTGCGAGGTCACCTCACGTGTGGTCATGTATTTCACCCCCAAACGTAATACCCCTTCTCTCAGCTGCCTTTCCAACCTATCAAAGTTTGCCCCTCTGAAATCTGGGATTTTAATGGTCGCTGTTAGCTAGTTCGTTCCCTACCTCGACATTACTAATGAGGTTTTCTCTGTTTGATAGAACTAAATGTAGTATGTCATTACCCCGGATGGGTTCGGCTATATGTTGAATTAGGAAACAGTCCTGAACCGTGTCAAGAAAATCCTCTGATTCTAATTTACCCGTAAGATTGGTCCAATCTATTTGACTAAAGTTAAAGTGACGTACAATACTGACTTTGCTATGTCTAAATGACCTGTGCATTTCATCCCCAATAAGTTCCTCATTTACCCTATCGAGATTAGGAGGTCTATGTATTACTTCTATGATTAATTTTTCCCTACCATCGGTTAATTCTATCCAAACTGTTTCTGTATTCAGTTGTTTTTATTTCCTTATTGATTTCGCACTTCAGATTATCCCTGACATAGATTGCTACCCTGCTTCCTTTTCTGATCTGTCTATCGGTATGCAATAATTTGTAACCTTTATTTTGGTATTCGACAGGCAACTCACGTGAGTTTAAGTTTATCCATGTTTCGATGACTGCTATTATATATAGATTTTTTCGGTCAAACCAACGCCCTGATTTCATCCATTTTGTTTCTCATACTCCTACTGTTTGCGTAGTAGACATTTGTGTTAATTGTGATCTGAGCCCTCTCTCTGTCGTGTTTTGGATTTAACTTCCTGCCTAATTTAACTTTGTCATCATTCCTAGCACTATTTATCTGTAACCTTTCACTTTGTTTACCCGCTCCCACTGCAGTATCCTCCACCCCCGTGCCCACATGTTCCCCTAGCAGTTAAAAGACTTCGACATCTTTTGAACTGCCCTCTCGAGAGAGGGCATAAAGGTCCCTTCTGCCGTAAAAGTTGTCCCAGTTGTCAATGAATGGGACTGAGATTGACTTGCAATATCTGTCACGATGGCCGTTGACACCAACTGCCCTTGACAACCATTCATTGCCAACTCTCCTTCTAGGCAGGACATCACATATGATAGGGATCTCTCCCTTCATCCTAATACGTTCGGTAGCTGTCTTGAACTTATCAAGGGGCTCCTCACTCCTACACAGCCCAATATCATTGTCTCCTGCATTGAGGCAGATAATGAGTTTGTTCCCATTACCAGACATGATATTGTCCATCCTATCAACTATATTCCCCACCCCCAGCTCCTGGCAAATACACTCTCATCCTGTTTCTATTTTTAGCACAGAAAGCTCTCTATCTAGGTACAGTACCTGGGAATCACTAACAATTAAGGTTCTCGTACCTTCCTTGTCCTTGAATATGTTGCCGTCCAACTCGTCTACCAAAGGACTAAAAAAAAGTTAGTTCACTTAGCGGTTGTCTTTTCCTCTAGCTCATCATCCCTCACAGTCTACACCTCTAGCTCATCATCCCTCACAGTCTACACCTCTAGCTCATCACCCTTCACAGTCTACACCACTCGCTCAGCATCCCTCACAGTCTACACCTCTTGCTCTTCATCCTTCACAGTCTACACCTCTAACTCATCAACCTTCACAGTCTACACCACTCGCTCTTCATCCCTCACAGTCTACACCTCTAGCTCATCACCCTTCACAGTCTACACCTCTAGCCCATCATCCCTCACAGTCTACACCTCTAGCTCATCATCCCTCACAGTCTACACCTCTAGCTCATCACCCTTCACAATCTACACCTGTAATTCATCATCCCTCACAGTCTACACCTTTAGCTCATCATCCTTCACAGTCTGTACCTCTAGCTCATCCTGAAGAGAAAATAAGTACGCGGCACTTCCTCACACTTCTAATGTCTAATCTCATCTCCTGTTCATCTTGGCTAAAGCGAGTACAATAGCTACCCTCTAAGCAACGTCAATTTCTATTCCCCTAACACACCTGTTCTCTAACTGAACACTATTTCTAGGGACACACGTAACGTAACGTAACGTAACCTAACCAAACGTAACCTAACTTAACTTAACCTAACCTAACCTAATATCCACTCTTAACGTTGCTGCTGCAGAGTGAAGAGCTAATTTACACCTTCAGAATCTCAGAAACACGTGGAGAGGATTGACTAGGCCCCTTAATAGTTCCCCTGCCATCTATAGTGTAAGATTATAAGGGGGTGTAGAAAATAAAAGACATAAGATAATATACACAGGTCTAAACATTCCCACTAGAGGTCACCCCCACACTAGGGAGGACTAATATGGTGGACAGACACAAACATCCTGTCATGTAACACTGAACTGTCTACGGGAATCACTCACTGCGATATCAGGTTACTCCCACTACTCCACCATGTGTTAGACAACCCCACTGGTGTATTGGCCTGTACCGTCAATCCTTACAACAAGAACAATAATTAAATACAATAGGCTTTCATTATTTGTATCACTCCACTAATAGCTTCCGAGCATGTGGTTGCTGGACGACTGAATATATCTCCCCGTGTCAATATAGTGTATCCCAAACACTATCCAAGAGAGGTGCCTAAGTGGCTAGGTACTATGACGTCATGGCTCAATCTCTCTAGTGAGTCGAATAATGGTTGCAGATAAGGTCTGATTACTCGGTCCAGCTGAAGTGTTTGTGGTCCTGTTGGGTCTAGACGTGAATATGTGGTGGCTTGGGGACGTCAGAGTAGAAAAGACAGAAAAAAAAAATCATATTCACTAGAGAGACAGACAGGTTAATTAATATAACCCCCAGGAAAGAGTCGCTAACTACTTCTTATAATATAATTATCTCGTCTTATGTAAGTTTCTCTTCAGGAGTAAAAAATGTATTGGAAAAGTCTATGTTTTTCTTCTTGTTTACGGAATATGTAATGTTTAGGTACAAAGAGTGAATAGTATGTAAAGAAAGGAAGTTGTTGTTGTTGTTGTTATTATTGTTGTTGTTATTGTTGTTGTTGTTGTTATTGTTGTTGTTAATGTTGTTGTTCAAGTGTCCACATGGTGATAAATTTGTTGTTGTTTTCTGAGGTGTTCATCATGTTTATTTTTATTCATTATTATAAAGACGATTTGTTTTATATTGTTGTTGCATATGTTGTTGCTTTTTCTGGGGGTTGTTTTTGTTAATGCAGAAGATATTGTTTTTGTTGACGTAGGTTTTGTCTGTCTCTCACTCACCATACTCACCGATACAATAAGTCAGTGTGTCCGGGAGTCAATGATTAACTACATTTTAATTGTTTCTGGCAGGAGGACCTGACTGTCTCACTCCTAAGTTCTGCCGGAAATTATATTGTCTTCAAGATAAATGAGTTTTGGTGGAGCTGAGGTGAGGTGGTGTGTCGCGTTCTGTCTCTGTCTGTCTGTTAATTCATTTGTTTGTCTGTCATTCTGTGTATGTATGTATGTCTCAACCTCTCTTTGTATCTCTCTTACACACACACACACACACACACCACACCACACACACACACACACACACATATATATATATTTTGATAAAATCACACGGGAAAATGGAAACAACGGAGCACCTTAGCTTTCGTCTTTATTCAAGACATCTTCAGTTGCCTCTGAAGATGTCTTGAATAAAGACGAAAGCTAAGGTGCTCCGTTGATTCCATTTTCCCGTGTGATTTTATCAAGATTTATCTTATCCACGTTTTCATTGTGGATTTACATGAAATATATATATATATATATATATATATATATATATATATATATATATATATATATATATATATATATATATATATATATATAAGAACATAAGAGTGGAGGAAACTGCAGCGGGCCTATTGGCCCATACTAGGCAGTCCGCAACCACTATCGCTCATATATCCATCAAACCTATGATTAAATCTCTCTCTCTCTGATTTTTATGTGAGTGTTTCTTGTAAAGTAAGAGTCTACCTAAACAGTAAATGGTTTCCCGGTTACTCGAAAAACAGCTGACAACCAAGCGGTTTCAACAACGGTCGCTTTTCAGAGAGAGTTTAGCTAGTGATAATTTCTTGGAACTTTTTCATGTGCCGGTCTTCTCAGCGAGCATTTCCCAGAACTAAAATAAGAAATAATACCCGCCTGGAAACACAAACACAAAATATACATAATTTTGCCTGAAAATTGATTTATTTTCGCGTGTTTTACGACGCCTTCCTCACATAGAGTATTTTACGATATCCTTGAGGAAGTGTATTGGGTAGGTACTAATCACGAGAATTTGTCGTATATACTGAAATTTGTGGCTCAAACTCAAATTCTTATTAAAAGGAAGCTTAGTTGGTAAAATATTGAGAAAATGTCAGCGAGAGAGTCATACATAGAGTGAAAACCACACAGAGATAAAGATAGACAGACAGACAAATATAGACAGAGACAGGGGGAAGGATACGGGAGATAAGACCACCATTAAACCCACCTCCAGCGGCACCAAAGGGAATATTTTTTTTGGGGGGGTGAGACGAGACAAACAGATGGTGTATACTGTGGCGCTCCCAGGGTGTAGGGTGTGTCGAGGACCTTTATGCTGCCCTAGTGTTATACAGGTACTCTCTCTCTCTCTCTCTCTCTCTCTCTCTCTCTCTCTCTCTCTCTCTAATAATCTACCACCCTAGGCTACTTTTAGATATTTCCCCCTAAGAGAATTAATGAACCGGGAAAAATATTATAGGAGGCACCTGCTGGACGCGTAAATATATACATATATAAATTTGCATATTATGGTCCGTCGGGGTGAGGCAGCTCGTGCTTCTCAGGCCAGCAAGAATACCATAAAATCTAGATTGATGGAAGATGCTGAGGAGCCACAAGATAACGATGATGCAGGCTGACCGTGGGGAGAGGACGGGGTGGGGGAGTGGGGGGGGGACTATGGTGAGGGACAGTTTACATTAGTGAGGCAGAAAGACAGACAGATAAATTAACATAAGTGAAAAATTACTATCCACATCTATATAACAGGAAGAATTGATCAATAGAATAATAATAACAATAATAATAAAAACAAAGGCAAAGGAAATTAACAATACAATGAAACGGGAACCAAAACAAACAGACAATACATAAAGGTGAAGTATAATGAAGTGAAAATAGAGATGTAACTTCAAGGAGAGGGGAAACGGCATGAGAAAACTCTGATGAAAGGGAAGAGGGGGAAGCGATAAATTGGATAAGTTGACAAAAATGATAGAATGAGAGTGATATAAGAATACTGTGAACGGATGAGGAGGAGGAGGAGACAGGCAATAAATGGGAAGAATGAATAAAGAGATAACAAGTGAATGGAAAGAATGAAAAAATAGATAGAGTAATTGGAAAGAATGAAAGAAGCTATGAAGAGAGAATGAAACAAGAGATAAAGAGTAAACGGGAAGAATGGATGAAAGGATAAAGAGTAAATGGCAATAATGAAAGGAGAAATAAAGAGTAAATGGGAAGAATGAGTGAAAAGAAATAATGAAAAATAGATAAAGAGGGAATGGAGAGAATGAAAGAAGAGATAAAGAGTAAATGGAAAAAATGAAAGAAGGAATAAAGAAGAGAATGTGAAGAATGAAATAAGAGATAAAAAGTAAATAGGAGAAATGAAAGAAGATAAAGAGTAAATAGAAGGAATGAAAGAAGAGACAAAGAGTGAATGGATAGAATGAAAGAAGAGATACATGTAAATGGGAAGAATGAATAAATAAATAATAAATGGAAAGAATGAAAAATGAGATAGAGAAAGAGAGAAGAGATGAATAATAAATGGATGAAGGAACATATGAAGAGTAAAAGACAGAGAAACAAGCAGACAGCGTAAACAGACTAGACCATAAATAACACTCGACCAGATGACAGGTTCAAAAGATTGACCAAGAGAAAGTTAGGGAGAAGCAAGACAGACTAACAGACAGGAAAATTACTGGACAGTAACCAGAAAGACAGACTGACAGTCAACCTAACAGACAGGAAAATTAGTGGACAGAAACCACTAAGACAGACTCATAGTCAACCTAACAGACAGGAAAATTAGTGGACAGTAAACCAGAAAGACAGACCGAAAGATAACCTAACTGTCAGGCAAATCAGTGGACAGCAACGAGTAAGACAGACTGAAAGACAACCTAACAGACAGACAAATAACCACAAAAACAGACTGACAAACAGCCTAACACACACGCAAATTAGTGGACAGTAACCAGAAAGCCAGACTAACAAACAGACAGACAAATGATATCACTTCACAGTGATTCAACGAGGGAAGGGAAAAAATAGTCCAGTCAGTTGCCAGAATAAACCAGGTTATTTCAGCATCATAAAAACATCACAAAGTTACGCATTTTTCGTAACCCTGTTTTAAGAGGAAAAAAATGTTGTGGCGGAAATAGCACAGGCATTAAAGATCAAGAGAGAGAGAGAGAGAGAGAGAGAGAGAGAGAGAGAGAGAGAGAGAGAGAGAGAGAGAGAGAGAGTATGGGGAAGAAAGAGTGTATGTAGGAAAAAGAGAAAGGGGGTGTGGTTCAGAGAGAGAGAGAGAGAGAGAGAGAGAGAGAGAGAGAGAGAGAGAGAGAGAGAGAGAGAGAGAGAGAGAGAGAGAGGGGGAAACCAGTGCGCATTACAGATAAAGAGAAAGGAGAAAAGAGAACGAGGGAAACAAAAAAATAGAGAGAGAGAGAGAGAGAGAGAGAGAGAGAGAGAGAGAGAGAGGACAAACACGAACCATCACAGAGGAAGAATATTCCAATGCTAAATCCAAGAGTTTTTACGAATTTTATCACATTACCAAGGACCAGTCTGTATTGCTCTCTCTCGTTCGTGTGTGTGTGTGTGTGTGTGTGTGTGTGTGTGTGTGTGTGCTCCCATGCAGATTAAACTTGGTTGGTATAAGGCTACGGGAGTAAACCCCGAATGAAAAATTTGAGGTGGAGCCCTGCATCAGGCAGGCATGCTTAGAGAGCTCCAGTAAGACCACAACGGCAGTATAGGCGGAACAGGTGACCACTATGGGAACCTAACGACTACACCAGCGGACGAAAGCAATGCCTGATGGACAGGCTACTAAGCCAAAACCCAACAAACGGGGCTATCGGCCGTCCATTGCAACTCTCCGTCTCCCCAGTTGTTGCTCCTGCCTCACCACATAAATCAACTCACGAACAGCCATCATCCAGCTCATCATACTTCTCAACATCATCAAAATCCCTATACCCCCAAAAGTTCTATGGCGATGGACAAGTGGCGACGGGGACAGGCAGAGATGACTGCCAGGAATCTCGAGTCACAAATCTGCACATAGACGGCATAGATAAGATGGTCGTTTATGAACTGGGATCTAGGCAGCAGTGCAATCCGGTCCTGTCTGTACAACTGAGCAGCCCTTTCGAGGAGTCACTCTGCTCACCCAACATGAGGAGGGGGCTAGAAAAGGTGCCCTAAACATAGCCTGCCGAATGAACCAACCTGATTAGGAAACTGCACCCAGTAAAGTCATCTTTATGCGGTGGAAAACAAAATCATGATCACAGATCCAAACATAAGCAAACTATACAACCTCTTAGGGTCTCTGCATGGAATGCAGCGACCATAAGAAGACCCACACTTGTGGCAAAAGAGCTGGCTAGGTATAACATCGACATAGCAGCCATTAGTGAGTCCCGGCACCCAGACGAGGGTCAACTCACAGAATAGGGGTGTGGCTATACCTTTTTCTTGAAGGGTAAGCCAGCTGTGGAGAGAAAGTGCATTTATGAAGTTGACTTTGCCATCCGCCAATACATCCTACATAGAATAACTAAAATGCCTATTGTGATCAACGAGCGCCTCATGACGCTCCGAGTCAAACTGAATTAATCACGGCATGCCTTCTTCATCAGTGCTTACACCCCAACACTGGATGCAGAGGATGACATCAAGGAGCCCTTTTATGCCGACCTTGACAGAGTTCTAACCTCTATCCCTAAAGAAGATAAGGTTGTGTTCCTAGGTGACTTGAATGCCTAAGTTTATAGTGATACTGACATTTGGCAGGGAATCATAGGAAGAAATGGACTAGGTAAGTGTAATCCTAATGGCCTACTCCTCTATAGCATGTGTGCTACACACAACCTCATCATCAAGCCGAGAAGTTCAAGGATTTATGGTAACACCCATGATGCAAACGCTGGCATTGATTTATTGACCACATCATTGTCAGAGGAGATCGCCGAGATTTCCTCATCACCAAAGCCATACGTGGCTCAAACCACTGCGACACTGATCATCGGCTTGTCAGAGCCAAGCTGTCACTTCATGTTGCCACAAAACGGCAGAGGCAGCAAACCTCTAGAAGAGGTTTTAACACTGAGCATCTGAAGGATCCAGCGGTAGCACATGGGCTATTCTCAACACAGTTATAACAAAAACCTACAGAGACCCTCGGCCAGACCAAAAGAATAACACCAGGACTAGTGTGATGAAAATGACCCAGAAATCAATGTACTCGATGATGATAAATGTGCTGCTTTAACTGACTGGCAGAACAACCCTCAGTCTCGGACCTTCTTCAAGAAGAAAGCAGAAGCCCAGCATATACTTTGCAATCTAAAGAACGACTGGTTTAAAAATAAAGCATGTGAAACACAAAAAGTTGCAGATCAACACAAGATGCGCGATTTTTTTATTCCAGTAAAACAATTTATGGGCCAGTCACTCATGGCATATCCCCCTCCACTCATCCGATGGTAACTCCCTAATTAAAGACAAAGAAGGCATCTATTAATGATGGAAAGAGCACTATCATTTGCTGCTCAACTGAAACACCGATGTGGATGTCCTGACTACCCAGCAGGTCCCTCACCATCCAGAGCTGACCCACCTCAGCTATCCTCCATCCCTGGATGAGGTAGCAACTGGCATCAAACAGATAAAAAATAACAAAGCCTCAGGGCCTGATGGAATCCCAGCTGAGGTGTATAAAGCAGGAGGACCTCTGCTTACCAGCCGTCCCTACTCTCTCCTGGAGAATATATGGGAAAGGGAGGAAATCCCTAAGCTCTTACTGACGCCTCCATCGTCAATATATATAAAAACAAGGGAGACCGGTCAGACTGTAGCAACTAACGCGGGATCTCGCTGCTGTCTGTAGCTGGCAAGATTATCGCCCAAGCCTTCCTAAACAGACTTCTTCTTGACTCGGAAAACTTCGACCCAGAATTCCATGTGGTTTTAGACCATCACGTGGCACCACTGACATGATCTTTGCTGCCCGCCAGATACAGGAAAATGCAGAGAACCGTGCCGTTACCTGTACATGGCCTTCATCGACCTAACCAAGGTCTTTGAGTCGGTCAACAGGGAAGCCCTCTGGCGGACCCTCAGCCGTTTTGGCTGCCCACCAAAATTCATCGCCATTGTGAGGCAACTCCACGATGGCACGAACAGCAGTGTCCTGCAAAATGGCACCCAGTCTGAGTTCTTCCCCTTCCAAACGAGGGTAAAACAAGGATATGTACTGGCACCAACTCTCTTTTCCATTTTCTTAGCTGCCTTTCTTACTCATGCCAGTGCCAATTTTGCCGGCGGGGTGGAAATCGAGTACCTCATGAAGGGGCTTTTAAACAAAAAACGACTCCAGTCAGGAACAAAGTTGTCAGCAGCCTCCATTACTAATCTTCAGTACGCAGATGACCTCACCCTTGTCTCTCATACTAAACACGACCTACAGGAGATCCTGAACACTTATGCAGATGCGTTTGCACACTTCGGCCTTGAGGTGAATGTACATAAGACTAAGATTCTCTTTCAACCTGCCCGTGGTTCAGCCACACCTTCATCATCCATCCAGCTTAACGGTACTAAACTCTAATGTTACCCACTTTCGATATCTCGGCTATCACCTGCCCGCCACCGCGGACATCGATGAATAGATTCAGCATCGGATCAGATGTGCATCTCAAGCCTTTGGCAGACTCCGTACCCGTGTCTTCAGCTGTAGGGAGCAGAAATTATCTACAAAGTTGTATGTATATCGAGCAGTGGTCCGTACAGGAGGCACCTCAAGGCACTTCAAAACTTTCACCAATGTAGTCTATATTCCATCATCCGAGTTCGCTGGGAAGATAAAAGAACAAATGCCAGTATTATCGCTGACACCAACTGTAGGAGCATCGAGGCTACCATCATCCATGAACAACTCCGTTGGACTGGCCATGTTACCCGCACGGACGACAATAGACTGCCAAGCCAGCTACTTTTCAGTCTCCTAACGAATAGTAAACGTAACGCTGGCGTGCAGCTGAAAAGGTATAAGGATAGTACTGTATTAAGACAAACTTGAAAAAGTGCCAAATCAACCCCTTCACCTGGGAGACGATTACTCCACACCGTAATGCTTGGAAGAGCACCACACAAGAAGGTGTCAATACTTTCAAGTTAGCCTCAGTGCAAGCCGAGGCAGACAAGCGTCAACGCCGAAAGGAAACTGCCGCCGCCCCTCCCGCACTAGATGTAGCCCTTCACACGTGCAACATCTGTGAACGACCCTGCCGGTCCCGTATCGGCCTCTTTAGTCACCCCAGAACTCACCAACGAAGGTGACATCCTTAATAACTCATATCATTTTATCATAGCTGGATGATCGTCATACTCATTTCCGAGTGAAAAAAGTAGTAGTAGTAGAGTGTGTGTGTTTACTTTGAGCAAAAATACAGGTTAATGAAAAATAATATGAGGTTAATTCTCTTGACGATTTTCTCTGTCTGTGTCTGTCTGTCTGTCCGTTCTGTCTATCTCCCCTTCGCTCTCTGTCTGTTTGCTTATCTGTCTCTCTCCCTTCCCCGTGTATTTCATTTTCAGTCTTCTCCTGTTCGCTTAATTTTTCATTTCACCCTTCGTTTTCTTTCTCCCTTTCCTTCTCATCCTAGGATTATCACACAATCCCATAATCTCAGTGTAATTACAGACAAGTAATCCCGTAGCATAATTTTAAGCCGGTGAACTTGACTGGCTCATCTAAGACTTGATTATCATATCATGTTAGAGAGAGAGAGAGAGAGAGAGAGAGAGAGAGAGAGAGAGAGAGAGAGAGAGAGAGAGAGAGAGAGAGAGAGAGAGAGCTTCTCTTTATAATCTACTTGGCTAAACCGTTTATTTAATACTGACAGCGGGTCACATAGGCCTGGCGGCACGTTAGAAGTAGAGTGAATAGGAGACATTGTAAAGTTAGCTAGCTTGGGGGGGGGGGGGGTAGGTCTTCTGCTCCACGAACTTGCGATTCTATAGGACAAAAGAACAAGCTATGGACAGGAAAAAATCGTTCATATATTTTTTGCAGCATATCATTATTATTGTTTTCATCATTATTATTATTATTATTATTATTATTATTATTATTATTATTATTATTGACTTTGTTGGTACAGGTACCTTATTTAAAAAGCATTATTTCCTCAAAACAATTATTCCCTGGTGGCATTCAGAAATCTTGATTCAGAGCAACAAGGGCTTTACACACTGAGCCAGTTTTCATGCTCTTAATAATATGCTTTCCATAAACAAACTTGAAAATTAACAATTATAAGGAAATTCATCATCAAATATACTAAATCCGACATTATTATTTTTTTTTTACATTCAGGTATTCAATTTTTTTCTATTTTTTCCAGCTGAATCTGTGATAGTATGTGCACGTCTGTATGTCTGCTCCTATTGTGTTTTTAACAACCATTAAAAGATTAAATTTCACAGGCTTATTGGTTCAGGCCTCCACTCACAATACTTTGATTTTACCATGTTTTGTACCTGACAATAACAGGGTTTACGCGGTGTAATGGACGGGGAATATTATCTCTCTCTCTCTCTCTCTCTAATTATTTATTCACTTATAATTACCAATACATACTAGAATATTAACTACACTACAGGTACTTGGAATAACAAACTAAATGTTATGTTATATTGAATCATTAATAACACATTGCTCTCAGCCACACCACAGCCACACCATTCACCAGAGACAAGACTCAGGAATAAAAGGAAGTAGAGTAAAGAAGGAATAACTGGAACACTGACTTACACTCCAGGTAATCAATTTGTATCATCTTACCTGAAGCGTTAGCCATTGTGTATCATTATGGAGAGAGAAAAAACACCATGAAGAGATGATATTTATTATATGTGAAATTTGGTTATGAAAGCCTTTGAAAGTATAGTAATAATATATTCCCTGGAGTGCAGTACTGGCCATGCTGCCTCTTGGTGTGTCAAAGGCTTAGTATACAGTATAGTCATGCCTATAGGATCCATGTTCACTTTTTAACTACTGTAATCACAAACTCGAGTTTATTCATCTAGAAAAACATAAGTGAACGAGAGTATAAATTCTTGTAAGGATAAAACTCTACAATGAGGTCGTGTGGCAGGATAAATGTGATAATTTAAGGAGCGGCATGATAAGTCACAGGACACTCACAGGAAACATCAACATCTGGATAAGAGAACAGCAAGAAGTGGACGCATTACCCACTAAAAAGACAAAAAACACTCGGAATCATATTATATTATTTCTCTGTAAACGTGGAATTTCTTGCATAAATAAATTCCTGGGTGATTTAAGCTTTCAAAACTCTCCAAACAATTGAAAAAATAAATTAAAAAAATTTACAAATGAAAATGCCGATATGTTCTCCCTTCCTTCCCATGCATAGTGTTAAAAAAAAAAGATCTTTTAGTGAATAGGTTTCTGAGAGCCATTGAGTCTTTCCCCAACACTGTCCAAAACAGTATGGCTTCACGTGATGTGCTTTTGGGAAACTTATTTACCACAAGATTGGATGCCGGTGGAAGTCTAGGTAAGGCGTGGTGAAGCGTCGGTGTTTGAGAAGTATATTCCTGTATTTTAGGAGATATTATTTCCTGGGTGTTACGTAGGTTAGGTTAGGTTATGGTTAGATGAAGCATGTTATGACGTGAATAATCCTATATGTATTACAACGGATATCCAAATTATTAAGAAATAATAATAATAATAATAATAATAATAATAATAATAATAATAATAATAATAATAATTCGATGAATAAAAAAGCCCATTTAACGTAATGAAAAAATGAATAAATAATGCAAATGAATGGAAGAAACTAAAATTGACACCAATGTCAATGATAATTACATTTAAAAGTAATAAATATTTCCTAATTACGCGGCAATAATCACAAATTTATATCATAAACACCGAATTACAAAACGATTACATGAAAACCAATTATCTAGATATATAATAACAAAACAAAATATACAATGACTTACGATATCACTCGACAAAGCATACAATGACTTACGATATCACTCGACAAAGCATACAATGACTTACGATATCACTCGACAAAGCATACAATGACTTACGATATCACTCGACAAAGCATACAATGACTTACGATATCACTCGACAAAGCATACAATGACTTACGATATCACTCGACAAAACATACAATGACTTACGATATCACTCGACAAAGCATACAATGACTTACGATATCACTCGACAAAACATACAATGACTTACGATATCACTCGACAAAACATACAATGACTTACGATATCACTCGACAAAACATACAATGACTTACGATATCACTCGACAAAGCATACAATGACTTACGATATCACTCGACAAAACATAGAAGCCCAGACCGTCAGCTGCCTTGAACAGCCTCCTTTACGGGCGTCAAAAGATCCAGTCAGATACTTGTCGACGTGTGCAAAGGAAAGTCAAATATTGGTTGAGATCTTACCACTGGACAGAGGGGAAGGAGGGCGAAGGAGGAAGAAAAGGAAGAGGAGGAGGGGGTGGTGGTGGAAAAGGAGGTGGAGAAGGAGGGGTAGTAGGAGGAGGAAGAGGAGAAGGTGTTTGTCTGGTGCTTCTAAGGTGCCGACGACAGGGAAGAGAAATTGGGCTGGTCTTGCTGGATGTGGTAGGGAGAGAAGGGGAGAGGGAGGAAGGGAGAGAGGGAGGAAGGGAGAGAGGGAGGAAGGGAGAGAGGGAGGAAATAAAAAGAGGAAGAGAGGGGTAATGCACTGTGGTCGAGTTATATTTGTGTGTGTGTGTGTGTGTGTGTGTGTGTGTGTGTGTGTGTGTGTGTCTGTGTGTGTGTGTGTGTGTGTGTGTGTGTGTGTGTGTGTGTGTGTGTGTTCCTATGCCTGTACCTGCGCATAAACTCGTTCTATATCCACCTACAAAAAAAAAACAGACTAAAAAAAAACTGAAAGCAATTATATCACTTTTGTAACATATTCAAACTAACGTAAAATGTACATTAAAATCACTCCCAGCCTTTGTTGTCATCCATCATAATAATTACCTCTTAACTTATATATATTTTAAAAGACACTGAGTTAGTGTTATGATAATTATGGACACACACACACACACACAACACACACACACACACACTCAACACAAACTAAAACGGAACAAGTAGATGGCTAGAAAAAATATTTAACTTTCTTTCATAAATTACTGATGGTTGTTTCATTTTTTTTTTACTTTCCTCAACTAATAAACTTTTAATTTGGCATTTTGTTAATCCAGGTATTTTTTATTTACTCTTAGGTTAGAATCAATGGTCATGGTTGATACTCTTAGTTTTTTATATAATCATTTTCACAATTTACTTATTTATATTTTATTTATTTATTTATTCATTTATTTATAACCTCATTAGATGTTTATAATGATTTATTTTTACTTGACAAAGTTCCTGGAGAGAGAGAGAGAGAGAGAGAGAGAGAGAGAGAGAGAGAGAGAGAGAGAGAGAGAGAGAGAGAGAGAGCCACCAAGCTCAGTGTTGTATAGGGTAATAAATCTCAAGATATTAAAGCCGTTTGTCAACTCCAAGGACAGGAAGTAATGTGCAATGTTGGTTGATCAGAGAGAGAGAGAGAGAGAGAGAGAGAGAGAGAGAGAGAGAGAGAGAGAGAGAGAGAGAGAGAGCCATAAAACAAGGTCGGGATAAAGTGGCCCCGCATTAATCTCTGGGATGTATTACTTCCACTTTTCTCGGAATGTAAGACTCTACCGTACTACAATGGATGGCTACGTGTGTGTGTGTGTGTGTGTAACAAATTTACCCCCAAGGATATCACAATAATGAGAAACAAAACGTCTTCAGGATCTCCAACACCTAGAGACATCTCCAAGGGACATTTCTAGGATCTCCACGCTGCTTTGGTGACCCCCCTCCGTACCCCTCCCACCCTCCCTCTCATCAGCCTTCTAGGTAACAGGACGGAGGGAGCGTCTCATTGCCTCCGTTGACTCAATTACATCTCCAACTTCTCCTCTGTGTGCGTAAATCTTCCTCACCATCTGACACCAACTTTGTGTTCATCCTCCTCATGGGGTCCACCGCCTAACTGAAGGATGGAGCGAGGTGGGGAGGTGAGGTAGTGAGGTGGGGAGGTGAGGTGGGGAGGTGAGGTAGTGAGGTGGGGAGGTGAGGTGGGGAGGTGAGGTAGTGAGGTGGGGAGGTGAGGTGGGGAGGTGAGGTGGGGAGATGAGGTAGTGAGGTGGGGAGATGAGGTAGTGAGGTGGGGAGGTGAGGTAGTGAGGTGGGGAGGTGAGGTAGTGAGGTGGGGAGGTGAGGTAGTGAGGTGGGGAGGTGAGGTAGTGAGGTGGGGAGGTGAGGTAGTGAGGTGGGGAGGTGAGGTAGTGAGGTGGGGAGGTGAGGTAGTGGGGTGGGGAGGTGAGGTGGGGAGGTGAGGTAGTGAGGTGGGGAGGTGAGGTAGTGAGGTGAGGTAGTGAGGTGGGGAGGTGAGGTAGTGAGGTGGGGAGGTGAGGTAGTGAGGTGGGGAGGTGAGGTAGTGAGGTGAGGTAGTGAGGTGGGGAGGTGAGGTAGTGAGGTGGGAAGGTGAGGTAGTGAGGTGGGGACGTGAGGTAGTGAGGTGGGGAGGTGAGGTAGTGAGGTGGGGAGGTGAGGTAGTGAGGTGGGGAGGTGAGGTAGTGAGGTCGGGAGGGGAGGTAGTGAGGTGGGGAGGTGAGGTGGGGAGGTGAGGTAGTGAGGTGGGGAGGCGAGGTAGTGAGGTGGGGAGGTGAGGTAGTGAGGTGGGGAGGTGAGGCAGTGAGGTGAGGTAGTGAGGTGGGGAGGTGAGGTGGGGAGGTGAGGTAGTGAGGTGGGGAGGTGAGGTAGTGAGGTGGGGAGGTGAGGTAGTGAGGTGGGGAGGTGAGGTAGTGAGGTGGGGAGGTGAGGCAGTGAGGTGGGGAGGTGAGATAGTGAGGTGGGGAGGTGAGATAGTGAGGTGGGGAGGTGAGGTAGTGAGGTGGGGAGGTGAGGTAGTGAGGTGGGGAGGTGAGGTAGTGAGGTGGGGAGGTGAGGTAGTAAGGTGGGAAGGTGAGGTAGTGAGGTGAGGTGGGGAGGTGAGGTGGGGAGGTGAGGTAGTGAGGTGGGGAGGTGAGGTAGTGAGATGGGGAGGTGAGGTAGTGAGATGGGGAGGTGAGGTAGTGAGATGGGGAGGTGAGGTAGTGAGGTGGGGAGGTGAGGTAGTGAGGTGGGGAGGTGAGGTGGGGAGGTGAGGCAGTGAGGTAAGAAGGTGAGGTAATGAAGAGAGGGAGGTAAGGAGGGAGGTGGTATGTTTACACCTGTTTGTCAATCATCAACCATTTGTTTACCTTTGCGTGTCGGTAACCACATTATTTATTCAACCATTGTCACTGTCAAACAACCCCCGATTGTCATAACCCCGCCTTGTGTTCCCTTAAATATAATAAACAACGTTATTTTTTTTGTACATGCTTGTCACTGATACTGTGTCGTTATTTACAGAGGATGCGCCATTATGCGGGATGGTCGGAGGACAACGAGTATTACCTCACTATGAAGGAGATCCACGCTGACTTCTTTGAGTGTCTCTTGGAACACGTAGGCAAGATCGAGCCTGAGTACGGCTTCGGTAAGTTCGTCAGCTCAACATTGATTTCACCTGCATAGTGTCAGCTCTAACTCTACTTACTATACCTAAAACACATCCAATCTGCAGCATATTTTCTAGATAGTGGACAGACATTTACAGCGTACATTTATCTTCTCTTTGTAACTGTTCGATTTTCCAGCCTAAAGAAACAGATACATAAAGACATAAGTGTGATGATACTCTCTTCAGTCCAATCATCTTCTAATGTTTCCTTTAGGTGTCTATTTCTTGCATGCCGCATCGCTCATTGGTCACTGGGCGCACATTATGGAGTTCTAATGGTTTCTTACTAGCCGCTGATGCTGTAAAGATGATGACGGATGGCGCAAGGTCCCGAACTTCCCTGTCCATTATTTTAAATTACCTTTGTCTATTCTTTCTCTCTGTCTGATCTCGTGTTTATTATCTGTTTACTATTTATCACATCTCTTTTGTCAATGTTTTCTTTTGTTAATGTAACTGCATCTGTCTGTCTCTTCTAGCGGTTAGTTTCTGATATTTTCACTTACTTCTTCAGTAGATTTGACTTTCCTTTTGTATTTTACTTCGTTATACTAGAATCTTGATATGTCGAGTGATCGGAACATTTATTATCCCTCTGAGTAATCCAGGTCCCGACTCCTTGTCCCTCTATGCTCCATTTAACTCTCTCTTGGGTCCGCAGAGTTTGACGTAGACCGAATCCCAGACCGAGTCCAAATGTACCAATGGCTCAACATGTGGGGGAACCTCACTCACGGAGCCAGAGCCATGGTCGACTTCCCTATCTGGCTCCAAATCCTCCCCAAGATCCTCTTCAAGGTCATCAATAGGACAGGTAAGGTCTTTAAAAGGTCATCAATAGGACAGGTAAGGTCTTTAAAGCTCATCATCAGTACAGGTAAGATCTTTAAGGCCATCAACAGTACAGGTAAGGTCTTTAAAGGTCACATGGAAAGTCTTTATGTGAGGTTTTTGGAGGACAATTGTTGAGAAGACGAGATGAACGTCTCTCCTTCTGGTTATCACTGTAAGTGCATATAAAACCGCGTTCAACTCTTTGATGTAGAAAGGCATGTTACAATGTATGCACTTATGAGATTAAAATAGTGGTTTCTTTAGGTTTCTTTGTGAAGAAACAATTCTTTCTTCTCCTCTGTTACACTATAAAGATGATTTAAATTTCCATGACTGGCGGTAAATAAGGAACTTGTACATACTATGACAATAAGAGTTGCCAGCAGTATATGTTTTATGAAGGCCAAATATTAAAGCCAGAACCAACAAACTATGAAAATATAAAGGATGAAGAATATAGGAAATTATATCATAAGGAACCAAGAACAGGAACGATGTATATAACATTCTTAACTCCGTCCATTATATTATATTGAAAAATTCATCATTATGTCAGATAAACAGAATTTTTACTCTTTTAAATCATCACCATCATCCTGCTGAGAGAGAGAGAGAGAGAGAGAGAGAGAGAGAGAGAGAGAGAGAGAGAAAAAGAGAGAGAGAGAGAGAGAGAGGCGTTCATCACAAATCAGGTACATATACGTATTAAGAACTAACTACTATAATATACTATCTCCAGCTGCACTGTTAGATAATTATACCAATACAAACTACCATACGACATAGACATATTTACAGGTAGGAACTAACACCCTCTTCTTCTACAGACGATGGCATTGTGTCTTACGAGGAGCTGCGGTGTTTCTATGCCCTCTTTATCAAGCTCCCAGAAGACCAGGTGGACAACATTACCGAAGAAGCCTATCGGGCCCTCACCTCGGTCAGTGAGGTGGTAGTGGTAGTAGTAGTAGCAATTTAATAGTAGAAGCAAGAGCAGTAGTAGTAGTCGTAATAGTAGTAGTAGTAATAGTAGTATTTTAATAGTAGTAGGATAGCTACTTATGTATTAGGATATTTAATTTTAAGGTAATAAAATGGAGGCGAAGGTGTGGCTATTGGGGGAGGCTGGAGGCCACGTACTAGTAGTAGTAGTAGTATGCAATGTATGCAATTGGCCTATCAGTGCTCCGACAAGAAATAAAATTTGAAACTACCGGGGTCAAACAAGTGGCATATGCTGATGACCTTACAGGAGCAGGAAAAGTGGAGGACATCAAAAAGTGGTGGGACTTGGTAACATCTCGAGGTCCACAAATAGGGTACCACCCAAACGCTAGCAAGTCCTTCCTCATAGTGAAGCCAGAACATTATGAACGGGCTTTGGAGGTTTTTGGCGGAAGTGAGGTCAAAGTAACTAAGGACGGCCAAAGACATCTAGGCGCAGTAATTGGCACTACGGACTTCAAGACCGAGTATGTAGCTGGAAAGGTGAATGAGTGGGTTAGCGAAATCCAAGCTCTATCTGAGATTGCTAACACAGAGCCACATGCGGCCTTTGCAGCATTCACCCATGGAGTCAAGCATCGCTGGAACTACCTGATGCGTACCATCCCTGAGATCGGACCCCTCATCCACCCTCTGGAAGAAGCCATCAGTGTCAAGTTCATTCCCAAACTAGTGAAACACCCTGACTGAACCCCAGTAGAAAGAACACTTCTTGCACTTCCACCAAGACTGGGAGGGATGGGACTAACTAATCCAGAGGAGATTGCTGACACTGAACATCAAAATTCACTTAAGCTCACGGCAGCCCTCACTGACCACATAATAGCCCAGAATGCAACAGGGGAAGTGGACACCAGCGAAGTAAATAAGATCCGTAGGGCCATTACAACAGATCGGCAGCACTGCCAAAATGACATGTTGCAGCAACTATTGCTGCAGGTTCCAGAAAATTTGACAAAAAAAGTAGCTATAGCGCAGGAGGTGGGCGCCTCGAACTGGTTAACTACGTTACCGATAAGGGCAAATGGTTTCAGCCTTAACAAACAAGAATTTACAGATGCCATTGCTCTAAGGTACGGTTGGCCAGTAGATGGTTTGCCCTCCCAATGCGTGTGTGGCTCTTCCTACGACGGCGATCACGCCATGGTCTGCAAGAAGGGGGGCTTCATATGCATGAGGCATGACGAGGTAAGGGATCTCACAGCAAATATGTTGAAGGAAATCTGCCGGGACGTCATGGTAGAACCGACCCTCCTTCCACTGGATGGTGAGACCTTCCAACACAGGACTTCAAACACATCTAACGAAGCCCGTGTGGACGTCAGTGCTCGAGGATTCTGGACGCGGGGACAGCGAGCTTTCTTCGACATCAGGATTTTTGATCCCATGGCCACTTGTCACCGTAACCTAGCTCTCGATGCTGCGCATAGGAGGAACGAGAACGACAAGAGAAGGGCATATGGGGAGAGAATTCAAAGTGTTGATCAAGGCAGCTTCACTCCTCTAGTGTTCACAACCTCTGGTGGGATGGGCCCAAGTGCAAGATGTTTCTACGCCAGACTCGCGGAGCTGATCTCCGAACAGAAGCAGCAGCCCAGAAGTTATGTCACAGCCTGGATGAGATGTCGACTGTCCTTCTCTCTCCTTCGGTCGGCTTTGCTCTGCCTCAGGGGAACGAGAGCTTCTGCCCCTACTCCGACAACTGCTGCAGATATTGACTATGAGGCTACAGTCACTGAATGCCGCATGGATCTGCGGCTCAACTAATTTAACACAGATAGGATAGCTTCTTATGTATTAGGATATTTAATATTAAGGTAAATAAATGGTGGCGAAGGTGTGGCTATTGGGGGAGGCTGGAGGCCACGTTAAAAAAAAAAAAAAAAAAAAAAAAAAAAAAAAAAAAAAAAGGAGTAGTAGCATAAGTAGCATAAATTGGAAATATTCCGTGTGTTTACCGGCGTTCACCAAGTGAGTGGTGACCTGTGCTGGGTCGGTGGGGGGATAATGAGAAGGCTTGGCGCCAAGGTCAGCGTCGTTAGGCCTACTGTGACAGGGGTGGTCCCGAGACTATCGCCCCTATGGGGCCGAGAGTGCTGCCCATGCGGTCGCCCCCACCCCCCCCCCCCCCCACCATAGTAACGGACTCTTAATGTAGGGTCTCGACGAACCTAGTGAGTATACATAACTGATATTACACCAGTGAGACCATATAAATGGTGGTTATTTGTGCCAAGGATATAGAAACTAGTGCTTGGTGTGACAAACTCTTGTCCATAGTGTATCATTCTGATGTATGGATGGTCGCTATTAGGGGGGGTAGCCTACACACCCACGCGCGCACGTATGCCCCTACTACCTGGACACAGCAGTCCAGCCTGTCACCTCTCCGCCCTTCCCTCATAAGAACCAGTATAATCTTGTGCCTCGGACTAAATCAGATGTCCGGAGGCGGACGTTACCGTCGCCCAAGGTGCTGTTCACTATGCCTGGTAACATTCCTTGCTGCGTCTGTGCTAGCCCGAACCAAAACTGCACAAATTGTGTTTGTGCCAGAAACAACCGACCATGTGTGGATTGCAGGAAGCTAGACCAGTGTCGGAACCCACGTCGCAGGGAGCCGACACAGGTGGCCACAGTGGATATCGCCGGGACCCAACTACCCGATGATATCCGAAATGATAGCAGTGAGTCTACTCAACCCGAAAATGTAGTACTAATAAATGCTGCTCCCTCAGTAGCAGGTGTCCACGAGGAGAATGAGAGACAGCCGCCTCAGTGGAATGGCATGTCGATGGAAAATGCAGACGTATGGGTCAAAGAAACCTACTCAGAAATTGTCAAGTGGTCGCCCGCTAACTTATTTGAACCACCCAAGTGTGCGGCCACCAAAGAAATGATTCGGGAGATGACTCGCTTCATGACTGATTACACTCAGGACCGCTTCCTCGCCCCCCTAGCTCTTCAAATACTGGCAATAATACCACATCTATTTTGTCAGAGGACACACACAAAGGCTAAGCACAAAGAAAATGTGGCGGCAATGAAGAGAAGATTGACAATCTGGCAGACTGGGGCCTTAGATGATCTCCTATGTGAAGCAAGAACACTGCAGGAGAGACTAAAATTCACGGGTGACGGAAAGCAAAACACCGATGACGTGGCAAGAAAATTTGGAAACAAAATGCGTGTGGGAAAAGTGTCTCTCGCGGTAAGATCTCTCACACAGGAATCCTCCGGTGGGGTGATGCCAATAAACAGAGAGACATTAAAACTATTGAAAGAGAAACATCCCCCTGCAAGCGAAGATGAAGGCATCAGGCTCCAGGGTGACTATATCCCACCAAATGCTGTCCTGTTCGAGAAAATAACAGGAGAGATGGTGTGGAAAAAGGCACTGAAGACTCGAGGAGGAGCCGGCCCTTCAGGTCTGGATGCAAACGGTTGGAGAGTCATCCTCAGCACAAACAAGTTTGGCCCTGTAGCAAGCGATCTCTGCACTGCCATTGCCACCCTTGCAAGAAAGCTTGCATCCTCTCACTGCCATCACCTCCAGGCCCTGACGGCCTGCCGCCTTATTCCTCTGGAAAAGAAACCAGGATGTAGACCTATAGGGGTGGGGGAAGTGCTGAGGCGGATCATCGGTAAGTGCATAATGGAGGTGGTAAAGGACGATGTCAGGGCAGCAGCAGGGAACCTACAAGTGTGTGCTGGCCACCAGGCTGGTGGGGAGGCGGCCATTCACGCCATGAGATTGATATTTGAGCAGCGTGATTGTGAGGCCGTTCTCCTGGTGGATGCTTCAAACGCATTCAACATACTTAACCGCAAGGCTGCACTGCACAACATCAAGATCAAGTGTCCTAGCTTTGCGATGTATGTTGAAAATTCGTATAGGAATCCCTCAGACCTCTACGTAGTAAACAACAAGGCTCTACGAGGTGATACCATCCTACAGTCGACCGAGGGAACAACACAGGGGGACCCCGTAGCAATGGCAATGTATGCAATTGGACTATCAGTGCTCCAACAAGAAATAAAATTTGAAACAACCGGGGTCAAACAAGTGGCATATGCTGATGACCTTACAGGAGCAGGAAAAGTGGAGGACATCAAAAAGTGGTGGGACCTGGTAACATCGCGAGGTCCACAAATAGGGTACCACCCAAACGCTAGCAAGTCCTTCCTCATCGTGAAGCCAGAACATTATGAACGGGCTTTGGAGGCTTTTGGCGGAAGTGAGGTCAAAGTAACTAAGGACGGCCAAAGACATCTAGGCGCAGTAATTGGCACTACGGACTTCAAGACCGAGTACGTAGCTGGAAAGGTGAATGAGTGGGTTAACGAAATCCAAGCTCTATCTGAGATTGCTAACACAGAGCCACATGCGGCCTTTGCAGCATTCACCCATGGAGTCAAGCATCGCTGGAACTACCTGATGCGTACCATCCCTGAGATCGGACCCCTCCTCCACCCTCTGGAAGAAGCCATCAGTGTCAAGTTCATTCCCAAACTAGTGAAACACCCTGACTTAACCCCAGCAGAAAGAACACTTCTTGCACTTCCACCAAGACTGGGAGGGATGGGACTAACTAATCCAGAGGAGATTGCTGACACTGAACATCAAAATTCACTTAAGCTCACGGCAGCCCTCACTGACCACATAATAGCCCAGAATGCAACAGGGGAAGTGGACACCAGGGAAGTAAATAAGATCCGTAGGGCCATTACAACAGATCGGCAGCACTGCCAAAATGACATGTTGCAGCAACTATTGCTGCAGGTTCCAGAAAATTTGACAAAAAAAGTAGCTATAGCGCAGGAGGTGGGCGCCTCGAACTGGTTAACTACGTTACCGATAAGGGCAAATGGTTTCAGCCTTAACAAACAAGAATTTACAGATGCCATTGCTCTAAGGTACGGTTGGCCAGTAGATGGTTTGCCCTCCCAATGCGTGTGTGGCTCTTCCTATGACGGCGATCACGCCATGGTCTGCAAGAAGGGGGGCTTCATATGCATGCGGCATGACGAGGTAAGGGATCTCACAGCAAATATGTTGAAGGAAATCTGCCGGGACGTCATGGTAGAACCGACCCTCCTTCCACTGGATGGTGAGATCTTCCAACACAGGACTTCAAACACATCTAACGAAGCCCGTGTGGACGTCAGTGCTCGAGGATTCTGGACGCGGGGACAGCGAGCTTTCTTCGACATCAGGATTTTCGATCCCATGGCCACTTGTCACCGTAACCTAGCTCTCGATGCTGCACATAGGAGGAACGAGAACGACAAGAGAAGGGCATATGGGGAGAGAATTCAAAACGTTGATCAAGGCAGCTTCACTCCTCTAGTGTTCACAACCTCTGGTGGGATGGGCCCAAGTGCAAGATGTTTCTACGCCAGACTCGCGGAGGTGATCTCCGAACAGAAGCAGCAGCCCAGAAGTTATGTTACAGCATGGATGAGATGTCGACTGTCCTTCTCTCTCCTTCGGTCGGCTTTGCTCTGCCTCAGGGGAACGAGAGCTTCTGCCCCTACTTCGACAACTGCTGCAGATATTGACTATGAGGCTACAGTCACTGAATGCCGCATAGATCTGCGGCTCAACTAATTTAACACAGATAGGATAGCTTATTATGTATTAGGGTATTTAATATTAAGGTAAATAAATGGTGGCGAAGGTGTGGCTATTGGGGGAGGCTGGAGGCCACGTTTAAAAAAAAAAAAAAAAAAAAAAAAAAAAAAAAAAGTAGTAGTAGTAGTAGTAGTAGTAGTAGTAGTAGTAGTTAAACAGTTAAGTCTCTTTTTAAATACATCACATATTCTAAAGTTTAGTAACACTTATGAATACATTTATGGCGGGTGTATTAGTATAATTGACTTTCAAGTATTATAAACACAAGCCAGACAGAATTGCATATCAAAACTCAGGAAATCATTAATCTGAATCAAAGAAGTTTTCTTTAGACGTGTTTACATTATATTCCTACAAGATAAAAATAATTATCATAACACATCCCAATTTTTAACGAAAATATATGTTGATGTATTCACCCATTAAGTATGAAGGATCTCTCTGTGCTGAATGAAATCTTCTGACGTTTGCCAAATAAAATATAAAAAGTGGCATCCCGTCGTGAAGAGGTTCGAATTATGCAAAGTCGCAAACAAAGTATCATTAGCTATTAAAAAAAACTCAGGTCTGCTTATTCGCTCACAATTTCCTGTCTTCTTTACTCATACATCTTCTCAACTCCTCAACACCCACCATGGATATAGAGGGATAAAGTGGTCATCTGTATGTGATCTCATCCTCTCTACCTATTTCACTCCCAAAGTGTTGTCGCCTCGTGCTTTCAATAATAAAACTTAGATATTACTTAAATGAACAATACATAGAAAGACCTTTAAGGGTTACTCTAGCCAAACATCAAGATCTAGAAGCAGCTTACGTGTGTGTGTGTGTGTGTGTGTGTGTGTGAGATTGTTACGTTCGTTTACAAGTATTAAATATCTCAGCCCCATTTACCAGATTGTTGTATTTTAGATTACCCCAAAAAATTATACCCAGGTTTTATTTCCTTTTTTTATTTGACAGCTTTCGTGACTCATTATAATGTTTGGTCTACATTTACAGAGTGGCGACTTTCCTCTAACTGAACGAGTGTATCTGATGGCTTTTGCAAACTTCCTTTTGGGCAAGACTCCACACGGGCCTGGAAAATACATCTTCGGAGGCTTCAAGGACAGTGAAGTCGGGCTCTTCCAGGTGGACTACTCTTGTCTTCTAGAACCAAAGGAGGACTAGATCTCCAGCTTTATTTCATGGAATACTCGAGGAGTGATTGGCCCTTCTTGTCCTAAACTTCCTTGTAAATTTGATAATTTTTCTACGTTACTTATGTCTAAACAACTAAGATTAAATATAATTAAGAAACTTTCTTAAACGTTTGATAGATGGACATTGGACTTTACATCTGAACTTGTCTTCTTCTTCGCCTGATACAGCCGACTAACATACCATCACCATGTTATATCCCGCTGAAGTACGGTTGTTCTCATCTCTTTCTTCTTAAAGTAGATTCGTGTTAATGATTTTATTCTAACTTGGAATACACAATTTCACAGCTGATGTAAGTCTTAACATCAGGTTCTGCTGTCCTGAATATGGAAGCATTATGACTGGTGTGATCTTAAAACATAATTCCGAGAAACTGCAACTTTTGTCTAGTGGAGCACTCGGGGGACTCAATATATTTTAGTAACCCTTGAATAAGACAATGTAAAAAGAAAAACCAATATCAAGGTATTGAATAATTTGTTTTATTAGTATTTACTTGTAATACAAAGCTTTATGAAGTGCTTGAATCGCATATTTCAAAACTTCAGAAATTCAAGTGTAAAAGTTTGGGTTTATCTGTCTTGAAAAATTTTCAATCGAGAAAACATGATAATTGATGAAAAATAATTAGCAGTTCTTGGGAAAAACAACAACAGAAAAACACAAGTGTAGGTTATTCATGTGTTTCAGAATCAAGATTTGGAAAACTCTGTGATGTGTATCCTGAAGCATTTTTACACTATGAAACGAAAAGCGAGTGCTGGAGTTATATATTTCTGTCATGATAGATTTAGAAACTCTCTATAGCACACATTGTGATTCTTGGTGCAGGAAGTGTGTGAAACATGTACTCATTGTTCAGATAAAAAATACATGTTATTGTAGATTTGGAAGATTAAGTAAAGAGTGTGTTTGTGAGGTACGAGAACACCCTCTGTCATTTAAAAGAAAAAAAATCATAGAACGACTTTAAGAAATATTGTGTGCAAAAACCACTAAATGTACCAACCCTTAATGATTTATTGAAGACTTATTGAATCTGTAGCCCAGTGTACTTCCTACGTTGTCTGCCGCCGTTGGGTTGTTTAAGAGATATTTGACTGAAAAGAAAAACAAACACACATTCACTCACTTAGTGATCATTATGCACCATCTTATTGTTTCCTTCATTAGACTTTAAGAAGAATTAGAGCCTTGTCAGTCAGCTTTATTACTTATAACGGCGCCGTGCTTATACCTGGATCTGCTGTGACACAATGGCCATTTATTTACCTACGGTCTCTCTTCCCGCTTTATTAAGGCCTTTCCCTAAGCACACTCGCCTATCATTCAGCCAAATATATATACCCTGTCACTGTTTTGAGATTGTCACACAGTAATGAATACTATCCATTCACAGAAAATAAATTCCATGTTTTGCTTAACAACTGTCAATAGCTTATCAACAAAACAGTGTCTGGTTATCAACGGATGTGTCCTGTTGAAATTTCTGTTGTACATCTTGTTGTGTCTTGACACTACGGCTGTACTTTAAGCTCACAGCATAGATGGTTTATGTTAGCATAAAACAATATTTTCGCTCAGTCGTGGTGTCTGGCCTAAGAAAGGAACCTTAACGAAATAGAGGCTGAGCAACTCTGAGAGGACACGACCTTGAGAGGAAGAGGAGTGAAACAGAAGGAAATTTTGGCCTGAGAGAAGACAAGGTAAGGTAACAGCGAAGAGAAAAGAGAGCTGTGTTACAGTTAATTGTTGGAATCATTCTTATTATCTGATGACGTAACACACACGAAGTAACCCCGGGAGAAGGACTGTCGTGAAGACAGTGGTCACTAAGTGTCAAACTCACATATTTACGGTCAAACCGTACAGTACATTAACTGTGTGTGAACCTCACCACTGCAAGATGTCAATAACAGGTGGGTTGAAAGGTGTTAGTTCAGAATATAGTTCTTCTGCTGCCTCACATCCACATGTATAGTATATTACGCGACCTTCAAGACGTACAGCTTTTAAAGTACATGAGAGATCCTTTCAACCACAGCTCATGTCTTGATCGTTCACGAGCGTCATCTTATTTTGTTGCCTAAGAGACGGACATACTCTGTGTGTGTGTGTGTGTGTGTGTGTGTGTGTGTGTGCTACTGCTAACATGTGTGAGGTTGCTCTCTGAATATCGCCAGTGATCAACTTTAAGGGTTTAGCTTTAACCTCCCGCCATAAAGTGCTGACTGTCTTAATGTTATTGTCGTAAGGCTGCTCTTTCTTCGTGTCCGTACTGATAAGCTCGGATAATTATCACTGAGCGTTGCAATGATAAACGCTGACAATCCTTAGTATAAATGGCCAATAGACTTCTTAAGAAGCTTTTTACTGACAATTAAGGAAAATCAGCTGATCAATGTAAGAGAGAAAGACGTTCAACAGATTAGCTGAGACGACACATTTAACCAATCAGCGGAGACGACATATGTAAAGTAACTCAGCTAATTATTGGCAGCTTCTCTCAGTAGAGGTTAAACAAAGGGCTAGGAGGTAATGTGAGAGTTCTGAGATATCACCTCTGTTCTGGTAGTGATGGGGAATGAAACGGACAGAGAGAGAGAGAGAGAGAGAGAGAGAGAGAGAGAGAGAGAGAGAGAGAGAGAGAGAGAAGAAAAAGAAAGAAATAAGAGAGAAAGAGAGAAAAATAAACAAGAGAGAGAAAAATAAACAACTGAGAGAGAAAGATAAACAAGAAAGAGAGAAAGATAATCAAGAGAGAGAAAAAAGAGAAGCAACAGAGATAGAAAGAAAGGAAAGAGAAACAGAAGACAAAGACAAAGAGAGAGAGAGAGAGAGAAGCAAAAGAGAGGGAGAGTGAGAGAAGCAAGAGAGAGAGAGAAAGAGAAGCAAGAGAGTGAGAGAGAGCTCAGAGTACTACCAGTGTCAGCAGCGTCCCATCATATTTGCCGTTTTACTTATCAGTCGGGAGTTTTTCCTGCTGCAGGCTGCGCGGCGCTGCTCTGATGGTCAACACACTGCCTCTTGGTTGACATGTCACTTACATTGGTAAAATGGAAAGTACAAATACTAGGCAATAGAAAATCACATGGAAAATTCACGAGGCACAAAGCGATTATAAACTAGTTAATTGAAATTGTCATAGAAGATAAACATGCATAGTGAGAAGGGGATAGACAGGAAGCTTAACGAAAGATGCAGTCTGTTTTAGAATTTTCCTCTAAGCATCTTTCTAATCACACACAGCTAACTACGGAAGGAAGATCAAGCTATTGGACAAGATTGAGACAAAGAGTAGTGTGCTCTCTGACCACAATACAGCGCCTCGAGTACATCGGCTTGCGAGTTTTCTCCCCCCTTAACGACATAACAGTGGAGTCTTTCTATTGCACTTGCTGGCTCTTCTATCTCACGCGGAGGTCAGTAGGTCACCAGCCACAATCAGTGTTCCTTCACTTTTCCTTCCATACCTCCCTCTATCCACACTGATCCTTAAATAACGAGGGTTTATTGAGCACGCAGCAATGTTTTACAATTTATTTAATAAAGTTATGCTCCGAGAACCAGCTAAGTGCGAAGAGAATGGTTTCACTGTTATATGGTAAGGTATACAATATTCACCCCTGGCTTAGCTCCCCACAGTGTCCTGAAGATGTCTTGCACAGCGTACAAAGCTGGAGGTCTGCCTTAACTCTCTTTGTATACCTTCTCATAAAGATTTTTCCTAAATAAATAAAGTGTCTGAATATAACCTTTGCTTTATTGAAATAAGAAAAAAAATCACTCCCAAATAAGTTTTTTCCTCTCTTATGTTAAAAGACGGAAATAATATTTAAACTTATGGTTTTTCTTAGATAAGAAAACAAAAAAGATTAGACAAACCTTTTTCTTTTTAAAATGAATCATAACTAATTTCAAGTTAAGGTTTTCACACACACACACACACACACACACACCTTCGCACACACAAAAACTTTTATGGATTTTTTTTTTTTGGGGGGGGGGGAGGAGGAGGATACTTCTGACTATGACTGGCCACAGACGATCACGTAGATCATCAAAATACTTATAAATTAATAGAATTATAGAAAACCCAACTTAACCTAATTCTGGCAAGCTGAAACGATGATAACTGTATAAAATATTTCATAAAGCCATCTGTGTAAAATAACTTGAGGAATTTAATACTTATTACATGATATACCTGTCAAAACATGATTTAAATAAAATAACACGTACCGCTGTGAGCAACAACTATAACTAATTTCAGGAAATATTTCGGAAAAGTAATAATGTTAAAGTTGATTAAAGACCAAGTTGAGTGACGGGAAGCGACTGACAGGAACACTGTAGTTCAGTATGGAACCGTAGACATTTGTTGGCCGAAAATAATAACTGAATTATTCGGTGGATTAATAATGTATCATAAAAAATAAATAAGTAAATGAACAAATAAATAAATATATTATAGAAAAGTCTGTTTCTGATTATTTATCTTTCTATCCCTCTCCAACTTTTGCCCTGAGTTGAACTTAGTGAATCAAAATCCTCATAGGAGGAAGAGTTAAAACATATGGCTAACTGTGTAAACAAGTAAGGCAAGCGACATGAGACGATCGATGCATCATGCAGACGTCCACACACAGTCCATCATATATTCATCTTCCACATACATTATACAGTATTTGCAATGAATCCTTAACCTTCCCAGTGATTCACAACAGTTCATTATAAATCATTGTACATACTGAGTAAAGTGTGTTCATACTGGATACGACTCCAATGAAGACATGTTCACTGGTTCTGTCTATCTTTACGGCGGCCACCAGCCACTAAATACGTTCCTTCCACCTACCCAAGAACTGAATCTCCGACCTTCACCATGTTACGGCTCGAAACTACACATACTGTAGGCTACTCTTGTAGTAGAGCGGCCTGCACCTGCACTTCAGACACCGACCAGACAACAAGTTAGTAAATATCTTTATATATCTTCAAATCTCATTGGTAGGTGTTATGATATTATTGATTAGATAGAGATTATGCTTATTATAATAATTAACTAATATGTGCACATGCTATTAAACACTTCATTTCTTCGCAACGTGTACTTGTATATTACTAAAACACATAAAATGAGGCGAATTACACAACATGAAGTGATTTCACATATAAAGGTTGACCAAGAAATATTAACAAAATAATTAATCAGCAGAAAAAAACAGGAGCACCACAAGAGGGTTGCTATAACATGTCTGTATAAGGCAATGGAGATAAGACAACAAAAAAGGAGCTTCTCGGAATAGGTTAAATAACAAAACAATTTGAGTAAGTGACAAACTTATACGCATCCATAGATATAATTAGTTAACTCATCGATAGTAAGTTACATTAATTTGCTTTTGTATAATTAATAAATTTGTCATTTTAGATTCATCTCGGTGAGTAAACAATAAAATCACCTATGGGAGATGTAACAAAGAATACAAAAATGAAGAAAAAAGGTCCACGATAATGACCTTTACCATTTATCCCCTTGTATACGAGGGTCTCTCTTAGCTGTATAAAGTCGTCCGTTGTCAGTCAATAAAATAGTGGCGTCCAGTAGTAAAGAGGTTAAGCGGTATGTTTGGGCTGTCCAATGTTTGTATCTCAGTACTGTATATGTTTATCCTTAACCAATTAGAACTTGAATGACGATTTTACTGAATAAATACAGCAATTATCTATCTATCTTTCCTATTCGGACAGGGTAATACTCTGGAACATGGGCGTGGCTTAACCAGCAACTTTACTTGTTTTTATTAAAGATAAATTCAATCTAAACTCAAAAATGCCCCAAAACAGAAGGAGGGTTTGAGGTTTTCATAATTTTCCCCTAATTCTAGTTCTAAATCAATACACTCCATCCACTTGAAGAGACCATGCCTTGCACTAGGAGGGTTGCTGGTGTGTTATCCAGGTTGGATGTGAGTAAGGCGCATGGACCGGACGGAAAACCCGCCTCGTGTTCTGAGGGAGTGTGCTGAAGCTTTGGCCACTGTGCTTGCTCGCCTCTTTCACCTTTGCCTTAAAACCCCAACTTTTCATTCTTCTTGGAATTATGCCTTGGTTCAGCCCATCCCGAAGAAGGGTGACCATTCTAATCCCTCTAACTATCGCCCCATTGTCCTAACTTCAACCCTCTCCAAGATTGTCGAAACTATCTTGAACTCCCATTTTCTCCGTCACCTTGAACGCCATTCTCTTTTGACGGATCACCAGTATGGCTTTCGCCAGGCGAGATCTACTGGTGATCTGCTCTCTACTGCACCCATCTTTGGTCATCCTCTCTTAGGGATTATGGGGAAACTTTCGTCGTGGCCCTCGACATCTCCAAAGCATTTGACAGGGTATGGCACAAGTCTTTGCTTTCTAAGCTTCCCTCTTATGGTTTCTCTCCCCCACTTTGTTTTCTAATCTCTAGCTTCCTTGAGAACCGATCCAAGGCAACTGTCGTCAAGGGATTAATCTCTCACTCTTTCTCTACCAATTGTGGTGTCCGACAGGGTTCTGTTCTTTCACCTATTCTCTTCCTTCTTTTTTTCAATGATTTACTTCACACTACAAGTAATTCTATCCATTCTTACGCTGATGATTCTACTCTTCACTCTTCTTCACATTTTCCCCGTCCCCCTAACTCTGAAACTAGAGCTGATATCATTACATCTATCAGTGCAGATCTGTGCAGCATCTCCAAATGGGGAGGTAGAAACTTGGTTAAATTCAATAGTAATACAACTCAGTATTTACCAATTACGCTTTCCAAATTAGATGATCTCCCACCGATCATATTCAGGACACTAGCATTCTACCAAATTCTAAAATAGATATGCTAGGCCTCACCATTTCCCCCAATATGTCATGGAAACCACACCTCATAAACATTGCTAAAATTGCCTCCCGAAAGTTGTGAATGCTGTACAGATGCCAAAGTTACTTCACTCCTGAGCAGTTGCTTCAAGTTTATAAGGGATTCATTCGTCCTAACATGGAGTAGTGCTCTCATATCTTGGGTGGCTCTTCTTCTGCCCACCTGTTAAAGAGGATGGAATCAAGTGGATTTCGTCTTATTAACTCTCCTCCATTAGTTGACAATCTTTCTTCCCTTTCTCTTCGCCGCAATGTTGCTTCACTCTCTCTCTTTTACAGGTACTTTAACGGGCAATGTTCGGTGGATTTGGCATTCTGTGTACTGCCGGCAAGGCCATGGGCTCGTATCAAACGTCTTGCCCGCGGTGCCCACCGTGTCTCTGGGGATGTCGGCCACTCTAGATTCTAGAATAACCAATTATAATGAATCCTTCTTTCCTCACACAGCCAAACTGTGGAATGCTCTGCCTTCTTCTGTATTTCCATACTCATACAATCTGTCTCACTTTAATAAGTTGGTTTTCCGGTATCTTCGTAGTGTAGATTACATAAGAACATAAGAAAATAAGGAGTCTGCAATAGGCCGGTTGGCCTGTGCATGGCAGCTCCTGTCGAGAGTTACTACCACTCTCTATCATCCATGAATCTATCTAGCCTCCTTTTGAAACTTTCCAGAGTTCCCGCACTTACTACAAGGTTGCTAAGCTTGTTCCACTCGTCCACCACCCTATTTGTGAACCAGTTTCTTCCTATCTCCCTCCTAAACCTAAACTTATCCAACTTGAATCCGTTGCTCCGAGTCCTATCCTGCTCGGATATTATAAGAACTTTATCTATATCCCCTTTATTGATTCCTTTCACCCACTTAAATACTTCTATCATATCTCCCCGCACTCTTGGTCTTTCTAAGGAATGCAAGTTAAGTTTCTTTAACCTATCCTGATATGGAAGGTTTCTAAGTCCCGGAATCATTTTTGTCATTCTTCGCTGCACCGACTCTAGTGAATTTATATCCATTCTATAATAAGGGCACCAGAACTGAACCGCATAATCGAGGTGCGGCCTGACTAGCGCAAGATATAGTTGCAATAAGACCTCTGCACTCTTGTTACTTACACTTCTAGATATAAAACCCAATACTCTGTTTGCCTTATTTCGAACATTAACGCACTGTTTTCTAGGCCGTAGGTCCGGGCTTACAAGTACCCCTAGGTCTCTTTCGCAAGTCGACTTCTCTAGGTTGATGTCTACTGTTCAACACCTCAGCGCACATGATCTACGTGACCTCCACTGTAAACATTAATCTGTTTGTTCACTGTATGTTCCTTTACCTTTATTTAACGAAGGCTTTTGTTAAACCACCAATGTCAATGTATGTAATAAGTCATTTATGTCCAATGTATATTTTCAGCCTTCGGACTGCAGAACTTTTTCAATAAACCGTTAATTATTATTATTATTATTATTAATATTTAGTATTCTACACACACACACACACACATCCTTGACCACCGAAGGGTCAAGACGTACCTGGCGCTCCTCTCGGAGCAGCCAGGTCAACTGTTATGTTGGCCCATACCAACTCCCTCCCCTGAACCCTCCTCCCCACCGGAATATCAACATGTTCTCGCCAGAAGTTACTATTTCATTTAGGAAAGGAATGGAACCAGTGTTAGACAGAGGTGAACAGTGGTGAACAGTGCTTAAGTCAGTGAGAACAACTCAACAGTAACAGTAGTACCCAAGTTAACCTTCACACAGTGAGGTCCCAGGTACCCAGTGATAACGGCTCGTGAGACCCAACAACCAGCGATGTGTTAATCCGTCTACGATAGGAAGGCCTGGAACCACACCTCACTCATATAACACCATCTGTGAGGGAATTACTACACCACGTGAGGCCCCTCATAACACCATATGTGAAGGAGTTACTACACCACGTGAGGCCCCTCATAACACCATCTGTGACGGAATTACTACACCACGTGAGGCCCCTCATAACACCATCTGTGAGGGAATTACTACACCACGTGAGGCCCCTCATAACACCATCTGTGAGGGAATTACTACACCACGAGAGGCCCCTCATAACACCATCTGTGAGGGAATTACGACACCACGTGAGGCCCCTCATAACACCATCTGTGAGGGAATTACTACACCACGTGAGGCCCCTCATAACACCATCTGTGAGGGAATTACTACACCACGTGAGGCCCCTCATAACACCATCTGTTAGGGAATTACTACACCACGTGAGGCCCCTCATAACACCATCTGTGAGGGAACTACTACACCACGTGAGGTCCCTCCTAGCACCATCTGGGAGGGAGTTACTACACTACGTTTTTGCTGTTTAACACCTACATTAATCTGTATGTTCCTTTACCTTTCTGTAATGAAGGCTTTTGTTAAACCACCAATGTATGTAATAAGTCATTTATGTCCAATGTATATTTTCAGCCTTCGGGCTGCTGAACTTTTTCAATAAACCGTCAATTATTATTATTATTATTATTATTATTACAGACTACTACTACTTTGCTGTTCCTCGGAATCGAGTATGACGATCCTCCAGCTATGATACAATGATAGGAGTTATTAGGGATGCCACCTAGGTTGGTGAGTTTTGAGGTGACTAAAGAGGTCAATCCGGGACCCACAGGGTCGTCCACATTCGTTGCACATCTAGTGCGGAAAGGGCGATGGCAGGATTTTTCCGGCGTTGGCGCTTGCCGGCCTCGGTTTGCAGTCGGGCTAACTCGAAAGTATTGACACCTCGTGTGGTGCTCCTCCAGGCGTTACGATATGGAGTAATCGACTGCCAGGTGAGGGGCGATTTGGCACTTTTTCAGGTTTGTCTTAAGACTATCCTCATACCTTTTCAATTGCCAGCCGGCGTTACGTTTACTATTCGTTAGGTGACTGTAAAGTAGCTGCTTTGGCAGTCTACTGTCGTCCATGCTGTTAACATGGCCAGTCCAAAGTAGTTTATCATGCATGAGATGCACATCAAATACGATGCTGAATCTCTTCATCAATGTCCGCGGTGGTGGACAGATGGGAGCCGAGATACCGGAAGTGGGTAACATTTGATAGGGTAGCACCGTTAAGCTGGATGGATGGTGTAGGTGTGTCTGAACCAGGGGCAGGTTGAAAGTGAATCCGAGTCTTATGTACATTCACCTCAAGGCCAAAGTGTGCATACGCATGTGCGTAGGTGTTCAGGATCTCCTCTAGGCCGTGTTCAGTGTGAGCAACAAGGGTGAGGTTGTCTGCATACTGAAGTTCAATAATAGAAGCTGCCGACACCTTTGTTCTTGCCTGGAGTCGACTTATGTTGAAAAGATCCCCCTTGACCCGGTATTCGATGTTCACACCGCTTGGTAAATTGGCACTGGCACGAGTAAGGAAGGCAGCCAAGAAGATGGAAAAGAGAGTTGGTGCCAGTATACACCCTTGTTTAACCCCTGTTTGGTTGGGGAAGAACTCTGACTGGGTGCCGTTGTTCATTCCATCGTAGAGTTGCCTCACAATGGCGATGAATTTGGGTGGGCAGCCAAAACGGCTGAGAGTCCACCAGAGGGCTTTCCTCTTGACCGAGTCGAAGGCCTTGATTTGGTCGATGAAAGCCATGTACAGGTCACGACGCTCTTCTCTGCACTTTTTCTGTATCTAGCAGGCAGCAAAGATCATGAAAGTGGTGCCACGTGATGGTCTAAAACCACATTGAGATTCTGGGAGGAAGTTTTCCGCCTCAAGAAGTCTGTTTAAAAGGACTCGGCCGATAATCTTGCCAGCTACGGAAAGCAGCGACATCCCACGGTAGTTGCCAGTGTGACCGGTCTCCCTTATTCTTATAAATATTGACAATAGTGACGTCTTTAAGAGCGTGGGGGATTTCCTCCTTTTCCCATATATTCTCCAGGAGAGAGTGGAGACGGCTGGTAAGCAGTGGTCCTCCTGCTTTATACGCCTCGGCTGGGATTACATCAGGCCCTGAGGCTTTGTTATTTTTCATCTGTTTGATGGCAGTAGCTACCTCATCCAGGGATGGAGGATAGCCGAGGTGGGTCAGTTCTGGATGCTGAGGGACCTGCTGGGTAGTCAGGACTTCCACATCGGTGTTTTGGTTGAGTAATGAACGGTAGTGCTCTTACCAGTGCTGAAGGAGGCCTTTGTTGTCTTTAAGTAGGAAGTTACCGTCAGATGAACCGGAGGGGGGCTGCGCCTCGAGTGTTTTGCCCGTAAAATGTTTTAATGGAATTGAAAATTTCATGCATCTTGTGCTGATGTGCACTTTTTTGTATTTCACATCCTTTATTTTTAAGGCAGTCTTTCTTTGATTGCGAAGTTCATGCTGGGCAGCCGCTTTCTTCTTGCGGAAGGTATCAGCATTGGTCCGAGACTGAGGGTTGTTTGGCCAGTCAGTAAAAGCAGCACATTTATCATAGACGAGTACTTTGATTGCCGGGTCATTTTCATCAAACCAGTCGTGGTGTATTCTTTTGATGTGGCCGAGGGTCTCTCTGCAGGTTTTTGTCATAACAGTGTTGAGAGTATTCCATTCGGCACTGGGATTCGCGTTGTTTGCTGTTGGGTTGTTTATAAGCCCATGTTTGAGATGCTCTCTGAAAGCATGTGCTACTGCTGGATCCTCCAGACGCTTAGTATTAAAACCATTTCTGGAGGCATGCTACCTTCGCCGTTTTGGGGCGACGTGAAGTGAGAGCTTGGCTCTGACAAGTCGATGATCAGTGTCACAGTGCCACGCATGGCACGAGTGATGAGGACATCTCGGCGATCTCTTTCTCTTACAATGATGCAGTCAATGAGATGATAGTGTTTGGTTCGTGGGTGTTGCCTATACGCCGTCCCTCTGGGGTCCACTACTACTCCGAGTTCCCCTACTGCTCTAGCCTGGGCCTACGAGGCACCCAGTTACCGTGTGTTGCCACGGGGAGGCACAGTAGAAGTCTTGACGGTGAGGAGGCTGTATACTGGCAGGGGAAGACTTATGCAAGTTGCTTCCCTGTTCGCCACGAGAGCTAGCCAGCGGCGGCAGCTGAAAGCGAGGGGGAGCAAGCAGTGCTTGCACCTTACCACTAACATAATGCTGCCACACTAGACGCATTTCACCACCCCGTGTGCGACACACACACACACACACACACACACACACACAGGCTTGCGAGTCTAAATTATATACCAGTAAGGGAGTTCAAAGACCAGATTAGGTTAGGCTAGGATAGGTTCTTTTAGCTATGTTTTTACTTTCATTTTTCCCTTTGCTTGAATCCCTTCTTCCCACCTTCGGTAGGATCAAGATTGAGAGGAGGGTAAGAAGGGTCATAATTCAATAATTATGCATTTACCTAAGGATTCATCATCACCACTGTATTCAGCATGAAAAAAGTAAATCATTAAAAACAAAATGTTTTTAATGCCCAAATCGTTTTCCGGTGTTGCGGATTTAAATTAAAAAAAAAGTTAGACAAAATTTTAAAAGAAAATGTTCAGTTTAAAAAAAAAATGTCTCCGAAAGTTCTGTAAGATGTTTAAAATTTTAATGGTTTGGAAAGAATTTGGATTGTGTGTGGAAAGTGGATGTAAATTAGCAGTAGAAAGCTTACCCGAGAGGTGTCCATACTTTACACACACAAAAAATCTAAGCTGAAAATAATTCGATTAATTTTTCAAAATTTAAAAAAATAAATAAAAATATAAATTATTCTGAGATTCTTTTCAATATATCTTATAATCGCTTCTTATCTCTTATATCTAATTTTCCTAGATTCATGGGAATTAATGCCACAAACTATAAAATCAAATTTCTCAAATTTCTCAAGAGGGTCTCGGAGATATTAAATAATTTATAATTTTCTTATTTATTTAACAGAGTTGTTAACAGTGGAAAGCATTACTCGGTTATTCCATATCCAGTTACAACAAATACAAACATGAAGAATCATATCAAATCCCAGAGTGGAAGTATAGCTCTTAAGTTATATTAAGCTTTGGCGACCTTCAAACACAAAAGAAAAAATATTAAAAATTATTATTCAACTAGATTTAAAACTACGGTATAAACAACGCTGGAAAATGCCCATATTTGCGTATCAGTCATATGTTAGCTCCGATAAAAAAGACTAAATGTCACACAAACATATCATTTGAGACACACAAAACACATCGAAATAAAATTGATCAATACATTACAAACATAACACTCACAGGTGTTCATTATAGAGCAGTCAAAACAAATATGTATCGTGAATGTCACTTCAATCTTTTCAAAACATTCATTGAATGGATATCATATTAAATTTATAATAACAGAATTCCTTCCTAACCATATCACTCTGTAAATTCACAATTATTACCTGAGGTACATGTCACTTCCTGGAACTCACAATTTTCAAGAACTGTCCTTGTATGTAATCACTTTTCTGCCATTCTCCACTTATCCACTGAATCCCATGGGGGAAAAGCACTTTATTCTTTGCCACCTAACTCTAACAGAATTTCATGCACATTACCCACCAATATAACACCGTATTCTCTGTAAAATTGTACAAACAATTATTTCAAATGGCGAAGAGGATAAAGTAACATATATAAAGCTGTGTAAATATTACAGAAGTGTACCCTACATATTCTCTTTCAATATTATATTAAAGAAAATGAAAACTTTTACTGGCTAACTATCTCAGCATAACGATAGACTCTGCTACTACTACTTACTACTAAACTCTAAGAGTACGACACTCTTAGACTCTCTAGAGTCTGTAGCGTCAAACTTAAATTTAATTCAGTCTCTGTTGGAGATAGGAAGCCAATGGTTCGTGTGATCTCCCCCCCCCCCCATTACTCCTGATGAGTTTTTGTTCATATATCCGGTCTTAGTAAAGGAGAAAATCGGGAAAAAAAATCTGTGGTGTCCGGCATGGTCATACTGGACCTAGTTATGTGTATTTTAAACGAATGTGACATAGAGGACTGTGTATCATCTGCATTCATTCCTGTAACAATATTGTATGGTCAAACAGTAGCGCTTCTACATGCACTGGAGCCCTAAAAAATTTAAGAGGGACATAGGTTATGGTTATAATAATTATATAGTGCTCTCATTTTCTGTGGGATTTTTAGTAATAAATATGTTTATACAGTATATATAAATATATAATCTTAATGAATGATAATCACTAAGTATGAGCCTTAGCTGTGGTATGTATACTCTGATGATAGGAATGGGGATTCAATTCCTTCTCCCTAGTTACTCGTATATATACTAGACTGACACCTGTGAATCCGAGACATCACACAGTAAACCATCTATGGGCCTAACAATGTGTGTGATGTCTAGGGTTCGCAGGTTCATGGGTGAACTGGGAGCACCCAGGGATCGAGCTACCGGCCCCTGTAACAGGAGGCTAGCGCTGTATCCACTCGACCGCTACTCGTAAACAGTAACAAATTCCCAATCATACCTGATATGAACCCCAAGGTGAAACCACCCGATGAACCCCAATGATACTCGCTACGAATCCAGTGGACTGTAAGACTGTAATGGACCACAAAATGAACCTCTTTGTTAATCCGAATTAAATGAAATAGTGAAGTAAAGTAACACATCGATGAACCCAAGTAAACTTTACGATTGCTACTCCAAAACTATCCAAAAAGAACCCCATTGAATTAAACTACTACCTCAATGAATCCTACTGTGAAAACACCCGGACAGACAAGTAAAAACTATGGAAACAAATAAATAGAGCAACCATTGAGTAACCCCCCTCCCCTCTCCATTCTGAACTCATATCCTCGGGACACGCGCTGCACGGGATTGGGAAGGAAGGGGAGGAGAGGAGGAGGCGGTAAAGAAACCCGTATGAGGAAGTGACGTATTATAATTGGTCTTTCCGAGAAATTGCAAAAAAAAAAAAAAAAATCACAAATAATCACACTTGGCAAGATCACCAATGGAAACAAATCTCTATGATAAAAAGCCATAAACAAGTTTTCGATGAATAAGAAACGTATGTATTTAACACGTATCCTTACACAATTACACATCCAAATATCTATAAATACTGAGATAACTAAACGCGGGGGAAATACGTGATGACTAACACGAACACACACACAGGATGCTCCACCACATCACCCCCCTTCCTCCTCCTTACCCTTGCGAGACAGAAATTGGGAGACGGGAGGGATGGGAAATGGGGTCTGCAGCGAGCATAAGGGGGAGGGGGGGACATGGTGGAAGACTGAAAACAGGGAGGCGACCTCGACTGTGAGAGGTTGGATACACCCATGCTCTCCTCTTGTTTCACCTCTCTTAGAAAATAATAAAATATGTATTAAATTCTCTGGAGCAGCTGATTTATGACTTTCTATAGATGACTGAATTGTACCGATTATTTTCCCCTGGGTTACCAGACATTAGTTACGACAAAATATATATGGAATATGGTACATTTCTTTGACTTTTTTGTTTACATTTTGTCATTTACATTACTACAGTATATATTAGAAAATAAATAAACTGCAAGTGATGACTTTTCGTGAATCCGGTAAAGAATTAGCAGTTTGGCGTTTGACGCAAGTCTGTAAAACAGTGTTTCCAGGTATGGCGGTTTACCACCAAATTTGGCTCCTTTTTTCCAAGTTTGGTTGGGACATTAAAAAATGGCGGGGTTTTTTGGGGGGTAGGGGGTGGGAGGGGGTAGGGGCTGGTCAAATTGATTTTTCGAAACTGGACGAAAAAATTACTAATGTTGAAAAGAAAATTGAACCTCAGAATTTTTATGAGTGTATTGTCAAAATATTTTCAAGCACCTGTGTGTATAAATTAAAGGAATGAGGAAAGAAAAGAGAATGAGTGGCGGAGTGAGTAAAGGAGTAAGGGGGGATCGAATGAGAGAGAGGCATCGTGAGGTTCTGGGAAGAAAGTGCAGCATGTCGCCAGGATGAATCCTAAAGGCAAGGGTAGGAAGAAATTGTAGAAAGAAGTGAATGAAGGAGAAAGAGGAAGGCAGGGAGTGAGTGAGTGAGTGAGTAAGTAAGTACGTAAGTAAAGAAGGAAGGATTGAAGGAAGGAAGGAAGGGGGGAGAGGGAGGGAGGGAGGAGAGAGGGGGACGGCGGGGACGCATCAGTCAGCGCAGTATAGGTCCAGGGAGGTCCCCGCGAGGTTGTATCCAAGGCAGCCAGCCAGCCGCGCTACACTCTCCACGCTCACCATCAGTCAATAACACCCCCAGTCAACCTTTAGCTCTCACTGTTTATGGTGATGTGCGTTATTATGGCGTATCCTCATATTGAACGTCCGTGTACAGTGACCACGTTTGTTGTGTTATAGATGGTGAAGAGGCCATGTGTCCTTGGGTGTGGTAATGGGTTTGTGTTGGTTCCTTGTCAGTGGATGTGTCGCATTGCTATTGTCCTGGGTCCAGTGGCGTCCGCGGTGAGTACATTACGAATTTGTTTACATATCAGGGCAATGAGTGCACTGATCCCACCACCACCAGTAATAATATAATGACGTGTTTATTGTAGTTGTATATTCATATTTATATATAGAGAGAGAGAGAGTGCCAGAGGTACAGTAAGGGTAATTATTATCAAGTAAACAAATGCTAAAATAATAATAATAATAATAATAATAATAATAATAATAATAATAATAAACAGTTACATACCTGATCATTACACCATAATAATGATGTCAACAATGGTGACACATTTATTGCAGATTCACGTGTAGAAATCCATAATATTTAAACAAATGATAATAACTAACATATTTATTTATGATTCCTTGACGAGTAGATTATTTGACTAATTATTCCTGAACACTTTCAAAGAAATATATTACCTACGTGAAAAGGTTATATATTTCGTTATAATGAAAAAACTGTAATTATGTCTTGCACAAATACAGTAATATCTTACATGTACGTATAAGTGTCTATAAACATTTGTGAATATGCTACATGTGGAAATGTGTTTAGAATGATATTGAAAAGAAAGTAGGTAAAGGAGGAAGGTAGGGGTAGGAGGGAGAGGTAGAGGTAGGAGGGAGAGGGTACGGGAGGGAGAGGTAGGGAAGTAGGGGTAGGGGAGGAGGAGGTAGGGGAGGTAGGGTAGCAGGGAGAGGAGGAAGAGGTAGGAGGAAGAGGTAGGGGTAGCAGGGAGAGGAGGAAGAGGTAGGAGGGAGGAGAGGTATGGAGGAGGAGGGGGATTAGTAGAAGGAGGAGGAGGAGGGGGTTCAGTAGGAAGAGGGAGAGGGGTAGGCTTGTGATGAATTCTTATGCAGTAATAATTCTATTGAAGCCCTCATATGACCTATGCGTGTATTATTAATTCTTAATTAATGTAAATATGGTGTTAATATTTATCAACCCAGAGTTTGTTTACTTTAATGATTCTCACTCTTATTTGTGTTTGTACTGTACGTTTGTTATACCTGACCTATATACCTGACCTATACTTATGCTATACCTGTGCTATACTTATGCTATACGTGTACGTGTGTCTGTATTGTTGTTTTGGAACTGATGATCTGAGGTGAAACATTCTCTTTAAATTTTTAGGTTTAAAATGGGACAGATATTGACTTTACTGGCTATTATATTCCGTTTTCAAATTTTCTACGTTATAATGTAGAAATACCTGCAACTATATAAGTATAAGGCTGTGCCTATGTTGCTCGATTGTAGCAACTCTGTCAAAGTAAACATTGTACTCAATTATGAGAGTGGGTGTTGTTAACACAAGTATAGGCTTTCTGGTGCAGTTGAAGAAGGTGTCAGTCAGGGTCAAAGGTCTTGAACACTTAGCAATATCTGGCATCTACCTCTGAGTTATTCATATATGATTGGGACATACTAATAACAGTACTTGCCATCACATATTATGCCTGAACCACAAAATGAAATAAAACTCTCCTTAATACCTAAGATCTTCGGGTACTTACATGTCAAATACTGTCACGTGTTCAAGGCTTGACCCCGACTGTACATTGTCAGCTCTAAGGCAAAAGGAAATTTCCTATAAACAATGATATTGATTATTTTTCCGTTCTCTTCATTCGTAAGGTTTGGTAGAGTACACAATCGGAAACTACTAAAAGAAAATAATTCTTTTAATTTCGGCTCTGATGTGTTATTATGGAGACGCGACATGGTTTTCACAAAGTGGGCAGGGCTTTGGACGCGAGGGAAAATGTGTGGTTAAAATATTACAAAAAACAAACAAACATTACTCATACCTTTGGTAACCTGACCTAACCTTTCTTAACGCTAAATAAAACTTTAATTTACAAAAGCTTACTTAATTTCAACTGTCGGAAGAGAATTAAGTGATTCTCTTCTTGTTTATTTGTGTGTTCTCGTACAAACAAGACATGTTTGTGTGTGTATGACAACGACCAGGGTGACCAGATTTAGCGTTTTTTTACTAAATCTAGCATTGTGGGATTTTTCAGTTGTATTCTAATTTAGTATTTCCATAAAGGCAATTATAGGTCATAAAATAAATTGAAATAACCGGAGATTTCATTTCAACTCTAAATTAGAAATGAGTAAAGTAATTCCTTCCTAATGTAAAATGTAGCAGTTTTTCAAAACCTAGCACTTTTCCGTTTGTTCTGGTCACCTTGAAAATGAGCAAGATACTATTCTTCTACATCACTTCCTGTTATAAGTGGCTTTACTTATCCTCCTTCATCGGTTGATAAGATAGACTTTTGTAACTTTAGAACTTATATTACGCTGTGAAAGTTATATGTCAGCTAGGCAAAGGTTCGATTTTTTTTTTACCCCACATTTCCCTCTTCTTCAAAGCCCTGCCCACTTATACAAACCATTCTCATCTCTCCATAAATATACATCAGCGTCGAAAATAAATGTCATTCTTTTAAATCATCACCATCAACGGCCTATTTTTGTTAGTAATTTCTGAGTAGGTGCTGGAGTAAATTAGTTGTTGCTGTTTAAGTGATCCAGGTATATGCTGACGTGTTCTCTTGTGGTTATCAGCATATATATATATATATATATATATATATATATATATATATATATATATATATATATATATATATATATATATATATATATTGAATAAAGACGAAAGCTAAGGTGCTCCGTTGTTTCCCTTTTCCCGTGTGATTTTATCAAGATTTATCTTATCCACGTTTTCATTGTGGATCTACATGAGATATATATATATATATATATATATATATATATATATATATATATATATATATATATATATATATATATATATATATATATATGGTGAGTCACAAGGCTCCATACGTGGCAAAATGATCACTTTATTATACAATCACTTGTAAGTCACAAAATATGCTCCATGTGGGCACCATTACATCAGCAAGATGGCGCCACCCCATTACGGTACCCGCTGAGTCAGTGGCTGGATCAGCAGTTTCCGGCTCACTGGAATGGCCGCCGTGGTCCCGTTAGGTGGCCTCCGAGGTCCCCAGACCTCACCCTCCTAGATTTTTACTTGTGGGGGCACTTGAAGGCCATGTGATACCAGGTGAAGATACAAAACACGGACCACCGAAAGAAACGCATTCGTGATGCGTTTGCGCGCATAACACCAGACTTGTTAACACGCGTTTGCCATGAGTGGGAGGAACCCATTCGTATGTGCATTCAGTGTAATGGTGCCCACATGAGCATATTTTGTGACTTACAAGTGATTGTATAATAAAGTGATCATTTTGCCATGTATGGAGCCTTTTGACTCACCCTGTATACGTGTATATATATATATATATATATATATATATATTCACACACACAAAGGGAGGTCGAATATAGTAAGGTATTTCTTATCTCACACCTGTTCTCACTTGCCAAAGGTCTCACAGTCTCACAACACATTTTCTCCCCTAACAGGAGTTGTGAGAACGTCTCCCTCAACCTCAATATACTAAGGCACAGACGTGGGGAATGAAGTGGCCTTGAGACACATAAATAGATATGTATTAACGTAGCAATATATAAGCACCTGCACCGTGGTAATCATTCACCACCCGTGGGAAATAACATACGGTGGAGGGCTTCGCTGTTTACCTGTGGTGGTGGTGACGACGACTTAGAATATTCACATCTACTGAAGATTTTATTTAACTTTATTCATTTGTATCAAGTTATTTAAGTTTACAACAAAAATTCCCCCAAATCGGTTCATGCTGCCGTAATAATGATGTAATGTTTTCCACTCTGTAGTTAGATAAGTATAAAGTATTCTACGATTTTCTTGACTAAACATCTTTACAATGTTAACACTCGATCATATTTTTTCGCCTTTGTCCACTGACCCTCTGGAGGGCAGGAGTTACTCTCAGCTGAATGAAGTCGTCTGGCGTTATCTGGAATAAAATGCCTCGCTGCTTTTCCCTAAAAGGTCAACCTGTTGACCAGTTTTTGTACATGCCCCCCTCCCCCGCTCCTCCAAGCTTAAGGAGGATATTAAATGGCTACTCAGTTATTTTATTATGTTGGTTGGCTGCTTGTCACGACGATATCTCTGGCACTTTTTAACCGTGGGAGCTAAAATTCCGACACTTAAACACAATTTTGACCAAGAGCTTTGGCGAAGACGATTTATTTATTCATTTTGTTGATGGCAGGATGTGGGTAGAATGTAAAACTTACCGTAACTTGTTTTCATATTTCTCACTTTGCCATAAAAACATTACACATTTTTGTACTGAAACCAGACATCGTGATGATAGCGAATATTTACCGAGACACAACAGACAAACAGAAATTAGTGAGAGTCTGCCCTATCATTCTCTACGTTATATGCTCGGTGCTTGTTCACTTTACACATATGCAGATAGAGATAGAGAGAGGGAGAAAGAGAGAGAGACTCTACGGGTAGGATGTGTCAATTTCAGAAATTGATTTTTATGAAAACGGCAGGTGATAATTCTGTAGATTTATGTGTAAGAAGCTCAGAAATGCCTATAATTTCAAGATTGGATATCATTTAGCTACATCTATTTGGCTTTGAAGTTTTCGCATTGGTGCACTGTAGTACGTGTTTAGGTAGATAGATCATTTCTGCAGCATTTGTACGTTTGTCCAGCAACAGAGATCGCCCTAATCTTGCATAATTGTATGTGTGCATATTGTGCAAGTTTGCGCAATACACAGTCACTCGTTTGTACGTAGTCTGTGAGGAGGGAGGAGGAGGAAAGAAGGGCTTCTCTGCAGGAGGAAGCTGAAGACATAATGGAGGGTGGGAGGAATGATGGCAAGGAGTTCACTGTTCCAGAGCCTGAACCTGGTCCTGCACACAAGAGGAAATACAACACAGAGAACATCACGAACATTGCTCTGGCCAGAATAAGGCACCACACTGGCCTGAGAGAGGCAGCAGAGATTACTATAGCTGCCTGGATTGATGATGGCACCATCACAGAGGATGACACTCACCTGGTGATAGATCACAACAAGTTGAGGAGGGCACAGTCGAAGGTGATGACTGAACTGAACCAGGAGTTTGAGAGGGAGTTAGGGGAGACTGGGATCAGCTGCATTTTGTTTGATGACACTAAAGTAATGATGGTGGCAGTGAGCAGTAACAGGCTGTTCCCTGGCATGATCAAGGAGGAGTATTACTCTGTATGCAGTGAGCCAGGAGGGAGATACCTGTGGCACTTTGTTCCTGAGGAGGCGACAGAGGAGAGAACGCATGCAGGTGTGATTGCAGACAATCTGGTGGACTGGCTGAGGGAGAGAGGAGCTGATCAGTCCCTCCAGTCAATATTAGGGGACTCCTCTAATGTAAACACTGGGTGGGAGGGAGGAGTAATGCACTATGTGGAGGTCAAGGTGGACAAGAGGCTAGTCTGGCTAGTATGTGACCTCCATACAGGGGAGTTGAGTCTGAGACACCTCATCATCAGCTTGGATGGCCCTACACTCAGCAACAACAGGTGGAGTGGCAAGATTGGCGAGATGCTGGACACTGCTACAGAGCTGGAGATAGATCGCAAGTTTGCCAAGATCTGTATGGGGCCTCCTATGGTCCAGCTGAGTGAAGAGGTTGTGAGTGACCTCTCTACAGACCAGTCCTCTGGCTACAGGATTGCCCAGGCCATCAGGACTGGAGAGCTGCCCCACACTTGACCTTGCTGGAAATTGGACCAGTCTTTCACAGCAGGTGGCTGACAACTGCACTGAGGATGTGTAGACTGTGGGTGTCTAAGCATGGACTGAATGGGAAGCACAAGAAGAATCTCAAGTTAATAGTGGAGTTGATAATGGAGGTGTACTTGCCTAACTGGTACAACATCAAATTCAACCACAGCTGGGTGGAGGGGCCCAGGCACATTTTGTACCAGCTGGAGCTGCTGAGAAGTCAGAAGAAGAAGGTATTGGACACAGTGATGCCCACTGTGAGGAGGTCAGCCTGGTCGAGGCTGTGTTGCAGGCCATGCTGTGCAGTGAGGTGGAGGATGAGGAGAGAGGCAGTGGACAGGATACTGGCGTTGAGGGGGGAGGGAGATGAGGAGACACAGATTGGTGACAACTTTGTCAGGCCCTGGAGAACTGACATAAACCCAGATGCCACCAAGCTGTCAGAGCTGATAGACTGGACCACTGTGGTCATTGAACCTCCCCTCACCCAGTGGCGTAGCTTGAGTGTGTGCCGCCCGGGGCGGCCCTTGAGCTTGCCGCCCCCCCCCCCCCCCCCCCCCCCGGTGCCCCCACAAAAAATACATATTGCACAGTGACTCACTCGTCTTGTCACGATGGAGACTTGTGCAGAATTGAAGTGAATTGCTTGTAACTGGTGGATTGGTCGGCTGTACATGAACTGATATGACCCGAGACTGCATGGTTTTGCAGCTACTGGAGACGTTAATCCTTCCGTTTGTATCGGCGGCAAGTTAATCCTCGTCGTGTCTGACCTAACACCTGACCCACACCACATGAGCTCACTGGCGTACTTGTTTGAAGTTGTTTCCTTAATCCTCAACAGGTTACAGGTTGTGTGTGTGGCGGGGGGGCATAGCAAGGGTGTAGCTCATGACGTGGCCGTGATGATATGGGTCAGGTGTTAGGTCAGACACGACAAGGATTAACTTGCCGCCGATACAAAGGGATGGATTAACGTCTCCAGTAGCTGCAGATATGGGTGATGAGCAGACCCAAAAGTGCCGCCCCCCCCAAAAAGTGCCGCCCGGGGCGGACCGCCCCCCCCCCCTAGCTACGCTAGTGCCCTCACCACAGCTCAAGTCAAGCAGTTTGTGCACAGGCCTATGGAGGTGACCAAACTGGCCTTCACATACTCAGAGTGCCCGTGTCTACAGTCACGAGACAAGGGATGGGATAATCAAGTCCCAATTGGTGAGCAGACTTCTGATGTCTAAGAACAGGAGCAAGCAGGACCTGGCCTCTCTCACCAAGTTCAAGAGGTGAATAGTACAGTATGTGAGCATATGTCTGTGCGTGTGTGTACGTGTCTGTACATAGTGTCACGCTTTTGTATATCGCGTTTGCAACAGTAGAGTCAGTCGTTGTAATACAGAGGTTCCGTGTTTGGCTTGTGTTCTTGCTCGCTATCATAACTACAAAGAGGAAAGTAAAAAACCTCGATACCTATTGTCAAACATTACCAAATAAAACTGCAAATACAATTTTCCAGTGTCTCATTTCAGTACAATGGTGATAGATAGCAACAGGAATATTGAACATTTTGGGCTTAAAACCCAAAATTTACAATGGAAATTGATGTAGGTAGGACACCTCCAATCTCAAAATCAAGGTTATTCCTGAAATCTACACATAAAAAAAATGTATCATTTGATGACCCGCCGTCAGAAAAATTCCTAAAGTTGCACTTAGACCCTTGAAATTGACACACACCCTAGGGCGTGGGGTGGGGTGTCTGCTGCACAAAATCGGTTTCTCTCAATCTATGTGAGTCTTGGGAGGTTCCATTCAGATAAAGGTCGTACCAGCTGATGATACCTGGTCGTTCCCTACAGTATACGATGTTGTTGCCCCCAGAACCCACTTTAATCACGCCATGGCCTTGGGATGAGTTTGAAGTAAATTTTGAAGAGTTAGGATGAGATTTAAGTCAATTTTTAATAGTTTTGGTGAAAAGGGGAGTTAGATTAAGTGGGAAAGAGAGGGATGAGAGGTGTCTGAACGTGAGAGTGAGAGAGGGAGTAAGAGAGTGAGAGCACGGTAGTGAGAATAAGGGGAATGAGAGTGGGTAAACAAGTGAGAGTAAATAAAGGCGAGACTGAGAGAGTGAATGTGGAAATGAGGGAGAGAGTGAGCATGAAGAGTGAGAGTGACTGACGACTGAGAGTGAGGTTAAGAGTTGACAGTGAGATGAGATCAAGAGTGAGAGTCAAGTCCGGATGGAGAGAGTGAGAGTCAAGTCGTAAGTGAGAAAGAGTGAGTGAGGGAATTCTTCAGCTCTCACCCCCTACATTAACTTTATTGTTTGTATCCGGCCATTACTCCCTCACCCCTACCCCTTTCTCTCACCCCCTCTCCTTATTCTCCCTTAATCTGTTCCTTAACCTCCCTTAATCTGCTCCTTACCCTCCCTTACCTCCCTCCTTTCTCTCCCTTACCCTCCCCCCTTACTCTCCCTTACCATCCCTCCTTACTCACCCTTACCATCCCTCCTTACTCACCCTTACCATCCCTCCTTACTCACCCATACCATCCTTCTTACTCTCCCTTACCGTCCCTCCTTACTCTCACTTACCCTCCTTCTTTACTCTCCCTTACTCACCCTTGCCCTCCCTCTTTACTCTCCCTTACCATCCCTCTTTACTCTCCCTTACCATCCCTCTCTACTCTCCCTTACCCTCCTTCTTTATTATCCTTCTTACTCTCCCTTACCGTCCCTCCTTACTCTCCCTTACCGTCCCTCCTTACTCTCCCTTACCGTCCCTCCTTACTCTCACTTACCCTCCTTCTTTACTCTCCCTTACTCACCCTTGTCCTCCCTCTTTACTCACCCTTACCATCCCTCCTTACTCACCCTTACCATCCCTCTCTACTCTCCCTTACCCTCCTTCTTTATTATCCTTCTTACTCTCCCTTACCGTCCCTCCTTACTCTCCCTTACCGTCCCTCCTTACTCTCCCTTGCCCTTCCTCTTTACTCTCCCTTACCCTCCATCCTTACTTACCCTTATCCTCCCTCCTTACTCACCCTTACCCTCCCTCTTTACTCTCCCTTACCCTCTTGCTTACTCTCCCTCCTTACTCTCCCTTACCCTCCCTCCTTACTCACCCTTACCATCCCTCTTTACTCTTCCTTGCCCTCCCCCTTAGTCTCCCTTTACCTTCTCCTTACTCCCCTTACCCTGACTCCTTACTCAAACTTACCCTCCCTCCTTACTGTCCCTTATCCTCCCTCCTCACTCATCCTTACCCTCCTTACTCTCCCTTACCCTCCTTCCATCCTTACTCTCTCTTACTCTCCCCTTTAATCTCTATTACCCTCCTCCTTACTTTCCATTCTTACTGTCCCTTTCCCGCCCTACTTATTGTCCCTTACCCTCCCACCTTACTCTCCCTTACCCCACTTACCCTCCCTTACCCCCTCTTCGTAATCTCCCTTACCCTTCCCCCTTAATCTCCCTTACCCTTCCTCCTTTACCCTTCCCCCCTTAATCTCCCTTACCCTTCCTCCTTTACCCTTCCCCCTTAATCTCCCTTACCCTTCCTCCTTTACCCTTCCCCCCTTAATCTCCCTTACCCTTCCCCCTTAATCTCCCTTACCCTTCCTCCTTTACCCTTCCCCCCTTAATCTCCCTTACCCTCCCATTATTCTGCTCTAAATCTTGTCAAAAGGGTTGTAAGCGTTACAAAAATAAGACCCTGTACACCAGCAGCAGCTTCACAAACAAGTCCGAGTAATAACAACTGTTAATTGTTTATTGTTTTAAGTATTGAAAAACGTCCCTCCATCCTCTTCATCCTTCAATAAAAGGCTTTATTCCTCTTATTTGGGTTTTTTCAACACCGGAGCTATATGCACATATTGCCTGAATATTGTCTGGTCTTTTCACAAATTGAGCATTAAGGTTACCAGTCATTTTGTAAAATGGACAATATTCTTTTATGTTTGTAAAATGGTCGGGTTTTTACTTTGTTTGCAAATTGACCGGTGTGTGTGTGTGTGTGTGTGTGTGCGTGCGTGTGTGTGAAACAAGAGAAGGTGTTTTAGTCTATCTCCATTAAACAACACCTCAAACTCTCCAATATTATAAATTAATTTATAATATTGGAATTAGTTAATTTTACCGCCACACCACCCCGTTAAGCACTGTACTGCTGTGTCCCTCAGGACTCATTTAGTTTAAAAGTCGGGTTGAAACACGACGACCCTCTTCAAGGGAAGATGTTGTTTAATAATACGGGCGTTAACCTCTTTTGGCGTTGGGAATTACGGAGAAGAATACCGTGTCTTCCATGTGCAGTGTGTACAGTATGTACAGTATATGTGAGTGTGACACGTGTGTGCACATGTCTGTGAATGTGACACGTGCATGTATGTGTCTTTGTGAGTGTAACACGTGGGTCTTACGCTTCCGCCAGACGGTAAGTGGATCTACTTAAACAATCATCTTATATAACTGAGACTGTCCGCTGAGTGAATTGTTGCGTGCAGCGATTCACTTCCCGATGGAGGGCGGGTAAGTTGTTGGTTCAGATAACCCCCATCTCTCTCTCTCTCTCTCTCAAACGATCTTGATTTCCACCTTCAAAAGTCGGGAGTACAGGAAATTCACGCCAGGTGAGGGTTGGTTGTCAATAAGTGTAAACAGCGCGGGTCACGGGTAAATATACTGTAGTGAGGTACGCCACATATAATTTCAACACACAATTCTAAATATGATCTGAAGATACCTGTCTTAAAGGGCTCCAACGCGCAAAGGACTAAACCATATATAATTACGCTGCCACAACCATGAGTAACCACACTCCCAAAACCATGCGTAACCACACTACCACAACCCTGCGTAACCACACTAACACAACCATGCGTAACCACACTACCACAACCCTGCGTAACCACACTAACACAACCATGCGTAACCACACTACCACAACCCTGCGCAACCACACTACCTCAACCATGCGTAGCCACACTACTACAACCCTGCGTAACCACACTACCACAACCATGCGTAGTCACACTACCGAAACCATACATAACCACACTACCACAACCAAGCATAACCACACCACCATAGCCATGTGTAACTAGGATGCCGTGCAACTTGTAAATGTTGTGGCCGCATGCACTATACAGTTAACAGGTCCTCACTTACCGAGGACAGGAAGATCGTGAGGAACATTAACCTTATTAGGATCGTCATAAAAAGAACGCAGAGGCGACCATATACACGTTATCACCTCAATAAAGGCTTACGTAATGGTCTAGGGATGTGGTACCTAGGGGTGGTGTGTGTGTGTGTGTTCCATAAGCGTGGCGTGTGGTTAACGTTAGCACTATTGCTCCTTAACTGGATAATTTGCTTCACATTAACCGCAGTTAGTGGAAACTTCACGAGTATGTGTGACTGAGCCCCCTCACATGTGCAGCCTCTCATCCACTCATACTTCCACTCACCCACTCACTCAATGTCGTACGCACTCATTCACTCACACACTCACTCTATCGTGCACTCACTTATTCACTCAATTCATTCAGGTTGGTAAGGTGAAATTGTTTCGTGTCGCTAGTCCTCAAGGTTACTCAAACACATACAGTAGTCCACCGGACCCATTCCAGATCTATGATCGGATCTCTCTCTCTCTCTCTCTCTCTGACCATTATGTTTGATTTAATGTATCATGTAACATCTCCAACTGATTGAGCCCAGGTGATAAATATCATACTTGTTAAAGAACATGATGCTGCCCTCAGGGTAGGCAAGTCCACTGCTCCTGGTATAACTTTATGACATATCCCTGGCAGTTTCTTTCTTGAATAACTTAAACTGAGCATTTTAATATGAGCACTACCCTCTTTAACAGGAGGGCGGCTGAAGATATAAGACCTGTATCTTGTATTTGCCTGGTCTTTATTTAATAGCAAGAGCTACCTGTACCCTAGCTTGCATGGTTTCACTATATAGTAAGTGTCCATATTTGTATGACCCTGATTTAGCTGCCCTTTCTAAGAGCAAATACAGTAAATCCATTGTCCCCAAAGCAGCCTTTGACAACAGGGGGTTAAAATGGATGATGGTGATGTTTTTAAAAGTAGATTTTCAGCTGCCTAACTAATATGAAGTCATCTGTTTTGTTTCAAGGATATAGAAACGAGCAAGGGTTATGGTTCTTTGGCACATTATAAGGGGGAGTTTTTAGTCCCTCCTTGTTCATGCGTTTTCCACTGTCTGCCTGTAGGTTGTGCCAAACGAACGGAACAATGTAGTCATTAGTTATGTGGATGACATCCTCATCCAAATGCAGGGTTTAAAAAAAATCATTACTAATCGTGTCCTCAGAATATTTACTGAGCTTGGTCTTATTATTTGTGATAAGAAAAGCAAATTGAAAAAAAAATAGACGATATCCCAGACGCAGAGGCACTGACAATGAAGGTACAGTCGGGGACAAAAGTTCGCTCCCTGTGGTGAAACTGAGTCACGGGAATGAGTCTCCGAACTGACTTACCCTAACTGTTCCATCTCATTTGGGGTCGACGCTGCTTTATTTTGGGCGGGTGCGAACTTTTGACCCCGACTGTACCTCCTAGCATACTGTACACCGTACTGGGCGCTCGATACCTTGATGTAGAGGTCGTTGCAGAGAGAGGCGTGATATCATCAGAGCTGTTGGTAATTGTAACCCAAGCTATGTTGCCAACATTGGCATTATAGTGTGGTGGTAGTAACACAGTTTTCTCTCTACCACAGACAGATGGGGTGGCTAACAACAGCGGTGGTTGTGGTTATAGTGTGTCTCCTGCCGGGACCATTCACTCTAACACACGCTGCTCAACTCAAAGGTATGTTCTTCCTCCTTCACACGCCCACACGATTGCGTCTTTTATTACTTATATTACTTGGCGGACACGTATCACTCACTCTTGCATCTACATTAACTCACCACCTCACAGAACATACAGGGGTATATGTATAACTAATTATTTTTTAATTCATGCTACCTCATATCCACCTCAAAGTACGTCAAGCTCATCCATAGGAACATAATAATAGAGGAAACTGCAGAGGGTCTATCGGTCTTTAACCAATACAGTAGACATTTGTTAACAGGGTGTGTAGCCAATCATAAAGGAGCGTGTCACGTGTTACAGAGTGCAGGCTGCAGGAGGCTGGAGTCTACGTGACCATTAGTGCCGAGGCTATATTCGTCAATAACGACACTACAGCTCTGCGATGGGTCGAAGTCAACTGGTATGGTGTGAGCGATGCACAAGAGGGGGACTGGGTGGGTCTTTGGGACCACGACCCCGCCGGCTCTTTGGATGACAGTCTGATTCAGGAAATAGTCTCTGGTGCTGATGGTGTGCTGAGGACTAGCGAGACCTGGGATGACAGCCTTATTCCCTCCTCACTGGAGAACACGACAGACTCCTGTCTGCCGTACTGGGCTGGCTACGTGCGTAACGGTGCCCTGTTACACTCGGCGTGCTTAATGTTGAGACCGCACTGGCTGTCAACACAACGACCACACTTATCAGCAACGCGGCTGACTAAAGTTGCAATACCGGGTACACATGACGCCGGCGCCTCAGGGTACTTTGGCTTGGCAATTATCGGTAGCTTGGTGGGTCGGTGGACGTTCACGCAGGACCAAAGCTTATGGCAGCAGCTGGTGCTCGGGGTTCGCTACATGGACATGAGGATCGCTTACTACCCTAATACCGTGGAAAAATTTTTCGTTAACCACGACCAGGTTCGCATCGCTCCTCTACAGCCTTACATCGACAACGTGGTGGCCTTCATGACTCAAACGGAAGAAATCGTCATATTCGATATCCACAAACTACCACACGGTTTCGACGGGTATCCTGAACGTCACCAGGAATTGATTACATTGCTCGAATTCAGCTTTCAGGAGTGGATGGCACCAAAGAACTTGGGACCAGATCCTACGATGGGCGAATTGTGGGAGAGTGGATCACGCCTGATTGTGACCTACCCCTCGTCAGAAGGATCTCTTTCTCCTTACTTATGGAACAATGTGTACCATCTCTGGGGGGACGTTAACACCCTGGGAGACCTGAAGGCTTACCTATACAAGGGCATCCCCCAGCAGACTGACCGAGGCTCCTTGTGGTCGGTCATGGCAGAGTTCACACCAACAGCGATTGATGTGGCATTCAACCACTGGGGAGGTCTGAGGGGCGCGGCAACCATCACCAACACTCCTGTCACCTGCTGGTTCCGACAGGACTGGTGGGACCAAGTCAACATCGTTGCCATGGACTATATCCCTGCCTCAGACGTCGTCTCTGTTGCCGTGGAAGCCAACAAGTTACGTGGTGGGTTTTGTGGGCGGACGACTCGCATCTCACGCTCTGGTTTCTCCTTTGGAGCTGAACTAGTTGCCCCAAGTAAGTTTCGATTCTATAAAGCACTGGACAAGTAACCATTGATAAAATTGTGAATTTCAGCCTCATGATATTTGAATAATTTGGACCTAACTTAACAATTCGTAAATAGTCAAACTTTTAACACCTAATGTAAATATGCTACAATTAGCATGTGCAGCTGGACGCAGGGGATTTAACGCTTTAGCAACGGTTATCTGTGTTTTAACAGCGTCATAATCACTTTGTTTAATATACACTATATGACCATTGACATATCCTTATACATCAAATATTGTTTAGTTGTTATTTTGTATATGTGCAGCAATACTTATACTAACCACTTATTGATCTATAACAGTGGTGTCGGCAGGTGAAGCTCGCGTGTGGCTGTGGGTGTCTGCGCTGGCCTCAGCCTCCTCTGACGGCCAAACGACACAACGACAAATGGAGATCAATTGGGAGGTGACGGAAGTACACGAAGAAGACTGGGTGGGCTTGTTTGACCACGAGCCCACACAAGACTGGTTAACACCCCTACAACAAGCAGTACCGGAGGCTACCACCAGCCACTACCTCACCAACTACACCTTCCCTTTTCTACCCATTCAAGCAAATATGACAGAAGGATCTTGTTTAGGCTGGTGGGCAGCTTACGTGCGTAATGACCGCCTCATCGCTACGGACTGTATCAAAATTCATCCTGCGTGGATGTCTTCTCTCTCGGAGCAGCTCAGTGGAGTAGCACTGCGCGATCTCGTGATTCCTGGCGTGCACGACTCTGGTACTTACACACCTTACACCTCGTCGTCCGACAATTCGTTGCTCAAATACGCAATTACTCAAGACGAAAGTATATACAATCAACTAGTTTTCGGACAGCGTTACATCGACCTTCGTGTTGGTTACTTCACAGGAGACCCAGAGGAACCGTACTGGGTAGTGCATGGCCTGACGGTGTGGCGACCCTTTACCGATGTCCTGCGTCAACTGAGAGACTTTATACAGGACACCGGGGAGGTGGTGCTGGTGGAGGTGGGGGGTTTTACCTTCTTCGAGACAAGTGAAGAGCATGAGGGATGTATTGACCTCATCACACGGGAGTTGGGAGACCTGATGGCTCCCAGTAGCCACGGCTGGGATACTCCTCTTGGTGACCTGCTACAGTCACCTTCCAGTCTCATTGTTACTTATAATCACCAAGAGGCAAATGGCAGCCCGATCTTTTGGCCAAATATGAGCGGCAGATGGGCAAATGCACAGACGCTAACAGGTCTGGAAGAATACATGGTTCGAGTGTTTGAGAGTGAGGGTCCGCCGTCTCGTCCTTGGACCCTGAGCGGCCAGCTGACACCCCTGGCTGAGGATGTTATCCTCGATGACCTTGGCAGCCTTAGGGTCATGGCAGACGAGGTTAACCGAAACGTGACCTCGTGGCTTCGGCTCAGATGGTGGGACCAGATAAATATTATCTCATGTGACTTCACCTTATCAGCCGGCTACGTGGAGGTAGCCATAGAAGTCAACCTCAAGCGTGCTTCTCTGACACAAGTTTGAGGAAGTGTTGAATATAAGTTAATTTTGTGTTTGCACAAAAGTAACTTCCACTCTGTATTGTTATTGTTATAATCATTATTGTTATTATCGTTATGATAAAGATGTTAGTCAGGGTTGTACGTTTTATAATATTTGGGTTTCTTAAAGTCTTTGGGATTTTCGCTAACACATTTGTTTCACTGCAAAAGATGCAAATCCGTAATGGAACAAGATAAAATCAATGATAAATTTACATAAGCAGCAACTAGGTTGTGTCTGGTAGAAGAATGTTCAATGTGTTGTATTAATGTTTTCGGGGCCATAAATTTAGGCAATTTATATATCGATTTGTGGTTCTATCTTGCTAAGATCAGACAGCTGTGAGGCCCATAGTCCAGATGGCCTGTTAGTGGCAATGCGGACACAGCACATTACATATTTAGCCTTTCGTTGCACAAAGAGACAGGGTGACTGGTGTTGTTCTTGACGGTCGGCGTGGTGGGAGGACTACGTACAGTCGGCCACTGGAATAAGTACAGTATACACACTGTAACTATAAGGTCCAAAAATTGTCTGGTAACGTTGAAACTGCGCATCCAGACGCATGATGAAACTCAGCTCCCCCCACCTATTATCTCCAACTATTTTCTGTTTCCCTTTCCATAGTCTTCGATTTATTCCTCTTCCTTCCTTTATTAATCCAAACATCAGTAAAACAAAAGTAGGGAAAGAGAAAAAGTGGGGGAGGAGGAGGGAGCTGTACAATAACTGCAATCCCATTCGGCAACAAGTTTACTACCATTGGATACAATATATTACTTGTAATATAAACACAAGACATTAGTAAAACATTCACAACAAATGTATTTATAACATATATGTAGGAATAAAACATAAATTACAGGTCATTTTGTCTGTTCTGTTCAGGGCAGTGTTACCAGATATTTTGTCTCAAAAACGAACCGTAGGTGTATACTTATTCTTGTGGCCGACTGTACCTCAAAGACATCATGAATACAGGTATATAAGTCGATCCTTCCAAGGAGTCCATGACTGAAGAGTTAGAGTAGGAGCTGCCCATGTCCTTAATATTAGGGGCTGGCAGAAGGATGATACTGCACGGTACTGATCAAGCGCCCGAACAGCTAGTAAGATGATAAGTGGTGAAAATGATAAAACAAATGAAAAAACAAAAATACATATTAACACAACCAATGGCCCCCCGGCACTTTCCCCCTTTCATCATATAAATCTCGAAAGGTAAATATGAGCTCCACATGTTCTTTGAGATGCGAGAGGGTACCCAATAAACTAGCCCCCGTGCCTGTGTGTAAAAAAAGAAAAAAGAATCTGAAACAGCCCTTCCCTACCTGTACATTGAAACTCGTACAATCCCTGTGTCTATAGGTTAATTTTACTCTTTGAGACTTTATTGCACGTGTGAACTTGAATGACACCTACATTGAGACACTTTTATCACCGTCATTCACTTTTTGATCTTCACATTCGAGGTTGTGAGGTAGACAGTATTGTGGGGACATTAATTAAGGTCTGGTTTAGTTAGTGTGTTACTGTAGACCAGTTTTAGCCTCGAGTCAGCAGTTCACCATCCAGAATTTGATGTTTTGCTCTTGATGTAAAAATGTGAACATGAAGGAAGAAATATTTCCCTTCCTGTGTCATTGAAAATATTCGGTTATCGCTCTTTTAAATTCATTCTCTGTTGTTTGTAATTTTTCCTAAACCAACGGGAAGGAGTAAACCACCAAGCAGGCCAACATGAGAATATACCAAGAGTTAATCCAATAGGAAAGAATAAACCAGTAGTTAAACCATTAGGATAAAATAAGCCAGTATTTAAACTAATAGGAGATAATAAATCATCACCTAAACCAATAGCAGAGAATAAAGTAACAGTTAAACCAACAGGAAAGAATAAACCAGCAGTTATATCAACATAATAAACCAGCAGTCAAACCATCAAGAGAGAATAAACCAGCAGTTAAACCAATAGGAGAGAATAGACCAGCAGTTAAACCTACAGGCGGGGATAAACTAACAGTTAAACCAATAGGAGAGAATAAACCAGCAATTAAACTAACAATGCCATGATTTTAAAGTGAAATATATTGTACTTTTGTGAAATTAGGAAGTCTTGCCAAAAAGCCTAAATATTTCCCACCAAGCGAGTGCCCGGGAAAGGCCTGGGGCGTGAGCCTATCGCAGTGACCTGTGAGTGTGACATCATAGGCATAATTGTGCTTATTGGCTGAAGCTAAAGTGACCCTAACACAGAGTGTGGTCGATTTTCAAACTCAGAGTCTGGTTAGAGTTGGTAAACTGCAGATGTGCGTGGGTCGGCAGGTCTTCAGTATGACGATATATATCTCTTAAGTAAGAACACTTAAGGTTTTATCCGTTTCCTGAAATGTATTTTATTTCATGTGACTCCAGGTTAACTAGCTAGAAAAATAGGGTTATTGTTTTGAAAGTGTAACTGTCCATTCTGAATAACGTCGTTAATAAACGAAGAACCGTTAAGAATAGTTCTCAATTCCTTTCCCCTGTGTATGGTGTAGAACAGTGGTTCCCAATCTGGGGGGCGTGAGGTGGGTACAAGGGAGGCGTGAAGCCATCAGCCAAAAATTGCTATTTTTTGCTCAAAAAGAATACAATGAAGAAACTCTTTCAGGAGTAACTCTCTCTCTCTCCGTTTGAATCTTCCACACATCCATGCAAACCTTAAGTGTAGCAGTCACCCCTGTCTGTGTTCTATCATTTCATCTCTCTCTCCTTACACGTCTTGTACACGTCATGGATACCATTCTGACTCTCACACTACTCATATCTTTCACAACACTACCAGCCATCGATCCTCCCTCATATTCAGTTGCGGTATGTTAAGATTTATCTCAAACTGTGTGGTTTAGTCTGGATTTCTTCTATTGTAATTTTTTTTTTAATTAATTTTGCTTAATTGCGGCGCAAGGACTTCGCAAAAAGCAAAGGGGGCGTCATGTTAAATAGTTTAGGAACCACTGGTGTAGATTATTCCTCATTAGTGTCTTTGTGGTATACAGTGATCCCAACTGTCTTTCCTAGTGTCACAGTAATCACTATTCCCAGTTATTCCCTCCTTCCTTCGGCTCCCCTTTGTGTGAGGGTGGTTGTCGACCTCAAACCAACCGCTCCCCACCTCACAACCCCGCTCTCCCTCTTCACCTTCCTTCTCCCTCACTCTCTCCTCTACTTGTCGAAACAAAGAAAGAGAGAAAGGTTAAGAATAAGAAAAGAGAATTATGGAACAGAGAAAAGTAAGTAAATAAAAAGAAATAAATAGAGAAATAAGAACCAAGAAAAAATAAAAGTATAATATACACTTTATTACAAAACCAAAGGGGAGAATAAACCAGCAGTTAAACCAACAGAAGAGATTAACCAATAGTTAAACTAATAAGAAAGAATAAACCAGCAGTTAAACCAATAGGAGAGAATAAACCAGCAGTCAAACTAATAGGAGAGAATAAACCAGCAGTTAAACCAATAGGAGAGAATAAACCAGCAGTTAAACCAACAGAAGAGATTAACCAATAGTTAAACTAATACGAAAGAATAAACCAGTAGTCAAACTAATAGGAGAGAATAAACTAGCAGTTAAACCAATAGGAGAGAATAAACCAGCAGTTAAACCAACAGAAGAGATTAACCAATAGTTAAACTAATAAGAAAGAATAAACCAGCAGTCAAACTAATAGGAGAGAATAAACTAGCAGTTAAACCAATAGGAGAGAATAATCCAACAGTTAAACCAACAGGAGAGATAAACCAATAGTTAAACTAATAAGAGAGAATAAACCAACAGGGGAAATTTACCAATAGTTAAACTAATAAGAAAGAATAAACCAGCAGTCAAACTAATTGGGGAGAATAAACCAGCAGTTAAACCAACAGGAGAGAATAAACCGGCAGTTAAACCAATAAGAGAATAAACCAGCAATCAAACTTATAGGGGAATAAACCAACAGTTAAAGCAAGAGAGAATAAACCAGCAGTTAAACCATTCGGTGAGAATAAGCCAGCAGTTAAATCATTCGGTGAGAATAAGTCAGCAGTTAAACCATTCGGTGAGAATAAGCAAGCAGCTAACCCAACAGGAGAGAATAAACCGGCAGTTAAACCAACAGTTAAACCAATAGGATAAAATACACCGTCAGTTAAACCAACAGTTAAACCAATAGGAAAGAATAAACCAGCAGTTAAACCAATAGGAGAGAATAAACCAGCAGTTAAACCTACATTAGGGGATAAGCTAAGAGTTAAACCAATAGGAGAATAAACCAGCAGTTAAATGAGTAAGAGAAAATAAACCAGCAGTTAAACCATCAGGAGAAAATCAACCAGCAGTTAAACCAATAGGATAGAATAAACCAGCAGTTAAACCAATAGGAGATAATAAACCAGCAGTCGAACTAATCTGGGAATAAACCAGCAGTTAAACCAATATGAGAGGATAAGCCAGCAGTTAAACCAATAGGAGAGAACACACTAGCAGTTAAACCTATAGGAGAGAATAAACCAGCAGTTAAACCAACAGGAGAGAATAAATCAGCAGTTAAACCAACAGGAGAATAAACCAGCACTTAAACCATCAGTTAAACCAATAGGATAGAATAAAGCCGCATTTAAACTAATAGGAGAGAATAAACCAACTGTTAAACCAATAGGAGATAATAAATCAGCAGTTAAACCAAAAGGAGAGAATAAACCAGCAGTTAAAAGAACAGGAAAGAATAAACCAGCAGTTAAACCAATTGGAGAGAATAAACCAGCAGTTAAACCAACGGGAGGGGATAAACTAGCGGACAAACCAACAGGAGTGGATAAATTAACAGACAAACCAACATCAACAAACCCAGCGTGTAATTATTAAGACACAAGTAGATATGTTAAGGGTTTTAAGTCTACGATTCAGTGAACAGGGAAGTATATTCATGGTACAAGCAAATGAGGATTGTACCAGAGAAAGTGAACCAGAAGAGTAACGAAATGAATCTGAAACTTGTCCTAAAATATATACGCGATCGTCAGTTATTCCAACAACCAACATGGCAACACAACGGATGAACACAAAGCTCAGATGATCTTAAAGGCGTTGAACACCAAGATGACTAATAAAGTTTGTGAACAATATACAGATTAGATGGACAAAAGCTAAGGATTGTATCCTTTACCGCGTCCCAGAATGAGAAATACGATCTCAGATATAGATAAGTAATTATGTGTCACCCGCAATTAGTAAACGTGAAATAAGCAAGTGTAATTAATGAGAAACATATAAACCAAATTTAAAAACAACTGAGGAACGTTTCTGTAAACTTCAGACTCGTGATACGACGTCATGGGGAGTGTGAGACTAATACAAGGCTAAAGAGATGAAACTTAATCCAAAAAAATACTCAGTTTTTTATTATTTATTTACTTATTTATTTATTATCCCACGGTGTGTGTCATCTTCATTAAATCGCAGAGCACCGGCAACCTCCCTGCTCTGAAGAAAACTGTTAATACAACTACTATACAATAAATACCCACGCAATTATAGGCCAGGCGCCCAAGAACCAACCTTCTTTACAGTACTCGATACATCGGACCAAACCATCTCAGTTCGACCACTCAGAGACTCATCCATCAGACACTTCGGACAATGGATTTGCAATGAAGACTGGAGGAATGTGACTTCAATTTTCACCTCGACCGTGCTGTAGAACATCTTCAGCACAAACTGTACTTCACACCAATTGCGAGAATTACTTCCCACAAATCACCTTCACCCAAGTTGGATGACTGCACAAATAAAACGGTTCATCTCCCAACGTGACCGGACACACAGCAGAGGTCAGCACCAAAATCTTCGTCAACTGAGATTGGAGGTCAGAGATAGAATTAAGTCCCCCCAAAATAGATGTTATCGTCGCTGCATCCAAAAACTCTGCGACGATGTGAAAGGAGGCTGGTGTCGGGAGGTACAAGTTCCCACGAATCGCAAACCCAAGACCTGGACAACGCACCCGATGCACCAAAGCTTCAAGGAGCAAATTAGTGGACGTGCAGCCAGCTGTCTCCCATTCATATGCCCGCTCTTCCTGCCTACCTCCTGGCGGAGGAGAGCATCGTAGAATTGCAACCGTGGGACGTAGACAAACGTCTCTTACATGGCCACACCTCTAGGTGACCTCCCTATCATACTCATAAAGGAGTTCGCCATTGAACTGAGTTTACCTCTCACCCACATATACAAAAAGTCTTTCAAGGAAGAACAGTTTCCTCCCGCTGGCGTCAAGCAATTATCCTCCCAATACCTAAGAAGCCTAAACCCATCACCATAGACGAACTTAGACCCGTCAGCCTTACTCCCACTTTCAGCAAAATCTTTGAATGCTTCGTAGCACCAATGATCATGTCCGACATCCCCCCATATATTGTCCCTAGACAATATGTTAACATGAAAAAATGTTCCACCACGCACTACCTTTTTCGTCTTTTCATGACATGCTCACCGACCTTGATAAGCCAGGCAAGTTATTTTCTTTAGTCACGTATGACATTTGGAAAGGCTTCGACCTTATAGACCACTCACTTGTCATCCAGAGACTTCGTATTAGGACTGTGATCCACACTTTTCCGATAGTTCTGCAGCTTTCTAAGAGAGTTCGCGGCCCCGCTGGGAAGCTTAGTGAGTTGAGCAAAACTACATGTGGTGCACCACAAGGTGTTCTGCGCGTGGACCCACTGCCATCCTGGCCATGATCAATAGTGCTGCGAGAGACTCCCACAGACTCCTCAAATATGTCAATGATCTTACCATCTACAGGTCACGCAGGATCTCTAGGCCTGGGCCTCAGAAAGTAACATGATCATCAACATATAAAAGTGCGAAGTTATGCACATATTTACCAGTAAGAAAACCCTAATCTAGCCGGGTCTAACGACAACCAACACTAGCATCCCAGTAGTGAACAGCTGTAAACTGATGGGAGTCACCCTCACCAATGACCTCTCATGGCAAGGCCACATCAATAGTATCACTACAAGAGCACTAGAGCAGCCAATCTTCTTCACATCATTGGCAACTCAACTACAACGAGAGCTGCCACAAGATTCTCAGAACGATTTTTTTTCATTATTTAAGCAAATATACGAACATTAGGAAACTTCTCATGATCTTAAACAGCAATGAATAGTTTATTATTATAAAATTTCTACCTTTGGATGGTTTAATATTTATCCTGACAGTGATACAGCCGAAAATAGATCCACCAATCACAATTACCTTTACATACGGCCATATTTTACCAAGTATTGCCAGGTCAAATTGCCAGTACGAGACCCAGGGTGGGGTCGTTGGATCTTTGGCTGACTGTACATCCGACCCATCCTGGAGTGTTGCTGCCCACTCTTCGACGCCGGGCTCACACTATCATCAGGCGAAGTAGATAGAAGGGATTCAACGTCGGGTAATGAAAATAGCAGTGGACTGGGACCCTTAGGTATCAAAATGCCCTTGACATGTTCGAGCTGAATACATTGGAACAGAGGCGCGAGGACCTGTGCCTGAAGTTCGGTCGTGCTCTACTGGAAAAGCCACGACATCGCGACCTGCTGCCGCCGTGGAGGCGGGAAGTCAGTGCCAGGGTAACTCGGGGCTCACGTTGCTTTCAAAACTTCTGCTGCGGAGCCAGACTCAGGAAATCGTGCATCCCATAAATTGCATCCCAACTTAATTCACTTCATTCGTGACTTAAACTTTATCTTTTAATATTGTAATTCATGTACCCAGAAACTTAACTCTTTATATAATTATTATTATGGTGGAGAGTTTAACCTTGACTTGTGTTATTGTGGTGGTTTTATGCAACCTCTTATCAACATTTATGTAAACATGTGCTTTCTGTACCATACGCAGCCCTGTAATGTTTATCAATAAACCGTTCTCTCTCTCTCTCTCGTGTGTGTGTGTGTGTGTTCATGACAAGGGGACCATAGGAGTGTGCACCTGAGTGTTACTTTATAGATTTGGCTAAAACAAAAAAGTATGAAAGAAAGAGTGCGATATTTCCCTCACCGTCAACACTGCCACGGCTCTGGCGGGGAACGAGCCTCCACCTAAAAGTGATAGTTTAAAACTGTACAGTCGATGAGTGTGTCTTCTTGCCCCTCCTTCCACTCTTATTAAAACAAAAGATGAGTGGCTCAGTCAGCTCCACAAGAACCTGGCTAGAGGTCGTCACCCCTTCCTTGGAACAATGGCTACTGCAAAAGTAAACATATTTTTAACTAAATGAAAAAGGCTTGAGAGTTAGAACCTAATCACGCAAGATGTAAGTTCAAATATAATTATTATAACCTCAGCTTATCTGGTTGAGCCCGGATACTGTTAATCTCTTACTTTCCTTCAAATTTCCTCCCTCTTAACCTTGATCCTAAACCAGTCCCCTCTCCCCCCCAAATTGCCACCAAAGTACTTCCAATCCTAATCCCTGTCCTCCCACTCAGCATTACAAGCCGTCAAGTCAAGTGGTTGATGACAGTGTAAATGAATGAGTAGTTCATGTAGTGTAGATGATTATGTAAATGATGTAGTGTAGATGATTATGTAAATGATGAAGTGTAGATGATTGTGTAGTTGGTGCAGTGTAAATAATAGTGTGGTTACGGACGTAGATTTTGAGTTGCCCTTCAAAAACAAACCCGGCACCCCAAGATAGAAGTAAATATATCTCGCCCTTTATTATCTAACTGCGTCGGTCACTTCTGTGAGTGACAGTCCTGGTTGAGCGATTTAGTGACAGAAATCTACGTGGCCACCCTCATAAGTGCGGTAGTGGACCAGTTCTTGTTTATTCTCGTTCATTTTGTAAATTATAGTCTTTATTCCCTGGTGCATAAAGGGTGATGGTACAGCTGAGACGTAATTAATGTAACGCTGCGTTCCTACCGCAGCTGTGTAACGCTGTGTTCCTCCCACAGCTGTGTAACACTGTGTTCATACCGCAGCTGTGAAACGCTGTGTTCCTCCTACATCTGTGTTACGCTGTGCTCCTACCGCAGTTGTGTAATGCTATGTTCCTATCGCAGCTGTGTAACGGTGTGTTCCTATCGCAGCTGTGTAACGCTATGCTACTCCTACATCTGTGTAACGCTGTGCTTCTACCGCACCTGTGTAACGGTGTGTTCCTATCGCAGCTGTGAAACGGTGTGTTCCGCCCGCAGCTGTGTAACGCTGTGTTCCAACCGCAGCTGTGTAACGCTGTGTTCCTACTGCAGCTGTGTAACGCTGTGTTCCTATCGCAGCTGTGTAACAGTGTGTTCCTATCGCAGCTGTGTAACGCAGTGTTCCTACCGCAGCTGTGTAACGCTGTGTTCCAACAGCAGTTGTGTAACGCTGTGTTCCAACCGCAGTTGTGTAACGCTGTGTTCCTACCGAAGCTGTGTAACGGTGTGTTCCTATCGCAGCTGTGTAACGCTGTGTTACTACAGCCGCTGTGTAACACTGTGTTTCTACCGCAGCTGTCTGTATAACGCTGTGTTCCTACCGCAGCTGTGTGCGCAGACCTGGTGGGCGCAGGTGGCGTGGGCGTGCGGGTATGGCCTACCATCAAGGCCTCACCCGAGAGACACGCCAACAAGATGCAGTTTAGACTCTTACAGGTAAGATTATAAACCACTACAGGTGAGGTTCTGAGCCCCACAGGTGAGACTGAGCCGCTACAGGTGAGGTTCTGATGCCCCACAGGTGAGACTCTGAGCCGCTACAGGTGAGGTTCTGATGCCCCACAGGTGAGACTCTGAGCCGCTACAGGTGAGACTCTGAGCCGCTACAGGTGAGGTTCTATTCCCACACAGGTGAGACTGAGCCGTTACAGGTGAGGTTCTATTCCCATACAGGTGAGACTGAGCCGTTACAGGTGAGGTTCTGAGCCCCACAGGTAAAATTTTTGTGCCGCTAAGGGCGAGATTATTAACCACTATAAAACTACAAAAGTTCTGAGCCGCTACAGATGAGGTTCGTGGGTTTAACACCTGAATCTCCGAGTCTCTTTAGACAGCACCTCTACCGTAATCCTTCTTGGCTGGAGATTCGAACTCAAGTCATTCGGATGTGAGACCTTGCCACTCGCGCTACTGTGTCCATTAAACCTTCACCAATAACATTGTATTTTCTTCCCGTAGATTAACTGGGACGCAGAGGAGATCCTGGAGGGTGATTGGCTTGGGGTGTTCGAGCAGGACCCTCGCCCTCCACACGCCAGGCCCCCACCCACCACGCCCCCCTCCACCACGTCACACCGCTTCTGGCAGATGCCGCGCCCTCTTTACTGGGACACGCCTTTCTCCTCCCGCGGTACTGTCACCACCAACATCACCCAGCACAGGGCTGAGGTAGGTAGGGGAGAGGGAGATGAAGAATATAAGTGGAAAAGTAGAAAAAATAGATGTTTGGGTAGTAGAGTTAAGGTAGATATGGAACTGTAAGTTGTAGAAGGCGCATCCTTTGGGTAGACATTAGCTGTGATAAACATTGTCCTTATAAAGGTGTGCGCTAGGTAAACAACAGCTTAACAATAGGTACCTTCTGGTAGCTTTGTGTTGACATGGACTTATGCAGAATGTGACTTTTTGTATATGTGGGGTTAGGTAAGCTCTGGGTTTAATTAGAAGTGGATTTAAGTAGACATGAAATTATGAACAGTAGATGAGGAGTGAATGTAAACAATGTCTTGAAGTGCACTTTACGTATTTTTACATCATAGTAAAGATAACGTAAATCTGTAATCAGGACACTAGATTTAATTCATATCCTTGAGCATGGAAGATTCTCAGAAAGATACTTGGCTAATAGGAGTCGTGTGGAGAGGAAATTATATGTGGTCCATTATCTTAAGACTGACGAATATCTAACATCACCACCCAAGCTATGTTTCATGTCTGTCTTGGATATTTTGAACGTATGTCAGCCCAAATCTTCAGCTTCCAGTTTAGTGTACAGATGAAGGGACGGGCAGATGGATATACTTTTGAGTTTACTTAGATCGTGATAGGAAAGTTCTTAAACCACGGATGAAACAGCTGTGTCACAGACGATGACATTGCCTGTGACAAACACTTTCACACCACAGCTGCGACAGACATCTCACTGTATCTAACAGATATTCTCCCTCCACAGCTAAGCGTGCTGGCCCGCGGTGGGTGTGTGGGCGTGTTTGTGGGCTTCGTGAGGAATGGTGTGTGTGTGGCGGCTGACTGCCAAGCTGCCTATCCGACTTGGGTCTTTGACAACAGGTGAAACATTTATGAGTCTCCCCTTTTTTCTTCATTTTCTTTAAGCATCCCAGCCAAGGAGGACTTTAGTTAGTTTTTGTATACAAGATGGAAATTACAGTATTCACTTTAAGAATTCATAGCAAATGTAATAATTCAAATCCATTTAGCGATGTTACAGTATCCCAACTTTGTTGATATGAATCATTACTAAACACAACCATTCGAATACATAACACAGAGAATCTTCATTATGCCAAGTTTGGGGTAAAATTTGGGATAACTTTTAAAGGTAAAATATACATTTATTGAAGAAATTTCGAAGAAGAAAGGTTTTCTTAGTTATAACCTAAACCATAAACGTTGAAATTTTCCCAAGTGAAACAAAATAAAATCATTAAAGCCACTGACTGCCTACGTCGGTTTTCGACCCTGGTGAATTAATATAATCCATCGCTAAACTGTAGGCATATACATGATAACAATATTGTAACACAGACCATAAAATTTTGAGGTGATAACAGCAGTTACGGTGTTTTTACTCAGACAGGTGCTGGGCGGGAGGTCGCTCAGGTCGCTGGTCTTGCCTGGCACACACAACGCCGGGTCATACTCCCTCAAGGATCGTGGTGACGTTGTGTCTGCCTGGGTCGTCTGCCAAGATGAGGACATCATCTCCCAGCTGCTTTACGGCAACAGGTCAGCCATCAAGAGTGAATTAACAGTAGGCTCCATTTTCAATTTTGATCATTGAGGAAATTAAAACTGACGAGCACACACACACACTAGACGACAACTAACATTGTTTTTACTTTCTCTTTAAAAAAAAACAAAGGTATTAATAGAGAATGTTATACTGTATACCGTAACGCTTAGCTGTGGGAATTTGTATCCACTATTCCGAAATTTTTTCTTGTGTGTGTGTGCGTGTGTGTGCACGTATGTGTGTGCACAGAATGGTGTAATGCGTCTATGGTGGCAGCATTATGTAAGTGTAAAGGCGAAAGCACTTCTTTTTTCCTCTCGCTTTCAGCTACCGCCGCTGGCTAGCCCTCGTGGAGAACAGGGAGGCAACTTGCATAAGTCTTTCCCTCCCAGTACACAGCCTCTTCACCATCAAGACTTCTGCTGTGTCTCCTCCTGGCAACACACGGTAACTGGGTGCCTCGTGGACCCAGGCGAGACCAGCAAGGGATCTCGGAGCAGCAGAGGGCCCCAGAGGGATGGCGCCGAGGCCCACTGGCATATGGACACGTCTTGACGCCTACCAACCACTGCCCCGCTGCCTTGCGGATTAAACTTGGCAGGTACAAGGCTATGGGAATAAAAAAAATCTGCTGTGGAGCCTCACAACAGGCAGACACGCTAATAGAGCTCCAATAAGACCCCAACGGCGGTACAGGCGAAAGAGGTGACCAACATGGGAACCCAACGACTACACTGGCAGATGAAGGTAATGCAAGATGGACAGGCTACTAAGGCGAAACCCAGCAAACTGGGCTATCAGCAGTCCATTGCAACTCTCCCTCTCCCTAGTCGTGACAACAGCTTGCACCACTGGATCAGGAAAGGGGAGACCAAGATGTGTGGTTGCAGCCTGCACGTCTGCCTCATCACATGAATCAACTCACGTGCAGCCAACATCCAGCTCACCATACGTATCATCATCAAAACGCCTATACCCCCAAAAGTCCTATGGCGATGAACGAGTGGCTACACGGACAGGTAGAGATGACTGCCGGGAGTCTCTATTCTCTAGGCACATGGGCAGCATAAATCAGATGGTCGTTTATGCACTGGAATCTAAGCAGCAGTGCAATCTGGTCCTGTCTGTGCGATTGAGCAGCCCTTTCAAGGAACCACTCTGCTCGCCCCACATAGGAGGGGGCTAAAAAAGGTGCCTTAAACATAGTCTACCTGAAGAACCAATCTGATTGTGTAACCGCACCCAGAAGGTCATCCTTATGCAGTCGAAAACACAATCATAATCACAGATGAAAGCAAAAACAAACTATATAACCTCTTATGGTCTCTGCATGGAATGCCAGGACCCCTTTGGATACTGGCACAAATGAGCATCTTGAAAGAATAACCACCTTTGTGGCAAAAGAGCTGTCTAGGAATAACATCGATATAGCAGCCATCAGTGAGTCCCGGTTCCCAGACGAAGGGCGACTCACAGAACGAGGGTCTGGAAGGGTAAGCCTGCCGTGGAGAGAAACCTCATTTATGGAGTTGGTTTTGCCATTCGCCAATCCATCCTACATAGGCTAACTGAAATGGCTGTTGGGATCAACGAGCACCTCATCACGCTCCGAGTCCCACTGAAACACTCACGCCATGCCTTCTTCATCAGTTCATATGCCCAAACACTGGATACAGATGATGACATCAAGGAGGCCTTTTAAGCCGACGTTGACAGAGAGCTAACCTCTATCCACAAAGAAGATAAGGTTGTTCTCCTAGGTGACTTCAATGCCAGAGTTGGAAGAGATGCTGACATATGGCAGAGCATCATTGAGAGAAACGTAAGAGGCAAGTATAATCCAAACAGTCTACTACTCCTCAGCATCGGTGGTGTACACAACCTCGCTGTCACCAATACCTTGCTCAGGAAGCCAACAAGTTCAAGGGATCGTGGCAACACCCACGATCCAAACACCGGCATCTCATTGACTACATTACTGTCAGAGAAAGAGATCGCAGAGATGTCCTCATCGCCTGAGCTATGCGTGGCTCAGACCACTTTAAACACCGATCATCGGCTCGTCAGAGCCAAAATCTTACTTTACGTCGCCTCAAAACGGCGAGGGCAACAAGCATCTGAAAGGTTTTAACACTAAGCATGTGGAGGATCCAGCAGTAGCACATGCTTTCAGAGAGCAGCTCGAACATGGGCTAATAAACAACAACAACAAACTACCAAATGGGGTATTTTCGACACTATCATGACAAAACCTGCAGAGACCCTTGGCCAGATCGAAAGAATACACCAGCACTGGTTTGCTGAAAATTACCGATAAAATCATCGTACTCGTCGATGATAAACAACTGACTGGCAAAACTACCCTAACTCTCCGACCAAAGCTGATATCTTCCACTAGAAGAAAGCGGCGGCCAAGCGTGAACTTCGCATTCTAAAGAACGAATGAGTGAAAAATAAAGCGTGTGAAATGAAAGCTTGCAAATCAACATGAGATGCACGAATTTTTCAATTCCACTAAAACATTTTGTGGACCAATCACTTATGGCACAGCTTCCCTCCGCTCATCCAATGGTAATTCCCTAATTAAAGACGAAGAAGGCATCCTTCAATGCTGAAAAAAGCACTACCATTTGCTGCTCAACCGAAACACCGATGTGGATGTCCTGACTACCCAGCAGGTCCCTCAGCACCCAGAGCTGACCCACCTCAGCTATCCCCCATCCTTGGATGACGTAGCTACTACCATCAAACAGATGAAAAATAATAAAGCCGCAGAGACTATTGGAATCCCAGCCGAGGTGTATACATGGGAAAGGAAGAAATCCCCAAGCTCTTAAAGATGCATCCATCTTCAATATGCATAAGCACAAGGGAGACCAGTCAGAGAGTGGCAACTACTGTGGGATCTCGTTGCTGTTCGTAGCTAGCAAGATTATCACCTAGGGCGGAAAACTTCCTCCCAAATTGGCTTTAGCCCATCATGTGGCACCACTAACATGATCTTTGCTGCCCGCCAGATACAGGAAAAGTGCAGAGAACAGCATAGGGCCTTTATCGACCTTACCAAGGGAAACCCTCTGGAGGACCCTCAGCCGTTTTGGCTGCCCACCAAAATTCATAGCCATTGTGAGGCAATTCCACGATGGCTTGAACGGCAGTATTCTGTATAATAATGGCACGAAATCTGAATTTTTCCCCATCCAAACGGTGGTAAAACAATGATTGTGTGCTGGCACCAGCTCTCTTTTCCAATTTAGCCGAAAGGACTTTTCAACATAAAACAAATCCAGGCAGAAACAAAGGTGTTGGCAGCTTCCATTCCTGAACAACAGTATGCAGATGACCTCGCCCTCGTCGCTCACACTGAATGCTACCTACAGGAGATCCTGAACACCTACACAAATGCGCATGCACACTTTGGCCTTGAGGTGAATGTACATTAGACTCAGATTCTCTTCCAGCCTGCCCTTGGTTCAACCACATCTCCACGGTACCACCCTCTGTAATGTTGCCTACTTTCAGTATCTCAGCTCCCATCTGTCCACCACAACGGACATCAATGAAGAGATTCAACATTGGATCAGATGTGCATCTCAAGACTTTGGCAGACTCCATACCCGTGTCTTCAGCTGTAGGGGGCTGACATTATCTACAAAGTTGCATGAATATCGAGCAGGGGTCCTCCCCACCCCGCTATAAGGCAGCGAGACATGGATCGCATACAGGAGGCACCTCAAGACACGTGAATATTTTCACCAACGTGGTCTACGTTTCATCCACCGAGTTCGCTGGGAAGACAAGAGAACAAATGCCAATACTCTCGCTGACACCAACTGTAGGAGCATCGAGGCTACCATTATCCATGAATAACTATGTTGGACCGGCCATTACCCGCATGGACGACAGTAGACTGCCAAAGCAAGTACTTTACAGTCACCTAACGAATGGTAAACGTAACGCTGGCTGGTAACGGAAAAGGTATAAGGATTGTCTTAAGACAAACCTGAAAAAGTGCTAAATCGACCCCATCATCTGGGAGTCATCACTCACACCGTAACACTTGGTGGAGTACCATACGCGAAGAAGTCAATACTTTCGAGTTAGCCCGTCTGCATACCGAAGCAGACAAGCACCAGCGCCGGAAAGACGCTGCCCTCCCCCCCCCCCCCCTCACTAGATGTAGCCCTCCCCACATGCAACATTTGCAAACGACCCTGCCGGTCCCATATCGGCCTCTCGAGTCTCCTCAGAGCTCACCAACGAAGGTGACATCCTTAATAACGCATATAGCTGTGTCACAGCTGGATAAAAGTCATACTCGATTCTGAGTGACAGCAAAGTAGTAGCAGTCAGTGTAATAATAATAATAATAATAATTAACGGTTTATTGAAAGAGCTTGGCAGCCAGAAGGCTGAAAATATACAGTTACATATTTGGGGAATGGGTTACGAATTACAAATAATATACAAGTAACATAAGTGACACAAATAAGACATATAATAACTTAGATGGGGAAAAGCTCAAACTACAGTTCATTTCAACATAGTGACAGTGTTACAGTATTACAAGTTGTTGATAATTTTTACAATGGTTGGGACTGGGCTGTTCTTATAGCGATCAGTTCGTGCACGTATGGGCTGGATGCGGTTGTGGTGTCGAACAGCAATTCTCGGACAAGGGATCTCAGGTGGTAGTAGGAGCCGGTGTCGGGGATGGTGTAGAAGCTTCTTACCAAATTTGCAGATGAGGTCGTGGTGATGGTCAGTGAGAGTCGAAAGGGTCAGTGTGTTGAGCGCTTCTTGATATGTGGAGTAGGAGGGGGAGAGAATAATCTTGCATGCCCTCTTTTGTACTTTTTCTAGGTGTTTACGTTGTGTGGCATTTAGGGAGGAAGACCAGGTGGGGGAGGCATAGGTGAGCTTGGGAAGTATGAATGTTGTGTAAACACTGAGGAGCTCGTGTGCAGGAACTCCGAGGGACTTGAGTCGGCGGAGGAGGTGGAGACGGAAACTGGAGGATTTGACAACTTCATTGACGTGTGGTTTCCAATTTAGTTTGTTGTCTATGGTGACGCCGAGGAGCTTCGTGGAATCTACAACCTGGAGTGTGTTCGGACCTAGAGTAATGGAAGGAGGTGGGACAATGTCGGAGGAGAGGTTGATGTGCATAACCATGGTCTTGGTATGGTTGATGGTGACATGGTTGTTGGTGGCCCAGTTTTGGAGACTGTTCAATAAATCCTGAAGGGCGGTATAGTTGGGAGCAGAATTGTTGACGCTGATCCCAATGGTGGAGTCGTCGACATATTTCCAGCGAGCAGGGGTTTCTCTTAGGGCATCATTGATGAGCATAAGGAAGCAGAGTGGTCCCATCTTGGTGCCTTGGGGGACGCCACAGGTGAGTGACTGAAAGGTGGAGACAGCCCCTCGGAAGCGTACAGCTTGGCGTCGGTCACTGAGGAAGTCTGTAAGCCATGGTATGAGGCTTCTTCGAAGCCCGAGGTCAATAGCTTTGTTGATGATTATATTGTGGTCGACTAGGTCGAACGCTTTAGTGAAATCAATGAAGGCGACAGCTACAGACGTTTTTCGTTTCTCGAGATGGCGGTATATGTAATCGAGAAAGCTGACAAGACAGTGAGTGGTGGAGGAAGTTTTCATGTTGCCAAATTGCTGAGGGTCTACGACTCCTGCAATATCAGCATAAGCCCAGTCGAACACAAAACTTTCACAGATTAGGCTGGGTATTGGGGTGATTGCAATAGGTCGTAGCTGATTTAAGGATTGTGGGCTGGTTGACTTGGGCACTGGTGATACATAAGAGGTCTTCCAGTCAGCTGGGCATCTGGCTTGACTGAGAGAAGCATTGATGATGGAGCAGAGGGGTTTAGCAAGCTCCGGGGAGAACTCCTTGAAGAGTTTCATTGGTAAGTCAATGGGGGTGGTAGAGCGTTTTAATTTTAGTTTGTCCAGGCGTTTTGCTACTTCAAATTCTTCTACTAAGTCAGTGGGAAGGGGGGCTGGTAGGTAAGCAGGGAGAGTTGTTGTGTCAAGCCGTGGGAGCGTCTGGCATATAGTAGCGAAATGGTTATTTGTTTGCTCAGCTGCGTCAACACTAGTGAGATGGCTAAGGAAGGGGAGGGGGTGTGTCTTATTGTTTAGTCCACAGAGTTCTTTAAGCTTACCATACCATTGACTGATGTTGGTCTGCTTCAGGTGTTGTAATTTGGTTGGGTAGTGGGACTTCTTTGCAGTGCGTATTTCGCGGATGACTCGGTTGCGAAGGGACCTGTAGCGGATGTGGTCATTGAGATGAAAGGCTCTGTCTCTCTGTTGCATAAGTCTTTTGATCCGAGGTGTGATCCAGGGCAAGTCAGCTGGGTGAGATCTGACGGACTTCTCGGGGAAGAAGTGGTGGTGAGCTTGCGTGGTGGTGTTGGTATAATTTATCCATTTGGTTTCCACGTCATCCACGCTAAGTACTTCAGTCCAGGGATGGTGAACTATCCACTGCCCGAATAGGCGCACTGCAGAGTCAGTAATCGGCCTGTAGGTCTTGATGTAGGGTCTCTGTACTTGAGTGGGAGTGGCAGCTGGGGACCAGAGCACTGATAAGTGTGTGCTACACCCGATAGGAGGCATTGGTTGAGGTGGTTGGTACTGGTCCGCTAAGTCAGTTAAGATAAGGTCAAGGGTATTTTGACCGTGTGTGGGGAAGGTCACGACTTGTGATAGTGATAGCTGGTCCTGGATATCAGTGGTGTCAATTTCATTTAAATCCCCACATAATACTAACTTGGCACATGGGTACCTAACTCTGAGGTGGTCTGAGGTGGTGATGAGATGATTGATAAGAGTGTCTCTGGTGGGTGATCGAGGCGGATGGTATGCCACACAGATTATGATGGAAGCAGTGTTGCGCGGGTGGGCCCGTAGCACGACACGTACCCATAATGCTTCCACATCTGCTGGGACTTGAACATCCAGGCGTGACGGGCGTAGGTCATCTTGACAGAAGAGGGCAACACCTCCTCCGCGTCTTTGTGAACGAAGGTGATGAAAGAGTTGATATCCCTCAATATGACACGTTTCAGGCACAATTTGCCAAGCCTCACATATGGCAACGACGCTCGCGGCGGTTGACCTGACTGTAGTTGCCAGCTCGTCGAACTTGTTAGCTAGGGAAGTGACGTTGGATAGCAGTAAAGACGGGAGATCATACCATATCCGTGGAACTTCAGTGTGGTGGTATGGTCTGTCAGGGGTGGGTTTCTCCGGTTTCCTAGTGGAGGTTACGGTTCTAATGGGCTTATGTGCATGACGGCCTTGTCTACGGCTACGCGCGTGGAATATGTTCAGTGACTTGAGTAGCCGGATAACACTGCCATCAGGATAACCGTTCCCACGCTTTAGATGGTACAGAGTGCGTCGGGAGTAAGTGATTGGTGGCCATCTGTTGAAATCTGTTGTGGGCGGACGGAAGTGTTTGTCACTGACGGCACTTTGAGGGACACTGACACTGGTAGACATCTGTTAATATTTGTCAGTCGTAAAGACCGTGGGTCTTTGTCCCTGGTGCTTGGGGTCGCCGACACAGTTTTCACGATAGATGTAAACACCGCGGTGGTCCTTGTCACTGGCACTTTAAAGGTGACCGATAAAGTGCCCACTGTCTGACTTTTCCTTGGGGTGCACTATCAAGCACTGTATGGTAATCACTGATTGCACTGCTCCGTAATCAATCGTTCACTAATCACTAGAATGTTTTGTTGAATCGATCCTGGTGTAGTAAGGCTGGTAGGGGTATAGCAGGGGGAGCGGGCAGGGCCAAACAGACTCGGCCTGGCTGCTAAAACCGGGAGCGCCTTCGGGGCACGTCCTGTGTGTGTGTGTGTGTGTGTGTGTGTGTGTGTAATAATAATAATAATAATAATAATAATAATTAACGGTTTATTGAAAGAGCTTGGCAGCCAGAAGGCTGAAAATATACAGTTACATATTTGGGGAATGGGTTACGAATTACAAATAATATACAAGTAACATAAGTGTGTGTGTGTGTGTGTGTATTATTATTCATACAAATATTTTGCCTGTTACCTTAAGATTCAATGTAATATGTTGTGCTGTTTACCCGGATATCTTGTCCATGTTGGTGTAATCTTTGGCAGTCGTATGATATAGTTTGTTAATGTTTTGGTGACCGCCAGGTACCTGGACTTACGGGTGGCCTACTACCCGGATACACCAGAATTACTCTGGATCAACCATGACCTCGTACGCTGGCGGCCGCTGTTGGAGGTCCTCAATGACGTGCGGGGTTTCTTGGCCATCTCCCCAGATCCCATCATCATTGACATCCACCGAACACCTATCGGTTTCGACCTACCTGAGGCCTTGCCGCTTCTACTGTCACTGATGAACGAGACTCTCGGCTCTCACTTCCTCCATAACCGCTACGGTCCTCTGGTCACACTAGACCAGATATGGAAGATCAGAAAGCGAGTGATCTTTACGTTCGCCGACGCAGACGTCGCCGACGACAAAGACTGGGTGTGGCCGCCTCTACCTCAGGCCTGGGCAAATGCACAGGTGCTAGACGACCTGATGACGTACTTGGATGCGCAGATGAACAAGCGGGTGGGTTCACCTAGACTGTGGGCAGCCATGGCTCACCTTACCCCGACCCTGTGGGACATGATACTCCGCTCTCACGTGGGGTTGAGAGGACTGGCTGACAGAGCCAACTTCTCCGTCACGCGGTGGCTTCGACAACGCTGGGGTCACATGGCCAACATCGTCGCCTCAGACTTTTTCAGAGGGAACGATGTCATCAACGTGGCTATCAGGTAAGAAATTCCTGTTTTATTGGATGCTTATTACAAAATTTTAATACGATCAACATAATTATTATTAAGGAAATCTCCTTTCGATCAATGAGTGTGTTATTCTCATATCTGAAGGTTGGCGACCACAGTCCTCCACTCTCAACGTTTTCAGGCTGTTTTTGCCAATTCTCCAAGATTTTGTTTCTCTCTGGGGACCCAATTTTTTAATCTAATTCCTCCACCCCAATGTGTGCCTACCCTCAACTTTGCCTATTAATCTTATTAATCTCATTTTTCTTTTTCAGTATATTTCAAATATGTTTCTTGAAGTTTGTGCCACCGTTAATACTTCTTCATTCGTTTTCCTGTCAATGTAACTTATTCTTAATATTCGCCTATAACACCACATTTCACAAACCTCTAACCTCTTTCTGGTGTCTACTGAAAGTGTCCATGCTTCTGACACATACAACAGTCCTGACCATATATAGCGCTTCAGCAGCATTTTTCTCAATTTGAAGTGAATGTCTCTTTTCATTAGTTATTTTAGATTATTAAATGTGTTTCTGCTTGACCTGTTCTTGTTATGATTTCTTTCGCACATTTACTGTGACGTCCCAAATACAAAATTTTTTCCACTTGTTTAAGTTACCTGTTGCTAACCATATTTTTTATTCCAAGATTTAATTCCAATTTCGAAACAAAAATTACATTCATCTTTAAAGCGTTAACTCTTAACCCATATTCTTCATCTTTCTCCACTAATCTGTTCACCAGTTTTTGCACCGCCTCTTCACTATCCGTGATAATAGTAATATCATCTGCATAGCGTTTATTTTACTTTACCATTAACATTTGTTTCTTCATTGTTACTGTACTTATAAATTCTCTCATTAAGAATTCTGAATAGATATTATACAGTGTTGGAGATAGTACACAGCCTTGTCTTACTCCCTGTCTAACTTTGAACCAATTAGCAAGTTCATTTTTTATACTATCAACACAGCCTCCTGTTGCGAGTAAAGAATTTTTAAAATTCTAATATATCTTTCATTGATGCCTATTTTTTCCAAGATCTCTTATAAGTCTATTGTGTTTTATCTTCAAAAAAACTTTTATAAAATCCACAAAGCACATCTAGAAATTTCTTTGGACCTCTAGAGTTCTTTCACTCAAAATTCTCACTTTAAATATAACTTCTCTAGCTCCCTTTCCCTTTTTTAAGTCCATTTTGATCTTCAGACAACTCAATGACTGTTTAAAATTTTATTCTGCTTAAATTTATGTCAATTCACCCTCTCTGTGAGGTGTAAACTCCAAGAATATCGACTGTGAATCCGAAACATTTACGAGTGAGAAGTAAAGAGGGGACTGGGGCCGGTATGTGAGAGGGTGGTGGGTTATGTGGGTTGAGGAAGGTTATCAGAGGCTAGTGGCGATGACATGATGAATTATGTTCTCTGGAAGTCAACTGGACCAGATCAGCATACACAAATGGCAGGATTCAAGGTCTTCCTGATGGTGAGATTTTCTGAGTCCTTGTGGAACCGACAAGGACCTGTTGAACTAACGAGGACCTGCAGAACTGACAAGAACCTTTGGAAGAACTGTTGAAACCCTTGGATTTTCTAAAACCTAAATAAGTCCTGCTTGAGACTAAATGAACCTATTGATATCAACCGGAGGATTTGCTAAAACTTGATTTTATTCTAAACCTCAGCAAACATAGATAAGGTTGTACTTCATATGTACTAACTTCTAAAAAGCTCAAGGCCAGTATTGAGTCCACTCTTAATCGATGCCCAAACCCTCAATATACTGTACTGTATGAAAACTAGAATTTTCGGGCATACAATTTAATCTGGAGTGCATATATTGTATTGATCAGAAAAACTACAGGTGTTGTTTTAGTTAAGTTAGTACATTACTGTCCAAGGATTACATCTTTGAGTTGAAGATTATTTACTTCTGTGGTGAGCATACGAAAAGAACACTGTACAGTACAGTACTTGCTTTCACGCTAAACCACATTCGGCCCGATAAAATGAAAAAATGGAATGTGACAAAATAAATATTTTGGAATCCTTTTCTAAAGAAACTAAAGAAACAAAAATAATTGAATTTTGCTTTCCGTTGCATTAAAAGAAATTCATGAAATTTATGAAGACCTAAAAAAACATTTGAACACAAAAAAAAAAAATTCAATTATGCTACAATAAGATACAGCCACCTATTTACTTCCCTTCCTCCATAAAAAAAAGTAGATCTCTCAGAACTACATTAAAAATAAAACTTTGTATATTTACTGAACACACACACACACATATATAAATATATATATATACTGTATATATATATATATATATATATATATTTATATATATATATATATATATATATATATATATATACATATATATATATATATATATATATATATATATATATATATATATATATATATATATATATATATATATATATATATGAACATAAGAAAATAAGGAGTCTGCAATAGGCCAGTTAGCCTGTGCATGGCATCTCCTGTCGAGTTACTAAGAACATAAGAAGGGAGGAAACTGCAGCGGGCCTATTGGCCCATACTGGGCAGTCCCGTTTACACCCAACCCCTATTGCTCATATAAGCATCCAACCTATGTTTGAAGCTATTCAGTGTATTCGAGTTAATGGTGATATTTGGTAACTTGTTCCACTCATCCACTACTCTCTTTCCAAACCAGTGTTTACCTATTTCACGCCCAAATCTAAATTTGTCTAATTTAAAACATTGTTACGAGTTCGCTCCTGGTTGGATAGTTTGAGTACCTTTGTAATGTCCCCTTTGCTTAGCCCTGACTTCCATTTATACACCTCTAACATATCGCCCCTCACTCTACGTCTCTCGAGGGAGTGCAAATTAAGATGCTTCAACCTGTCTCTGTACTCAAGGTTCCTAATGCCCGGGATTAGCCTTGTCATTCTCCTCTGAATTCTTTCCAAGGATTCTATATCCATTCTGTAATACGGTGACGAGAATTGAAGTGCATAATCCCAGTGAGGTCTCACAAGCGCAAGATATAGTGTTAGGATGACCGCGCTAGTCTTGTAACTAACACTCCTTTGCATGAACCCAAGTACTTTTTTAGCTGACCCTGGAGAGAACTTTACAAAACTGTTTCGCTGAAATATATGCACGAACCTTATATCCCTTTAAAATAAACTTTAAATTCATTTAAAAAGAAAAAACATTATGGAATGTACATTATCTTTCATCTGAAAATAAAGTTTGCATGTGTTGCATAGAAATACATATGTATTTTATCTGTACCTGATAAAAAAATACATTTCTTTTGTACTAAAAATTAGACATGAAGTTTAACTGGACTTAAAATAATCTTCATATATCCTAATTATAATTGTAGTGAGAAAAAATACATATGTATGTCATGTGCACCTGAAATAACTGCATTTATATATACTGTACTAAAATAAATTAACCTTACCTTGATCTGGAAAACAAACCCTACAGTACATCTATATACAGTACCTCATTCTAAGTGTTATTTATACTTTTAATTAAACCTATACATTGTAACCTAACCTATTCTAGCCTCAACTTAAAGCTAACAGTGTTACAAGCCTTGATATGTTTCTAGTACTGTATGGTCCACAGGGTTATTAAGATACATGCACTACAAAAATATAAATTAAGTCTGCTGCCTGATAAAGCAAGGCTCAGGATTAAAAGTTTATTCACACTTTATATACGAGTAATAATGAAGGAAAATTTAACTGTTATCTTAAAGCTCATTAACTCTCATGTTTATTTCAAAGTAACTTTAAATTTTGTCCAAGTAGATTTTAGTAAATTTTCAACTCAACATAAATCATAAATCTGTATGTGCATATTTAAAGCTGAACCCTTGTATAACCCTACCTAGCATAAATGATACAAAATATGATAAAGTTTCATATAATTGGTACTTTGTACTTACCACAGATGCTTCTGAAGTTCTAATCTGTAAAACCATAAACCAGTGTTAGAAACAATAATTTACTACAGTAAGCTCATTAGAAAAATCTTGTAAAACAATAAACCCCATCACAATACACTACCTATACTTCTTTGACACTACTGCCATGATAAAAATTATCACTCACTACGAATTTTAAAATAATGCCCCACCTCAGGTGTATACTGTCCCAATGGCCTTCATCCCCCACCCCCCCCCCAAAAAAAAAATCATTGACCAGTTATTAACGTAATTATGATTTCTCACCTTTACTGCAAATACTATTGCCTTTCAAAAAATTATTTAAATGTTAAATACATATTAAACTAAGTTATAATCATGTGTTGTTTGTAATTGAACAGTAACAATGAGTTACATCTTTTTGATAGCAGTGAGCTGATAATTTGTTTTTATTCAATGGAGTCTTCACTGCTTCCAATGAATGTAACAAATCATCAATGTTCTTTCCCTTTCCTCCAATATATACCCCTGCTAATGTGCCTGTGATATTCTAGCAAAAAAAAAAAAGTATGACTCTAGCTGGAAGGGACCACTGACCACTGCAATCAGAGCTGAAATTTTGATGCTATCAATTATGGTTCATTACTACTAAAATTTAGATCGATAATATTTTAATTCAACAGGCAGTGGAATTCATGCCTATTTTTTAGAGCTAAACACTAGTTTGCATGGAAATTCAACACAATACTAAGATAATTAAATTTTGTACTGCATTACAAAAGTGATATTGTTATGTTTCGGTTTCTACGCGGGTAGATTTCAGTTAAACTGCAGGAGATACTCGGTCCTTGTTCCCAAATATTCAGCCAAGGCTGATGAATAAAATCCTTGGCGAAAAAGACCAACAGAAACACCATGGTAAATCTACCTTCTTTACATATATTTACAAATAAACGGTACATAACATACTGTAATATAAAGGCACTTCCTAACTAAAGGGAAGGTCAGCATAAGCACACCTGATTCCCACCTAACATTCCCTAGGAAAGGAAAGAAAAGGAAAAACCTTAGGCCATGTGGTGTGGCCTAGAGGAGAAGAGAGAGACAGACATCTACCCTCGACCAAGACTGGGACTAGCTAGAGAGACGGCCTGGATGTGCAGGGTTGCTGACCGAGGCCAGTTCAGTAAGCAAGGTTCCAATGGGAGGAGGACATGAATATTTATGGGAACACAACGAGAAGACAATATGCACAAAAATGAATGTTATAACAATGAGAACACAAGCACACCAACAATATTGCTACCTCGTAACCCAATGAGGGGCGCTCTGGGTCAGGCCAAACCCTTTCCAGTCACTCCTATGTGGTATGATGAAGTCCTGGCCATGCCCAGCACCGCACTACACAGTCCCAAGCACAGTGCACACCATTTGGTATGATGCAATAATATAGAAAAAACTCCACAGTATGAATAGGGAGAAAGCATGGTCCATAGATACTATATAAATATAAATATAATAATAAAGCAAGTTCCTGTGACATTAATGATAATAGTTTGGGGATCTTTTTGGTTTCATGTACTGCACTCAATGTTTTCTCGTATAATGCAGATTTATATGCTGATTTAAAAATGTAATGTTTATGAGAAATGAATAATAAAAATATTATAGCTTTTTCAACTACCAATGTTCTACAATAGAACGTCGATGTCCAAGAGAGGTCACTTTAAACCGAATTCGCACTAAATCGAAGTGTTGTTTCAGTGGAATAATTTAGTTTGGTACTAGAGAAACAAAATACTAAAACGACTGAGAGTCTACCCAGATGCACCTCAGCCCATCTCCTAGAATAAACAAAACATTGTTTTTGTAGTATTATGTTACAACAAACACTCATAAATCAACACAGCTAAAATTAAGGGATTGGAAATGGTCTGTTTACTGGCTGGGAAGATCGGGGGAGGAGGGAGGTAAGGTGATAAGTTTGACAGTTGATGCCAAGGTCTAGTGCTTATTTATTTATCTGTCCTGGAATTCTTATAAGATAGTGATTAGTTTGAATGTAATCATGGTATAGTTCGCATTAGACATACAAATCTTAGTTCTAACTAATTTTCTTAAAGGGTTGGGTTAAAATTTTTATCACTTGTGCAAAAATATATGACGTTTATATTCAAATTATTCGCTGTCTTGCAAGGATTCTAGCAATGCAAATTATATTCTCCTAACCTTAGTCTGTGATATCATATAAGATAAAAACTTTAAGCCTATAACCACCCAACCCTGGCTGGGAAGATGTGGGGGAGAGAGGGAGGGGAGGGGAGGGAGGGAGGAGAGGGAAGTGACAGTGACATGTTTCACAGTTGGGGTGGAAGGTCTAGTGAAGTATTTATTTGTTTATTTGTTTCATTTAGCTTGTTTTTGTTTCTTGTTTATAAAATGTCACACAAGCGACCAAAGAGAATATAATTTGCATTGCTGGAATTCTTATAAGATATTGATTAATTTGAATATAATCATGCTATAGTTTGCACTAGACAAAACATTTAATAATCACTTAGTACAGTATTTTGAGTCCATGTACCGTGCGTCTTTGCCCTTAGGACAGTGTAGCGTGCCCAGATAAACAATAGACTCGAATTTTAAAATATGATGCGCCAGATTGGCTCACGCAAAATAGGGAAGATTCGCTTTAAATTAAAACCTTGTCCTTAATTGTGGATGTCGCTTTAAATCAATAATCTTAAATTCAATCGCTTTGAATCGACGTTCTACTATACATTGAAATGTTACCATTTTTAGCCTAAATTGCTTTAGTCTATGTTTTCCGTTGCAGAGCAATATGAAAGATGAAGTAAATCTGAAGTGGGTTTGGCAAACTTGCAGTCTGAAGCCTGCAATACTAGTACCTAAGCAAAATAACCAAATGCACTATTAATGTACTTAAAAATGTAAAAATAGAACATCACCTAACCTACCCCAAATAACGAAATACACTACAATATTATTGTGCAGGTCTGTGCAAGTGAAATTTAAAGAATCCAAAGAAAGTTGGTGGGCCAATTTGCACAGTTGAGATCAATGAAACTGCATTTGGGAAACGGAAGTACAACCGTGGAAGGACACTCCCAGAACAATAGGTTTTGGGCAGAATTTGTAGAGAAACTCGAGATGTGTTTCTCTATGCCGTGGATTGGAGAAACAGAGAAACCCTGGAATCATGCATAAAGGCGCGTATTCTTCCCGAGTCTACTATACTCGGCGACATGTGGAAAGCAGATGACAACATTGATTCAATACAAGATTAGGTATTTCTGAATATAAGCCAAATGTACAAAATACTATAGTTATAGTACTGTCATTTTCTGATTATTTATTCTCCAAAGATAGAATCACATTTTTGGAATCAGGGTATTTCACTTGTTGCCACTAAATGAATCTCGGGAATTTTATAGTTGCAATCGGTAGTTTTGACAATTCCAGGATACTATTCTTCAATGGCATTTCTGGTGCAAATTATGTACGTATAAGCAAGATATTGGTCAATATTTAGAAAATGACACGAGGTAACTGAATATTGAGTCATATATGGGGAGATAAATAAAAATAAAAATAATTTATTCCATAACGTTTCCGTCGGAAATTCATAGTTTTTGAGTAAAAGTAGAAAAGGAAAAGTATAATATTTGGCCAATCAGCGCGTGTTGATGTGACGTCATAGTCGTGAGCGCAAAACAGCGCAAGTGCTGATGTGACGTAATACTCACGCTACTCATGCGCTAATCAGCGTTCACGGCCAGTTGGAAGATGGTGTCTTTATGAGATGGATGTACAGTGGCTGGCTGCTGCATTATTCAGCGCATTTTGGACAATGAAGCAACAGCCATTGTCATTTTTAGGGCTCACGGTGTTTTGATTTCATCTGTAAAACGTCTGAGATGTAATTCACTGTCAATACCGTGTAGATCACCATGCATGGTACTGTGATAAGAGACGGACACTGACGGCCACTTCCTCATTCAAGTCGCATCACTCTATCATCCTGTATCTCTTACTTAAGTTAAGTTTCTTATGCACTAGGGGTTGGGTTTGGTTAGGTAGGTTAGATTAGGTAAGGTATTTCTATTTTTTTTTAGGTTTATACATTGTTTGACCTACTTTCTTATCCAATATCTCAACTACTGCTCATTTCCGACGGCAATGAAGGTCATATTGTATTTAACACGATGATTTACACTGAAAAAACCTATTTTCAATATTCAGTTGCCTAGTGTCATTTTCGAAATATTGACGAGATATTTAATATTTTATTAGGTGTGAAATTTTACCTTTCACTTGTTGCCACTAAACGACTCTCGGGAATTTTATATTTGCAATCGGTAGTTTTGACAATTCTAAGACACCTTTTCAATGGCATTTGTGACGCAAATCACGTTTAAGCGAGATATTTAAAATTACATTATGTATGTTCGTGCATGGCGGAACACCCAGAACATCTAACGACTGTTGGAGCTTCCCGGTTAGGTTAGGTTACATTCAAAACTGTTTTTCCAATAATTTTCGATGCTTTTTGAACACTTTTAACCTTGATTTTTATAACAAATCTCTATATTCTGAGATGGGGGGAGGGGGTGGTCTTATCTCAAAACTATTGATTTGCGCTAGAAATGAAAGTCAAATTCATTCATATCACATCAAAACCATAGGAAAAAAATGGTTTCCACTTTGATTTCGTATAGTGGCAACGAGTAAAATTTACCTAAAATAATAACCAATTCGTTACCCAAATGGTAAAAATACTCACTGGTGGTCTTGCTGGTGTCGTCATCCCGATGTCACTTATTTTCACTAAACAGATCACAAATTTTCACTTAAGCAAGATCACCAATTATCAATTAACACTTAAATCACGCAATCATTCATTAAATATCTCGAAATAATTGGTATTACCGATTTTTTTTAATACGTTTAAGAAATGTGTTTACATTCACAGCTGTTGATCTTGGCATAACACTTTGAGTTATCTCACCTTTCCACACCAAAGCTTTTATGTTATATGTTTGTAGCGTTATTATTTTAGCAATATTTTACAAAGTACATGTGGGAATCAGTTCACGGTAGTACGCTATGTAGGAGACAGTACATGGTTTCGTCTGGCCGGGACTGGTTGGTGACTGATGACGCCATGACACTCAACAGCCACAGGAAGCAGTCGTTCTTTTGCTAAATTCTTCAACATTTTACTTATTTTGTCAGCTCAATTTTGTGCTACGTTATAGTTGATTAAAAAAGAATATTAATAAATCAAATATTAATAGGCTGATGAAATAAATCTCTCAGGTGTCATATACCTTTGTAGTAATAAATATTTTATAGAGGAAAATTATGGGTACAAATCGAACGTGTTTAGAAAGACATAATTTAACAGCTCATGAAAAATTATTTTTTGACGATCTTGTGAAACACATATGATTAGATTTATACATATAATAGTACTATTAATTTTAAAACTAATACTGATTTTAATAGTGTCACAACCATAGAGAACGTTTCGTGTTTATTTGACGTACTGTTATATGGCAGACTATGGCAGTACGTCGACTGGACTCGCTTGTTAAACCTGATGTAAAATTTGACTGTGAAGAAATTATTTTAGGCGTAATTATTATTGTTGTTAAGTCTACATGTGTAGCATTATTACACAATGGGATTTGTGCATTTGGCTTCTTTATACCCTAAAAACACCCTTAAAAGAGGGTTGGATAACTTCGTTGGCAACTGAGAGCGCCCAATGCCACAATGCAGTTAATATGACTACGATCAACTTCATTTTTCCCGCCTCTGCTGACGGCCGTGTAAATATTTCAATGTGATTCTGATATTGTAAAATGTTAGTTTTTGCCTTATTGTGGGTAAAAATAAGTATATATTAATGCATCCTCTGAAAGCGTGAATTTGCTACCAGAGTTTAACAGCTAATTCACGTATAACACTTCTGATAATCTTCCTACGTACTTATGATTGAAATAATGAATGTATGTATCTTTATATAATTTAGCTAAATATCTTTCTCGTCAGAAACGGTCAACCCAATGATTATGAATGAACTCATTTAGAAATACATCATTACTTCAGGACGGAATCGGACGACAGATTTGAAAACGCCATCGGGATGTGTTGGTTGTGCCACAGTGCTTATGATTCAATCTCTCATACTTCTAATCTGTTTATAGCGGATAGTGCCCTATACTACCACAAAAACTTCCACAGTATATACAGGTAACTCTATTACTGTATATATTTAGTGAAGGCCGGTAAGAAAAACATATGTAAACAAAGATCATCAACGTTACAGAAACACGTAATAAGTAGAATAGTATCATGTTGCTTTGAGTTGACGACAAACAAGATAAAATACAGAATAACCAGTCACAAACTCGTAACACTTTGGCTGCCATGTTAATGACGCTCGTTAAATCTTCTAACTGAAACTATTTATAGACATTCATAAATATCATAGTTTTGGAATATTGTTGAATAAGAATGTTCCCTTGCGTTGCCACAGCCCGGGAAGAGGGGAGGGTGAGGTTCTGATGAGGTGTGAAGGCTGCCCCCTACAGTGACTTTTTAAACATAATGTTACATATGTCTTTGTAATAACCTTCATGTGTGTTTTGTTGAATACTAATAAATTACATCTGTATGGTGCCTTGCTAAGCGTTAACCTGCACACAACCATAATAAGAGAGGGACCTGTACGAGGCTACAACTACTGATCAACCTGTAAATGAGAACAAACGTAAACCACTCCATAAATAAACGGCATGACTGTATTAAAACTATTACCAAACAGGAAATGCTTGCAACAGATGGAACTGCTGTCGACTGACTTATCATTGTCATTCACACATTAATGTTATTTATAATAAACGTAGTTTGCCAATTTCCTGGGTATGATTTCATTGCAAATCATATTACATAATATTAATAATTTGATGCTTATGTAAATAGAATCAAATACATCCGCTATTTATTGGGTCATGAAAGTCAGTCATAAAAGGACACCATATTGAGAGACTCCAGTCCGTCCTCTCTAGCACCCCTAGACTACGTGAGAGTTACACAAATAAAAGCATATAATTGCTCAGACCTGAAGCACAAGCTGGGAATACCACCCTAATGTGCGGCAACACATTCTAGGCTTAATTTGTGTTTTGCTCTAAATATATATATATATATATATATATATATATATATATATATATATATATATATATATATATATATATATACATCCTTGTTTAATGCATATTATGTTGTAACTGCACAAGTAACTCCTTAAACCTCCCCCATCCCTCTCGCCCCCGACCACCCTCCTCAACCCGCCACCCAGCCACCCACTCCGCAGTCCCTCTCAACCCCTCACTCGTGAATGCTTCGGATTCATGAGTTGATACTCATGGAGTTCACACCTCACAGAGTGCGGATTGACAAGGCTCAGTGAACCAGTCAGAAAAGTCCCCAACTGTACATAAGAAAACATATTTCTAAATTACTTATTTATGATAAACTTTAATTTTCTTTCTTTTCCGGTGAACATGGAAGAGGGAACCTTTTCCAAACCAGAATTTATTTTACAGGCAGATATCAGGGAAAATGAAGTCTCATAGTTTGTATTTTTTCATGAAGTTAAAATGACAATACAAACATTAATAATAATAATAATAATAATAATAATAATAATAATAATAGCATTAATGATATTAATGGCAGCAGCATTAGTAGTAATAGTATGTCGTAGTAGTAGTAGTAGTAGTAGTTATTCTACGTGGCCTCCAGCCTCCCTCAATAGCCGCCGCCATTTTATTACCTTAAAATTAACTATCCTAATACATAAGTAGCTACCCTGGCTGTGTTGAGTTAGTGGAGCCACGGATCTATGCTGCATTCAGTGACTTACCTCTACTACTACTACTACTACTACTACTAATAATAATAATAATTATAATAATAACTCATATGTTACAGGACAAACCTTGCGTTGACCCTGTGTCGTCCACCACAGCCTCGACGACAACTGATTATGCCAGTGAAGCCTCAGAGGCACCCAGTCCCCTTCAGGAGATCAACTGGCTTTAGGATCGTGACAGAACCGAGACGAGCTGGTTTCTACCAGACTCCCACGACGACAATTCTTCCTCTTTTCAGGAGTATCTACTCCCCCTCCAGAACTTCTCAGGACAGCAGCACAAGGACTCTCTCCCCTGTGTCAGTCACTATGCATGGAGTAGTAACCTACGACACACATTCTTACAATACGTCTGGTGTAGATGAGAAAAATCTGCAGCCAATATCACCCACTGATTCATTTCTTCATCCATTAATACGCGTCTTCGCAGCTCCTTCTAACAGTCCTTCATTAATATCATCAAGTAACATAGATCAAGATAATGGTAACAGATGGAGCGAACTTGCTGATTACCCTCCCTTGCCCGCTGAAAATGAAGCTCACGAAGTAGATTCCGTCAGTGAGCCGATAGTCGACTATGATACTCCTAACCATCAGCCGACTGAAGACCAACGCGATACTGCAGGTGTCAAGGAAGTGTCTCAGGATTCAGTCTCTGAGCCTGCACACACTAGCAACTACAATGTGAACGACTGGCACCAGAGCAACAACCAGTCATCTGAAGCTGGTATAAGTACCGCAGACAAAGAAAATGACTGGCAACGAAACATCAGCCAGTCATTTGACACTAACACCACGTCCACAGTCAAAGCTTTTGTATTTGAGAATCCATCTGGAAATGTTGACAGCTTGAATAGTTCTGACGTTTCTGACAACTATCCTGTTGTTAATGAAGCTCTTGGGGTCGTAGAATATACCCACGACAAACAGACGACACAAGACACATTAACGATATCACCAACAACCTCCTCTAGCAGAGACACTCAGCACCATCCGTCGTTCTCTCCTCAAATGAGAGATGGGGAGGCAAATCACAGTGAAGTCAAGAAATATTTCACACTTTCGACTGTGGAAGATCAGTACTCCACACAGTCACAGACTACAGAAAATTACTTTACACAGACACAAGCTACTGAAAACTACACTACACAGAAACAAAATTACCCTACAGAGGAACGAACTACAGAACACTACCCTGCACAGACACAGACTACAGAACACTACCATACACAGACTACAGAACACTACCCTGCACAGACACAGACCACAGAACACTACCCTACACAGACACAGACTACAGAACACTACCCTGCACAGACACAGACTACAGAACACTACCCTGCACAGACACAGACTACAGAACACTACCCTGCACAGACACAGACTAAAGAACACTACCCTGCACAGACACAGACTACAGAGCACTACCCTGCACAGACACAGACTACAGAGCACTACCCTGCACAGACACAGACTACAGAACACTATCCTACACAGACAAAGACTACAGAACACTACCCTACACAGACACAGACTACAGAACACTACCCTACACAGACACAGACTACAGAACACTACCCTACACAAACTACAGAACCCTACCCTACACAGACACAGTCTACAGAACACTACCCTACACAAACTACATAACACTACCCTACACAGGCACAGTCTATAGAAAATTACTTTACACAGACACAAGCCACTGAAAACTACACTACACAGATACAAAATTATCCTACAGAGGAGCGAATTTCAGAGGACTACCCTACACAGACACAGACTACAGAACACTACCCTACACAGACACAGACTACAGAACACTACCCTACACAGACAAAGACTACAGAACACTACCCTACACAGACACAGACTACAGAACACTACCCTACACAGACACAGACTACAGAACACTACCCTACACAGACTTCTGAGCCCTACTCTACACAAGTTATAGAAGATTACACTATACAAGCACACAGTTCCTCCACCGAGCCACAGACGTTATATCATCCCTCAACAGACTCTTCTGCACCGAAAATATTCTCCAGAAAGACACAGACTCATCGACTGGGTGTCACATCTCATCCTGGGGACTATAATGACCTGGCTAGCCCCTTACATCTCATACAGTCAACCCTCAAGAATGGAAATACATAGGAGAGTCTTTCCTCCACATCACAGCCCACCTTAAGCGTCCTCGCTCAGAAGGGAATCTCTCTAAGACAATACAACAGTGCAGGGTCTGTCTCTGAAGATCAAAATCCACTCGTATGTGGGGCATGAAAAGTGGACGTTTTGTTTATCATTGTATGCTCCTGCCATTAAGTTAGGTTAGGTTAAATTAGAACCTATTTAGGATTAGGTTGAGACAGTGTGTGTGTGTGTGTGTGTGGCAGAATCTACACGTATCGGGGCATTACCTGAGTTCATTGTTCCTCACTTACCGGTCATGGTGGTCAAGAGCCAACTTCCCGCACGTCATGTCCACGTACGCGTGTATTTTGCTTTTTTAACACGACGCCAGAGTACCTGATGCTTAATGCAATGTTATTGTCTGGCGGCCATGACACAGGGTAGCAAGCGATAGTCCATTACTTTTACCTGGTGACCATAAGAGAATCTCTCTCTCTCTCTCTCTCTCTCTCTCTCTCTCTCTCTCTCACTCTCTCTCTCTCTCTCTCTCTCTCTGTACACGTGTGCGAGTATGTGTGTGTGTGTGTGTGTGTGTGTGTAAACAGAAGACATCCCCCGCTAGTAGAAGTAACCAGCGGTCAATTGATGAAAATATCCTTCATATAAAGGAAGGTCATGACACAATAGGCATGAATGAGCTATAGTATATAAGAGGTTCCCTGTAGAGGAGATTGTGTAGCGAGGAGGTAAATGACATTCTCAGAGGTCTCTCGAATCACTCTCCTGAAGGCTATTACTCGACACCGCCTGCCAGAGTTCCACAAATAAGGTGTGACGTCAAACTCTCGCTCTCTTCCCTTTGTCATGGCTGGACAGTTTAATTGTCAACAAATATTTTATTCGGCAGTCTAAAAAGCCACAGTTTCATTAATACAGGTTATAAGAGGAGTGCCGAGCTGGAGTGTTTGTTGATGGTGGCGGTGGTGTAGGTGGTAGTGCAGGTGTAGGTGGTAGTGTTGGTGGTAGTGCAGGTGTAGGTGGTAGTGCAGGTGTTGGTGGTAGTGCAGGTGTAGGTTGTAGTGCAGGTGTTGGTGGGAGTGCAGGTGTTGGTGGTAGTGCAGGTGTTGGTGGTAGTGTAGGTGGTAGTGCAGGTGTTGGTGGTAGTGCAGGTGTAGGTGGTAGTGCAGGTGTAGGTGGTAGTGCAAGTGTAGGTGGTAATACAGGTGTAGGTGGTAATGCAGGTGTAGGTAGCAGAACTGGTGTAGGTGACAGAACAGGTGTAGGTGGCAGTGCAGGTGTAGGTGATAGTGCAGGTGTAGGTGGTAGTGCATGTGTAGGTGACAGAACAGGTGTAGTTGATTGAACAGGTGTAGGTGGCAGTGCAGGTGTAGGTGGTAGTGAACGTATATGTGACAGAACTGGTGTAGGTGGCAGTGCAGGCGTAGGTGGTAGTGCAGGTGGTAGTATAAGTGTTGGTGCAGGTGGTGGTAGGGATGGAGTCGGTCGTAATGCAGGTGGTGGCAGAGAAGATGGAAGGAGAGAAGATGGTAGCAGAGAAGGTGGTGGCAGAGAAGGTGGTGGCACGAGTAGTTCCCGATTTAACAGTAATATCTATATTATATAACAACTCTATATCATAATAATCAACATTTATTTTTCTATTTGACCTTCCTCTTGTACATACCTTTTATATATCAGCTAACAGTAAGTGTCACTTCTCCAGTTATCCTCCCGTCTTAAACCTGGAGTGGGTGTAAGTGTATATGCATCATAACATTACTTCAAATACAACATTATTACAATTTAATAATATTTTATTGTTCTAATAAATATTCTATGATATGAAGGAAAGCTTTTTATATCCATACATATTCACTGTTATATTGATGATGAATACAAGAATCATCATCATCATCATCATAAATGCTGTAAATAATTAAAACATACAGTAATGCTCTTGACAAACCAACAAAACTTTACAACGAAAGAAATATTGTTCAATTTAAACACAAGAAATATTAAATAAACTTTAGAAAGAAGTATAAATGTAAAGTTTAAATATACTGTATATTAACTTAACACAAGGGTATATACAAGTTTTATAATCATGAGGTACTGTCCACCATAGGTACTGCCCACCATGAGGTATTGTCCGCCATGAGGTATTGTCTGCCATGAGGTACTGTATTGTCCGCCATTAGGTACTGTTCACCATGAGGTACTACTCACCATGAGGTATTATCCACCATGAGGTACTGCCCACCATGAAGTAATATCCACCATGAGGTACTGCCGAATATGAGCTACTGTCCAACATGAGGTACTTACATTAGGTACTGTCCATTATATGGTATTGTCCACCATTAGATACTGTCTGCCATGTGGTAATGTCTATTATAAGGTACTGTCCACAGTGAGGTATTGTCCAACACGAGGTAGAATTAACATGATCCCAGTTTACAAGATCATGATAAAGTTTCCCCCTGTGGTGACTATCAAGTGATCTGTTAACCGTAGTGGATATACTGTATATTATTTTACATTGAAACAAAAGATTCATAAATAGAATAGAATCTTATATTATGACACACTCTCCCAAACCCTAAGAATGAATTGAATATAATAATTCACCTTTACAAGAGTTGTATATATTTTTTTACCTGATGATCAACTGATTTTTTCCTCGTCCGTCAGTGTCTAGTAAATTTGAAGAAAAAAGTTTATTGCTGTCAGTTTCATGGGGATAACAGTCGCTAACTTCATCAGTACATATTCATGAACAACTTTAATATTTGATGACTTGCTCTCAGTGTTAGATTTCAGCAATTATTAAATGAATCAAGAGTTAATTACTGAAGAATTAGACCTGAATTTTGCATCACTTGAGCCACAATCATTATCAAAAAGAGATCATTACATTGCCTAAAATTCCTAGGTAAGTTGGTACAGGCATGATTTATATATTCTAGTGGTCAGGGAATTTGAGTTTTAACTTTGAATTTAGTGAAATAAGGAACAATGTAATCGTTCTTACACGTCAGTAATATTATATATAGGTCACACACCAGCTTTTTTACCTTGATGTCGTAAGTGATCGGTCACGCCTTATGCTTACAACTTGTGATTAACTTGACCCTGGACAATTTTAATTTATGACTGCGTTAACATAAAAATACGTGAAGAACTATTTAACATTTCTTAGTATGTTTTTGAACAGAGGTAGATTGTGAGTCTTTCCTGGAAGCCGAGTGTGTGTGTGTGTGTGTGTGTGTGTGTGTGTGGGCGTCACCTCCGGCTCAGGTGTTCCACTTTAACATATAAAGGGGAACTTGTCAACCTAGTAGAGAATACTCACCAATTACACTTGAGTCTCGAGACGTTTCCGAGAATTCAGTGATCCAGAGGTAAGTGAGTCAGAAATATCTACACAAGTACAGACGTAGATAAACAGGTACAGGTATGCAAATGCGCAAATGTGATGATAGTGATATAAAGATGAAACTTTAACCTAAATACGATAAATACAAGTATAGGTACAAGTTACAGGTAAAGGAAATCCCATCTAGTGACAGTACTGATTAAGGTAATAATTACAGGTGCAGTAATTACTTCCTATGTGGTTGAGAGCATTATACAGGTGGTGACTTGACCAAGATATGAGAGAAATATACCTTACAAACAGGTAGTACTGGGTTAACATTATCTGTATACATGGGAACATTGTCCACAACTGTCTTCAGGGGAATTGTTTAAGACATCATTGAACATTTCGCTTTGACCTTGACCTTGACACTCACCCATAACGTTTCACGAGCCACCTTAATCCAATTACTTTTTCTCATGCTATGAGTTTGCAGATTTCTACATACATACATACATACATTCATACATACATACATACATACATACATACATACATACATACCCAGACAAAATATCTCACAACAGTCAAGATGGGTGATGTAAAATTCGCCCACCCTTACTGGGCGAAGGCTCGCTGTCCAGCCATCGCCTCTCTCCCTCCCTCTCTACACACACACACACACAAACAAGCACCCTGGCATTCAACAATCGACCTCTGATACTTCCACTTCTCAATAAGGACTAAGGAAGGATGTCATTGTTTTGTTAATAAATTCACGAAACAAGTTATTCAATTAAGCTTTACATTATTTGACATTATAGGTTACATCATTATTAGATAATCATGACATAGTGCAGTGTGTGTTTTGGTGGCTGGGCTTCGCAACGATATCAGAAACCTCCAAGTTGTATTGTTCCTCAGAATGGTAACTAGAAAACTAAGCATGAATGTGAGGAATAATATGATTCATAAGAGAATGCTTTATCACCCTCCGTGATAATGGCTTTATCAAAGGGTCTACTGCATGATCCCTACAATAGATGACACAATTAATATAAAAGGGTCACAACAGGAAGAAGGTCACAACATACTGTAGACTGATTAGCGTTTAATGGGAAAAGAAGATAAAAGTAGCATGACCATATTTTTATATTAGTTATAATCGTATAGGTAACCATAAATGTTGCCTAGTTAATATTATATACAGGACACTCAATATCTTTGTAGATAAATTTCCAATTAAAAAATAAAACAATGATTCAATCAATGTATTCTATAGATTACATAAATTATGCATAACACATAATGTCAGCAAAATTATTCAATCAGTCGCCAGGCCTTTCAGTTACGGCCTGTAGCCTGTTCGGCATGGATGCTACAAGGTCATGCACCAGCTCCTTAGTATTCCCACTGTCTATTAATTGCAATGATCTGCATGACCTAACATATTGCAATCATCATACCTTGTATTATTGTATCTCCAGTAATGAATTTGGCCAAGAGAAATGCTGCGGAAAACATCCTCAAGTGTATACAGGGTGATTCAGCAAAGAGTACATTAAATTGGAGGATGAAATCCTGGGATAATTCTAAACCTCAATGTTTCTATGGTAAAATGTCAGATTCTGCATAGTTTCCATGTTACAATACATTTAAGATGTTGTATTATGAGAGTGAATTTGAAGTGAAACCCCCTCCCCCCTGTAACTGCATATATCTCATTCGGTCGTACACGGTTCCTGTCTCATTGCACCTGTGTTAGCCATCTGTGTCACGCTGTACGACTGTACATAAGACATCTGTGATGCGATTCCAGGTCTGCTCTCGACGGGATCGCATTTGGATCAGGGGAAAATAAGGACCTCATCCTCCGAATACGAGGGTTAACATCCACACTTCAGGATGCAGGCCGTTCTGTGACATTCCTATGGATACCCAGTCATGTCGGTATCTTGGGGAATGAGGCAGCAGATGGCCTTGCCAAGACTGGCTGCAACAAGGCCACACCTGACTACGTTGTTCCTCGAACACTCTTACAGATTAGGACCCAAATTCGCCGCAAACAGAGAGAAGCTCGGGAAGCAGCCATCCCCCTGGACTCCCCGCCCACCTGGTACGATGTCCTCCGTAAGCTTCCTGACCTCTCGTACGTCTACGGGAAAGGGTCGCGGAAGGGGGACGTGATTGCTGCCCGTATCATCATTGGGTATGACTTTGCTTGGGAGATTGGTATCCCCGCATCCCCTGAGCAACGCTCTTGTGTATTATGCAGAAGACCCGACAGCAGCACCCTTATCCACTACCTTCTAAGATGTCCCCACACACAACGCTTCCGTGACGCCTGCTGGACCACCACTCCACGACCCCCTGACGGAGACTGTATATACTTGTGACACTTGCCAGATGCTTCTGGTGTCATTGTACAGGGGTACCTCGTGACAGCACTAGGATCCAGCTTCCTCTATCAAGGAATAAACAATTGAAATTGAAATTGAATTGACATATGTGAATAAATGATTATAAAATCTACGGGGTTTTCACATCAAATTTACTCTCATTATTACAACATTACTAAAAAACAAAGCAGGAATTCGATTTAATATGGCGCTCACTGGCATCTTTAGTAAATTATCGTACATCAGCAAGTGTAGATTCGGAGAGTGGCCGTCGAGCGAATAAAACCTTTTAGAAGGGGAACCAGGTGTTAGATCTATGGCATTGACTCTAAAATGTCAAGTGAATCGGAGGAGGTAAGAAATGGGGACAAAAAAAAAAAAAACTTTGAAGAGCCTTATCTCGAAAACTAAAAACTGTACCGTTTCTCGAGATAACTCCAAAACTACTAGCGCAATTTTAAGCAAATATATATAATTTTAAAGAGATAAAAATTCTATTAGAATATATTTTTTAAAAGATTACAAATGTATTATAGACAAGGAAGAACATTTAGTAATTTTTCCTCCCTAAATTATAAGGAAAATCAAAATTCCACTTCAATGGATGTCTTAAGAATTATGTCAGGTATCTGGAAATTTTTTCAGTATAATCGGCCAATGGATGTGGCTGTTATCTCAATATTTTTTACTTTCTAATTTCACCTTTATTTAATAAAAAAAATTATGAATACACCTTCGAATGACATGAAACTTGGATATAATCATCTCAGTATACAGATGCATAACATATATTAAAATCAAGAATATCAATAAAGAAATACACAATTACCGATAATACTTACATATTTGATAAATATACTGACATTCTCCAGTGATATTGTAACAAAGTAATTCAATATTGTCATTGAAATAGCTAATTTCGGCCTACCAAATTAAGTACGAAATGTGTCACACTTAGGCCTACCAACCCTCGCGAGACAACGGGAATGTTCAGTTGAAATATCATCAGACTCCACCTGTACGGTAGTTTTTTTTTTACATTGTGTTCTGTACATCTCCATCTAGCGCCCGAATTTGCATTATTTTGTCATGGTGTGGGGCTCGAATGAACCACTTTTAAATACCTGGGATGGGTATAAATTTCCCATCTTGTAACCTTAAATGAGGTGGTTGGAAGCGGATAGTCGTGTAACCGCCTTAGTTAAGGACGGTAGGGTGACGGGCAAATCGAAGGGAATGATTGAGAACCCGCCTTTTGACGCACTCAATATTTATTGATGTGGTCAAAACCTGCAGAGAACAAGGCGTTCATTAGTATTACATGGTGATCCATCTGATACATAATTAGTTAGTCTCACACAATTTTATCTTAATTACATAAGATCAATTAAACATAGTGACATAATACAAAGTACATAACTCTATTAATCTTAGTTGTGCTTCATTCTACATTGTCTTATTGCTTCAGAAGAGGCAGAAAACGAGTAGGCTTAATTAGTCCACAGTATTTCAGTACTGAGGGTTACGTCATCAAGTAGGTTGTACCTACAAGTGCGGGCCGAGGTAAATCAGTAGTGTTCCAAGAGACAACAGTACTGCATAAATTGTCTTAGCACAAAAATCAGGGACAGGATTGTGAGTTGGTGTGTTCACTACTGCCAGCAGAGAGTGGTGTAGAGAGTGATCTGGGCATCAAGAGGGCTAACAGTCACGCCACCTGCAGAACTGCATATTCAGCAGAAACCAGGACCGCTTGGCTGTAAACAACACCTCTACAGTCTACAAGGGAGGTCGCGGTGTACGTGGTCGTAGGCTGAGAGATTTATGTTTGTTTGGGTAAGGTGACACTTAGTGCTGAGTGGAGGTGCTGAAGGCAGTAAATGCCAGCACTGTGTAGCTGAAGCCAGCGGTGATAACACTCCCAGAGTTGGGCAATCGCCCAAGATTTTACTATGTGTCGGTTTAAAAAAAGCATACACAGGTCACTGTCCTTCTGAACTCCCCAGATACGGTTCGCCTACGCACCTGGCGCACTAGTCCATTGGCTCCTGGGACTGCTGCTGTGACCCTGCCCAATGGCCAGTGATGAGGACAAGGTCACCTTCCTGGAGATTACGGGTTGGTTGTATGTCCCTCTGTCTTTTGTGGAGTAGTGGAAGGTAGTCCCTCATCCAGCATTTCCAGAAGTGGTCTACGAGGAACTGCATGTGCCATCACCGTCGTTGATATGAGTCCTTCAGAAGACATCCTCCCTCTGGCAGATCAACATGTGGGCCACCCTGGAGGATGTGGGCTGGTGTAAGCGCTTCCAGGTCTCTCACGTCACTCTGCAGTCAGTATTCATCCAGGACTTGGGTCCCCACACTTGCTCTGATAACTTTTCTGTCTGTTCGGATTTACGGTGCCCAGACTCCAAACGTCGTGCTGCTTCTCTTTCTTCCCCCTTTGCAAAATACGCCTCCAGCATTTCAGTGACAGTTCGTCGCACTTCTGCCATCATGTTGGATCCGGGATTTTGGTCAGGTGCTGAGCATTCAGGCTCAGCCAGAGGGTGGCCCCCTTCAGCTTCTGTTGCCGTAAAGTCGCGGTGGTTCAGCTCTGGAGGGACAACTTCTACCTCTGGGTCTCGGTCACCTTCATCCATGTTCACATTTCCCTTTCGTCGGTCTGGATCCATTTCCACAACCTCTTGTCCTTATAATGGGAATTATTTGCAGCTCCGATTAGGTCTCAAAGTTTGTTCGACGAACCACTGCTCACCGCCTGTACTTGCGTTCGGTGGTGCAGCTCGCTGCTTGTATTTATGTTTGACGATAGTAGGTCACTGCCGGTTGCTTACGGAGTTACAAGTGACAGGTCACTGCCGGTTGCTTACGGTGTTACAAGTGGATCACTGCAGGCTGCTTACGGTGTTACAAGTGGCAGGTCACTGCCGGTTGCTTACTGTGCTACAAGTGGATCACTGCAGGTTGCTTACAGTGTTACAAGTGGATCACTGCAGGCTGCTTACTGTGTTACAAGCGGATCACAGCCGGTTGCTTACGGTGTTACAAGTGGCAGGTCACTGCCGGTTGCTTACGGTGTTACAAGTGGCAGGTCACTGCTGGTTGCTTACGGTGTTACAAGTGACAGGTCACTGCTGGTTGTTTTCGGTGTTACAAGTGGCACTTCACTGCCGGCTTCTTACGGTGTCACAAGTGTGATATTAAGTAAATTTAATCACACTTACCGTGTACTTCGTTGACTTGGTTATTTGTTACCTTAAACCCGGTGGTGATGAATCAATTTTCCTTTCTTTCGCAAACCTCAGTAGCGGGCGGTAGCTCTGCCTGTATGAAAAGGAACTCTCGCAACTAGTGGTCCACACTCATATGGCAGTGTCCCGGCCAGTGCTGCTGTAATGTATGTATTTTTTTTTCCAATTTAAGGGTACAAGTATGCAATAACAAATGAGGACATGAAATTCAGATATCGTTCGATGATTTCCTTATCGTTACTGATGCAGTAGAAACGGCAATGAGGTTGACAGGTCAATGGATATGGTCATTCTGGCACCATCCTAGTGAAAGCAGAAGGATTGTACACCGATTAGTATTTCCGAGGTTTTTAATCGGACAACCACTATGTAAGGTTCCTTATAACATCGGCGAGTATTGTTTCACACTTGGTCTAATTGTATTTGTTATGATGAATTAGTTTATTTACTTCTTTTGGATAAGTGTTCCATCAACCAGTTTCGTGCTCTTTCATATGTAGAAACAGAAACTGGTAACATTCAAGATAATCTTTCAATATTTTTCTTAATACACACCTGAATTTACGACCTTTGATTATGGTTATGTCAAACTATAACAAATTAACTTAGACTAAATTGTCTGTGTATTGAATCTCATAGTGCAATTTTCTTTCAGAATTACTGCTCACTAACACTTTTGGTGTTGCTTATGCATTAAGAGGCTTTGATTCGTGCAGTCATCAATCTGTCTTGGCAATTGGTGTATTTACTGTCGTTATTACACACTAAATGAACATAACTAATATATTTTAAGTGGATTATATTTATATGCAAGTAAACTTATGTTTAACTAGTGGCTCTCTGCAATACTGCTATATTCAGTGAAATCCTATGCATACAACATGAGTGCACGGAGACTATTTAATGCGTGTAAAAGTCATCGTCTAACATATTCTCAACAACTAACATCTCCAGGTTATGCCTCCTTATTCCAATTTCCAAGAAAATTGGCTATCAAAGGACGTGTTTAACTCTTGACTAGCTGGAGTACCAGGAACTCCGACCAAGGCATATTGTCAGGTTTGCCATAAATACTTAAGTGCTGAGATATCATCGTTCAAACGCCATCGCACCTCAAGACAGACAGCATGTGGGTATGGAAGAACTCCTTAAAGCTAGCACCTCTGCTCCGGATGGAACGTTTGTGGTCAGCCTGGCGGCGGTGCCTTTGATCAACCTGACATGTCTTCTCTCGCTGGGGATACGCTGAGCGTTGTAGCGTATGCAAATATCTTATTCACAGTGTTCTTGGCAAAACATGATCTGCCATTAAGGTAATTTAAGGTTTGTTTCCTCTTGTATTTTAACCCAGAATGTAATGGCACTGCTCAATAAGTGGTCGTGTTAATGTCCAAAATTAGGGTGGCAGAAAACCTTACTTGTTTAGCAACATATGATCTTGCAATCTTCAATTGCAAGTATAGCCTAATAATTGTAATATTCCTTTTCGCTAAGGTGACCACCTTGTCGTCCTCAATAAGCGATTGTTTCCCGACTCCAAGACAGCCGCTCAAATGGCAATGGAACGGACCAAGTGCAAGATCGTCGTGCAAGCCTTAGGGGAATGTGCAACTCCAAACTTGGTTAGGAAACTACCAAAAAATTTAATTAGTGTAATAATTGATGAAATTACCGACTGTTCAGTAAGTGAATCACATGCAGTGATTGTGAAATATTTTGATCCGGAGAGATAATGACAAAACTACGATGTTGGATTTGATTGACGTATTTAAGGTAATCAGGGTTCGACTGGTGAAAATATATATAACATGCAATTAGTGCGCCTCACTACACATGATATACCATTGAACAACTTCATTGGCTCTGCTATGGATGGGGCATCAAATATTCTGGGCGAATATAACAGTGTAACTGTCAGAATGAAAGTTTAAATGCCTGGCATTACCATATTTAAATGTATTGCACATAGTATGCATCTCTGTGCCAGCGAAGCAGTAAAGACCTGGCCACGTACTCGTGAAGATTTGTTGAGAAATGTATACAATTCCTTTTTCCATAGAGCCAAAAGGAAATGTGAGTTTAGGAATTTCAGGTTTTTGTCACTCAAACTACACAAAATACTTCATGCCTGTGCCACGAAATGGTTGTCACTCCATGAAGCTGTTGCAAGAATACTCGAACAGTGGCAACCTCTCAAACTGTATTTCCATAGAAGGGTAATTGAGGAGAGACTTGTGTTCTGCTACTTTATTTTCTTTAATTACATATTTCCGCAACTCGACACCATAAACTTGATTTTGCAGAGTAAAGCCCGACTTTGCATTTAACCCATGACAGCATATGTCAACTGTATAGATTGTTGCTCAACTCCTTTTGCCATTCACATGTGTGTCAAAACTCCAAATGCATGATATTGATCCAACCGATGATTGCCTATATGTACCAACCAATCGGATATATTTGGGATCGCAAGTACATGCGACCTTCCAAAGGCTAGAGCATTATAATAAGATCAGCATGATCACTGACGAAGAAGCGGTGCAGAAATTTCTAATAGTAGTGTGTATGGAAATACGGAAAAGATTCGAACTAAACAATAAGTTGCGGAGACTGGCGGCATATTTACACCCCAAAAGAGTCATTGATCAGAATGTACAGTACGTGCAGAAATGCCGTCATTACATGATATAGTGAATGAAGTGCCACGTATTAACAACTATGATAAGCAGGAATTGGATGAGGAGTGGAGATCTATTCCATGGCACCAGTTTCCAGATGAAATGAAAACCCCAAATGTGACGTTCAACATTTTATAAGCATGTCATTAGCATTTTAAATTAAGAGGGAGATGCAAAATATTAATGTTTTGGACATTTTGCAATGGAAGTGTTCTCTTCTAACATCCAATGCTGATGCGGAGCATCTTTTTTCTAAGGTGAATTTAATTAAAGGAAACAAGAGTAGTCTTCATATGCAAACCGTAAAATCCTCAATAATGTTGAGAGAAATGTGCGTGCGAGCAAGGTGGCTAGTTGCACACTGTTTGAACCTAATGAGGGCATGAACTTGCGTGTCAAGAAATTAGTGTTATTGTTCAGTTTATGCTTAACTGCGGTGTATAGTATATAATTATGTCGTGATTTAATATTATCGTGGATATAACGTATTGTTACCATGTGTTGACATTTCAGTGGTTGTGGTGTTCCCATTATGTGATGGGCCTACAGTTATCATGGATTGAGGTAACACTGGTACTCCCGGCGGTTCGAAACTCTTCGCTCACTCCTGCCCCCATACAAGCACTTTGTAGGCCATTGGCGTATTCTCAATGAATGCATGGTATGCATTGCATGCCTAGTAGAAAGCAAAATATATTTTTAAATAGTATCTTCAAATAATACAGATTTAATTTTAGAGTCTTCACAGTTTTCACTCAGTTAAGTCGAGGAGACTCATTCTTTCAATGCATGCAGAAGGATAAGCTGCATGCCATCAAGGGACATATAGACGTAACCACCCCATCCATAACAAGGTAAATGAACTTTATTGTGTTGGGTCATAAGGAATTTAAGCTATTTTAGTCAAATTTATTACTCTTATCCCTCCAAAAGCATGAAATCTTATGTTATACGGTGATATGTTACCGAAGAGTTGTTGTGGTTCCATAAAAGTGACCATTTAATAAGGTTTCTGCAAATGTAATGGGTGTAAATGCATGCACTTCGAAAACTGCACACACTTGTCGAGAGGCTATGTAGCCCGGCGGCGGCTCTCTACCCTCTGGACAAAACTGGTCCACATTATTATTTTTAATATTTCTAAATAACCCTCGAGTCCGCTTTGTTATAGTTTCCACTTGGGAAAGTTATTCAGTTTTCTGTTTCACTCGAAATAAACGAATCATAAATAAAAATATTTACTAATAATTTAAATGTTCATCAATAAGATCATTGGCAACTTTACAGAAAACCAGCGTTGTGCATTATGCCTAGTCATTTTTTTAACTACTTCATTTCTAAATTTCTGTAGATCACACTGAAAGCTTAATATTCTTTAGCCGTAAGTTATTTTGCACCCATTATTTAAGGAGGTATAATAGTTCGATCCCAACTTTCTCTTCTTCTCGTTAAGAATAGTTTGGACCATCTATCATCATCACTTGCCCTTGAACCATAGTCAGACAAACAAAGATTTTTCCAACCGCATTGCCTCCAGTGCTTGTGGGCAGTGTGCCACAGAGAGCTAGCAACTTGCCAAGTCCTGTCCGAGCAAAACAAAGCATTGGACTACTGCAAATTTAAGAATAAACGCAACCACTGAAAGTTTAAGAATAAACAAACACAAAATAGGAACATGGAATGCGAGAACGTCATGTGCAAATATTTGAAGATTTTCTACTTCATATATTCAGGGTGGTGAAAGCTTGAGAGGTATTGGTATTATTGTAAACCAGAAGTTGAGCAGCAGTGTAAAGTATTATTGGGCAGTATCAGGTAGAGCTTTGTTATACAAGATTAATGCTAATCCCATGGACTTGGTAATAATACAGGTTAATGCACCAACAAATGATAGTGGGAATTAAATTTAAAAAGAAAAAATATGGAGAACAAAAGAAAGCACAAGCAACCATTGCTAAAAAAATATTTTCGTGGTGGCTTAAAGAATCACTCCTTCACAGTTTACAAGAGGAACAAAGGGGCCGAGTCTAGTGACGTATCCATAGCTGGCCAATGAGCACGAGACGAGTGATTAATTATCCTTTTCTATTCAGCACAAATGGCTCCAATCGCAATGAAACAAAATATACACTAGTTTATGCCAATGCAGCTTTTCACTTCAGAATTTGTTTTTCTATTACTACAGAGCTTTATGGGAGTAGTGCTTTGAGTGGAAGTAGCCTTTATTTGCTTTCTCGGATTATCTTTAGTTGAATAATTATTTACTATTGTGCAAAATACATTGGTTACGTCGCTAATTTAATGCGAAATTGTACCCTATAACGGAGATCACTAGTTGTCCCCGCAGCCTGGCTTGTGCTATTTTCTTTGAAACAAAATCTTACCAGAGAATATGAAATAAGGCCTGACTGCGTTATATGCGAGTCGTCTGACACTGGCGAGGTTCAACCCCCTACTTTCCATACAAAATTAAATAAGGAATGGCGCAGGAATATCCAAGAGGCGGTAATGTCTAAAAATTGGGCTGCAACTTCTTTATATACTGTGTAATGTGATGAAATTACCACCGAGCTACTCCCGTGTGGGTCTTGACTTGGTTATAATAATTTATATTCAGTCAACTTGACCAAGGACAGTTGACAAAACGATTAGACGCTTCTTTCCAGTAGAATCCTTATGCCAGCAGCATCTGGTGTTATTATGGCCAGGCGTTCACCTAACCAAGTACTGACCATACCCAACGTTACTTAACTTCAGTGATCGGACAAGAAGCGAGGTTTTCCTTTTACCTCAGCACAGGAGAGAAGTAAAGACCGTACAACAATACACACCAAATGATATTCACTTATCAATGCAGCCGTATTAAACAAAATACTAACAATAAGTCATTATATATACACCCCCTCGATGATGCCTATTTTCTCAGCACGCCAAAAGTCGCTTGATAATATTCCGAATTGGGTACGCATGACCAGTACTCCCTCAGCAAGGTACAATCTCAGCCCGCCGTTAGAATATATATAATTATCATAAGATGCCAGCAAAATTTATTTCACTTCTCAGTTTACCGGCCGTTCAGCCGGTTAGTCAGTTTATATTATAACCATTAACCAGTATTAGTCAAGGAAAGAGGAAATCTAGCCTATCCGGAGGAAACCGGTGATGTTTGGCAAGGTAACTTCTAATATGACCCGGGCAATGAACCAAAGACGGTTTTAAAAGGCTCGTGTTACAGCTATACCATAAAATAAAAGCTAGTAATATGGACGTTCCCGGAAACTACAATTTATTGTAAATTAGGAATTAAATAAATAAAAATAAAAGGAAAAATATATTAAATGTTTGAGACAGATTTCACCCAAGAGCTAACTTTCTATTTTAATTAATGGCTTAAACCAGGCGAGTTTATTATTACAGCCATTTCTTGAGTCCTTCAACTTGGATGATAAAGCGATGGTTGTTAGTGAGGAGACGTCCATACCCGGGAAGACGGTGGAAAATATATGACTGGCTGAGAATTGTCGAGATATATTGGTAAAATAGTATATACTGTAAGCTGCGAAGAATCGTCCATTATAAAAAACCACTTAATATATTTTATAGGAAGTTCCAACAGCAGCCCTACTGGATAATCTGGATGTTCTGACATTACAACTCGTGCAACTGCGTTATGGGTTGACAAGATACAAGCTTTTATTTACGTTATCCTCTACGCAACTCATCAGCTAAAGCCCAAACTCACCAAAACTGGGGTATGTTAATGCACAATACATTCAAGAACTTGTGCATGACCAATCTGCTAACTAGATATGTACTGTACATTACATTTGAATGATTAGTTAAGAATGAGTGTCACTGTGGGTTTCAGATTATAAAATAATAAGGATATTTGTGGTTTTCAGAGATTCATGTCACCAGAGAATTAATATGTACTCCCACTAAAAAAATATTCTGCACCCTTACGGCCTGATACAATATGACACGGGTGCCGAATAATTTTTTAGTGGGTGTACATTGAACAGCGTAGGAAATGGTGTTCTACCTTCAGGAGTGTTAATTTGCATATCTCTTGTCACTAGTATACTGAAAGCAATGCATCAATCTTTGTTTGCTAGAACCAAATCTCTCATTCAACACTACTCGTCCATTTTAGCTGGATCTGCTCAACACTATCAGCAACAAATGCAGTTTCTAATGCAGTTGCAGTATCTTTATGTCCGTAGTAGTGAAAACCGCTAACAACGCCGTCCCAAGGGTGGTACTGTACAGTGTCACAAGGGCGACACAGGAGACTGAACACGTTCTTCAATTCAATCACTTCTCCCTCCGAAGACGCTTGCTGCACTACACGGGTTACAAGGACTCACCGTTACACGAGTAGTTTCTGTTTAAGTTTCCTTTGCAAGTCACAGGGGGAAAAAAAATAGTTTTAACAGAATATTTTAATGCATAATAGATTTTATCCCCACAGGTGATTGTGAAATACTGAAAAACAACCCATGAGAACCAGAGGATGTTTTTCATAATTCTCTTCTTTACCCACTATGTTACTTCATTAATTTACAGTAGTATCTTAAGGAATAGCTTCACCATCGTCAACAGTCTGAGCCTTTGGGTGTAAGGACACCAATACTCGCCCCGTCCTCTCATTTCGTCGTCTCAGGTCAGATCTCATGTCTTGGAAGAGGTCGTCTCGGGCTGGATTGTTCCGTGGTTCAGGAGGAGGCGAATTTTACTCTCCATCACCAAGGTAGTCGGGTCACCATCAAGCATATTTACGAACTCCATGGACAATACAAAATCATCCCTCGCTTCTGATAAAGATTGAAATATTCCAAAGCAATCTGTGTGAGGATGAAGAGAGACTTTTGGACCATGATACGCACTACCTCCCGCCACCAGCATAAGTGACGTTACCACCACCAGTACCACCGTCGGCGTCATGTCAAACACCTGTGAAAAGGAAAAAAATAAACCATCCCAAAAAGGCGTAGAACAAAGAAACTGGTGAAAAGGAAGAATGAAAATTTAGCGACTAGTAATTATATCCAATTAAAAATATAGTAATTAGAGCACTAGGGTCAATTGATAGGCATTGGTTTCACTCAAATATTTTCTTCAGGCAATGTCCATCTTCAATTAATTTATCGGGGAAACAATTTTAAGCTCGAGTATTGGGAAGATATTGGAAGCATAATGTGTTGTCTAATGGTAGACCCTGCTGCAGTATGGCATCACGAAAATTGTGACCAAGTCACAGGTTGCTCATCTGAATTTCGGACTCGTTTACACACAATTGCAGGGTCTCAATTGTTTCTCTTACTATTGACAACACAACATACATACTGTTTATTGTTTCTCATTTTATTTTTTTCATTTTTGCATTTCTTTAGGATTCATCATCATCAAATTTTCGCCCCCCAGACCCTGATGTGGGTCAGTGACCTGTGCCCGGGTGGGTTAATCCCAGTAAAAAAAAATGGCGACATTAAGGGGTGAGAGCATATCTATGGACCTCAAGTGTTGGTCGAGTTACAGCTGGGCGGTGAAGTGGCTCTTAAGGGGGGGGGGGGTGTAAATTATGCGTTTTCAACCAATATGGCTCCCGAGTTCGTGTTTTTTCCGATGATAAACAATTTTAAGACCCTTTTCTTCTATGAAGTTTCCCTTGCAAATGACAAATATACCGGGGGATCCAAAGGGGGGGGGGGTAGAGGCCCCCCCCCGATTAGGCAGTTTAATTTAGGTAATTTTAGGTCATTTGCGAAAGATACGTCATAAAGAGTCTTAAAGGAGTCTATACCATCGGAAAAACACATTGCTCAACTCGTGAGCCCTATTGGTTTGAACATGCAATTTACCGAACGGGGTACCCAGGAATAATGAAAATCCTATTAATTAATGAGACCGGTAATGGAACGACGTTGGTTTACAAATTAAAGAAACATTTATGATAACCTAAAATAACTATCGGAGTCAAACGGAGGAAAAATGCTAATTAAAGGAACAAAAAGTTCAAATACTGCTTAACATTTTCTGTAATCCTAATGGACAACTTTTCGGAGAGGAAAATGTACAAAAGCTGCTCACGCGAATTTATCAAAGTTGATGTCTAAAATAATTATGGGCTCTTGGGTGGAGTTCCAACAATGTCGATGGAAAGCTTATGGGAGGCGAGGAGTTGGAGCTAGTCCTTTCCTCGCTTGCTAATCCTTGGTTTAACAGTAGACGCATAAACTAGACAGCTCCTGTACGTCGTTTGTGCCAGCGTGACAAAAGTGATACTTTAATCGTCCGACTCATGGGAAGGAATCACTTTATGAATATTTTCTAGAGAAACCTAGGGTAGAGGAATTGCAGTTAACGTATTTTTGATTCTCCCTTTTTGCCAGAGTGAATACGGAGCTCCTAAACATTAGTCGGCCATCTTGGTAATACCCAAACATCACTGATCCGGGAACCTGTGCTATAATTTCTCGCCTTGTGTCTATTTGTTGGCAGATTCTATTTTTTTTCTATAGCAACGTTATTGTGGTTTATTTTATTTATGGTTATCCAGTAATTTCACATTATATTTTTCAACAGGGGCACATGAAATTAGTTAAGGAATTCTGTAAAACTACGATTTCGGACAATATGGCTATAGAGTTACGCAATGCGTTTTTGCGATGATTTTGGCAATTTTAAGACACTACAGTGAGGTTCCATCGCATATGACCTAAAATTACCTAGCCTAACTTCCTAACCGGGGTACTCCGCCACGCCCCCCCCCCCCCCCCCCCCGGATCTCCCAGTATATTTAAGTAATTTGCGAAGGAAAGGTCATAAGGCAATTCTTAAAATTGCGTAAAGGTGTAGAAGGTGACCACCATAAGTTGCTAATTTTCTTGATTTTTTTTTTGCTATACTTTTTGATTTTCGTTATATTAAAAAAAACTTAATGATTTTTAAGTTTTTATTTTTTATTTACTCTAGCCTACGACCTTAAACTCCTTGTTAGTGGGCAGGGCATGAAGGAGAGAAATTGCGGGGTAAACACGGCTAACACGGATATTATGGCATTAAAATTACGTCTCTAGGTGCATTTCTAAAGATTGAAAACATTTTCTTACTGTTAAGTTCCGCGTCACAATTTCCCTGCCTGTGCCATTTCCCTTTGTTGTCAACCTGTATAAATTATTTTCCATTATTCCAGATCCTTTTAATAAAATAATATCGCATATGTTAATAAGTTTATAAAACGTTAATACCGGTAAATTCTTATTTTGTTTACTTTTTAAATGCATTCTCATCTTCTCATATCTATATATAAGAAATACAGTGTAAATGATATACGGTCATACTCACAGGATCTTTTAAGACCGATTTCGTTCTTTTTTTAATAGTTTCCAATACCGTTAACATTCTTCACAATTCTCTATTGTGTCTCCTCGCACTTATACGGTTACCCACAAGGATAGGGACGGTACATCACGTGTTTACAGCGTCTCTTGTACATGGCGACCATGAGTTGGTTGTAATTATTTTTATTTTAGAGTTTTGTCTTTCGTAACAATAGTTAGGTAGGTTCTCGGTTCTTTTGCTTATTTTGGTCGCCCAATATTAAGGCAAGTTGTTTGTTTAGGATTAAATGAACACGATACCGCATAGAACCTAATAGAACCTGACCTAACATACCCAACCTATGGGTATGTTAGGTCAGGTTCTTTGCATTGCTTCCATTTTTGGGTTTAATATGATCTTAAGCGTGTTGAAAAAATTTAAACCAATTCGGAACATTTCTTCTGGTGGTCACCCTCGACTATACCATTACGTACAATTGCCTAAACCATCGGAGAAACACATTGCTCAACTACAGCCATATTGTCCGATACTGCAGTAATACCAGGAATTCTAATGAGTATTTGTCAATTTAACTTATTGCACAGAGCATTTAATTAACATCGGAGGTTACCGTAACCTCCACTAATGCCTTAAATTATAATTGTCGTCAATCTACCGAAACGTCGAGTATGGCAACAGTTACTACCGGTTTCTTACAGTGAATTCACAACTCGGATCCTTTAATTACAAGTACTTTTCTAGTTAACTTACCTTTAGTATATTCGGCTCTAGAGTTTCCAAGTAGATTCTGCAAACCAGATGTTCAGCCAAGGTACAATAAAGTAGCCGGTGGTGAGGAGTACAGCACACTGAGGGTGAACTGGTGGTGTTGGGTGGTGAGGTGTACAGCACACTGAGTTTGAGCTGGTGGTGTTGGGTGGTGAGGTGGACTATTGAGTCGAGTGATTCATTTTCTCTTACTTTGAGCTCAACTGTTTCGAAACTTAACTCATACACTCGAAAAGGGATTAATCATAATTAGGTAAAAGAATATATCGCGATTTAACTAGGTTTTGTATTTTTTTAATTTATATAGTTACCCCCCCAAATATTAGGCTTATAAATTAAATTAATATTCTGTGATGTGAGTATATCATTCCGAAGATTTGTCTGAAGCACCGAAAATCCAATATTAACAGTAAGCCTCGTCCGAAATCTTCCTTTCCTGTTCACTGCACATAACATAATTATTCAAAGTGTTTGCAAAAAAAAAACACAGTTAATATAATAGTAGTTATCTAATCACACAGAATTTGTTATATATGTGTAAGGAGAACAAAACTATTGTAGATTGTGACAGAAAACTAAAATATAACAAGTTAAGTTGTGTGAGAACATTGAGACAAAACAACTCGATGGCGGAGCTAAAAAAAGACTAATGTTAAAGAATATAGCGAACAGGACTTGGCGCATCACTTAAAATAAGTATATCAGTCAACACGAACCGACCAATCCTATTCTAATTTGACAAAGGATACATTAAAATTATTAGATTATATTGAGTTACCATTAGGTCGTTTGTTGTAAAGAAAAATAATCATAATTTTGTGGTCAGGGTCGTGGTATTTCTTCTAACAATGATCATCTTGCCAACGAAACTGACAAAACACAAAGTCAGTTATGATCGTACACTCACGGAGGAAATCCTTAGGCTGTGTTGGTGACTTAGTTTTGATGGTGAAAATTGATCCAATATGTTCAAGTGAAGGATATTTCAGTGTCGGGGCAGTGAAAAGAAGTTAGAGGTAAATTTAATACAATAACTAGAATTATGTTAAAGAATGACGATAAAGTATATTAGGGATCCGACCTTGTTTATAATTGTCGACGTTCATCATGTTGGCTAGTTAATTATTTTACTCTGAATAATGTCAAAATTAACTCGATTAAAGCTACGTGTGTTATGATTAACGAAATATGTAACTTTGGGTACAAGTTTACTTTCCTTTCCTACCATAATTATTACACTTGGAAGTTTATATAATGGAATAGAAGTTATTTGTTACTAAGGTGGTAGAGTGATTGGAGTGGCAAATTGGTTGGTGAGGTAGTTGGTGGGGTGGTTGATGGGGGTGAGAGAGTGGTTGGTGGGGTGGTAGAGTGATTGGTGGGGTGGTAGAGTGGTTGGTGGGGTGGGAGAGTGGTTGGTGGGGTGGTAGAGTGGTTGGTGGGGTGGTAAAGTGGTTGGTGGGGTGGTAGAATGGTTGTTGGGGTGGTTGGTGGGGTGGTAGAGTGATTGGTGGGGTGGTAGAATGGTTGTTGGGGTGGTAGAGTGGTTGGTGGGGTGGTAGAGTGATTGGTGGGGTGGTAGAATGGTTGTTGGGGTGGTTGGTGGGGTGGTAGAGTGATTGGTGGGGTGGTAGAATGGTTGGTGGGGTGGTAGAGGCGCCTTCACTACCCAACACTGCCCGAGCTCAGTGGTGTACGGCTGAGAATATATCCGCCAAACAGTATTGGGGAATAAAGTGGCGTCATTCTCCTTATACATTAATACTGTTTGTCATACCAAGAGGTCAGGTATTTATACATGATCAGGATTAAACGGCATTAATTGGCTAACGTTATACTTCCAATTAAATCTTCAAAAGTAACATTTTAAGTGAAGCAAGTGTTACGTTACGTTGGCTCCTTATTCTCTTACAGTATATAAAGAACATAACAGGGAACCATTTTGGTGATATGTATGACAATGGATATCAATATTTATATTGTTTTCAAAATGATGAGCTGCTCCTAGTAATTTTTCTATGTTTCAGGTGTGGTGCACCGCGGCCTTCATCTAGTTCCCAGCGAGGAACTGTGACCCACTTCCTCAGATTCATATGTTAGAACTTTACCTCAACTTTGTACCGAGGTTGTTAAGGGAACATGTATTCTTGGGACAGGACAAAGGCAGTCGCCGTCCTCCCCAGTCGTCGTCCACCAGCTCAACAAGGTGAACAACTTTGCCCACGCCACACATGTCCACTTGATCAACCAACATTCATGAGCCTCCGGATATCTGTATACTGTAGACGTCATTCATGTGTGTGATTTAGGAAGCTGTTTGTAATGGATATATGAGTGAGTTAGGATGTATTAGGGAGAGTTTGTTGTTATTATTAATGGGCGTCTCAGGGATGTATAATGGTTGGGATGAAGGATGTTATCATTGGTGCTTCAATGAGGGTAAAAGGGAGGGCTGAAGACAGAGCCATGTGTGCCTTGTAACTCATTGGTATTCTTTATTGCAGGAAAGTGAGGATTACAGCTCTTCAAGGGACAGTTACACATTGCCATGCAGGTATGTAACTCACATTACTGAATAGAAAACAAAAGGTGTTAGTATAAGATATTGTACTTGCAGTCTTAGTGTGCCAGGTATAATTCCTGCACATCTGGCCTCTCTCCTCCCTGATCATGTAAAGAGAGTCGAGTGTCCTTCTCCCTTTGTCATGAAGGCCACAATAACCCCTTTCCCTCCCTCCCTCCCTCCCCTGATACTGGAGGGCATCACAGCCCCTCCCACCCTCCCTGTGGTCATGTAGAACAACTAACCCCACGCATCTCCTCATGGAGGGCATCAAAGCCCTCCTCTTCATCGTTGAGCATTTAGGAACCCTTCCCTCTCGTGAAGTGAATGAACGCACCATTCCTTCCTGACCTGGTCATTGAGCAGCATCAAAGTCCCCCTCCCATAGTCATAGATGAAATTGAAGTCACTTTTCCCTGGTCATGGAGGGGTCGATGTTTGTTTTCCTGTACGCATGAGCTAGCTGGGGCTGGCTCGCTGGATAGCTGGTCACTACGCCACAAACTAAGACTAGGAGGTTGTTTTTGTTGACCTGTCTGACTATCGCTGGTGCTGGCGAGCTGGTTAAAATATTTGTTCTTTTATACGCTCGGGATGGCGGGCTAATCCATAGTTTTGACCACACTATGGTTGGCTGCTCAGTGACGAGTCTACTTATACCAACTGTTCTGTCCAGTTTTCCGGCGGTGTTTTTGTCTGGTTCATTGACATGTTCTCCTCTTCTCGGGACTCAACCCAAAAACTTAGAATAAAAAAAATCATTTATGGTGCTATTTCTATGACAACGATCAATAAATTTTTAAAGCGGGGGAATGAGATTCTTGGGTCAATATTTGTAGTGGATGTCTTGGGAGGACAGGTGGTAAGAAAGATAAACACGGAGTCTACAGTTACGAGAGTGCTTGAGGTGGTAGTATTTAGCGATCGACAGGAGGTTTGCCCGTGTTGGTAGATAAAACTGACATCATTTTAGAGTAATGCAGGGACTTATATTATCAGTAAACCGTGACGGATTATTCTGGTCTATTTATTATATGTAGAGTTAACAGGTGGTCGGTAATGTGTAGTAACAAAGGAGCTCTTAAGGTGTATTCTACCTGGGACAAAAGAAGCGCTCAGTATGTCCGTCATTGTGTCATGTTGATGTTTTATCCTCTCTCTCTCTCTCTCTCTCTCTCTCTCTCGCTCTCTCTCTCATACATTGCTGCACCATTCTGGTTATGGAGAGGTACCCTGGTAATATACAGGTCTAACAGCTTATCATGAAGGTTTAATTTATGTAAAAGAAACTATTTCAAAAACGTAACTTCCAGTTTAAGTGATAATCTATTCAATTATACTTTACGTGAAAGTCTAATAGACATTTGATAATGTTGTTAGTCGTTGTGCTCAGTGGTAAGCAGCTGGCTATTAGCTGGCCTGTGCTCATCTGTTTAACATTATTATTGAGGAATGTAGAGGCGCCACAATCTGGCTCCCCTGGTGGTGAAGGTCCGCTGGTGTTGTCTGAGGTGATCCACTACCTCCACCAACAGCTGACAGGTGACCCACTACCTCCACCAGTAGCTGACAGGTGACCCACTACCTCCACCAACAGCTGACAGGTGACCCACTACCTCCACCAGTAGCTGACAGGTGACCCACTACCTCCACCAGCAGCTGACAGGTGACCCACTACCTCCACCAGTAGCTGACAGGTGACCCACTACCTCCACCAGTAGCTGACAGGTGACCCACTACCTCCACCAGTAGCTGACAGGTGACCCACTACCTCCACCAGCAGCTGACAGGTGACCCACTACCTCCACCAGTAGCTGACAGGTGACCCACTACCTCCACCAGTAGCTGACAGGTGACCCACTACCTCCACCAGCAGCTGACAGGTGACCCACTACCTCCACCAGTAGCTGACAGGTGACCCACTACCTCCACCAGTAGCTGACAGGTGACCCACTACCTCCACCAGCAGCTGACAGGTGACCCACTACCTCCACCAGTAGCTGACAGGTGACCCACTACCTCCACCAACAGCTGACAGGTGATTCACTACCTCCACCAGTAGCTGACAGGTGACCCACTACCTCCACCAGTAGCTGGCAGGTGACCCACTACCTCCACCAGTAGCTGACAGGTGACCCACTACCTCCACCAGAAGCTGACAGGTGACCCACTACCTCCACCAGTAGCTGGCAGGTGATTCACTACCTCCACCAGTAGCTGACAGGTGACCCACTACCTCCACCAGCAGCTGACAGGCGACCCACTACCTCCACCAGTAGCTGACAGGTGACCCACTACCTCCACCAGCAGCTGACAGGTGACCCACTACCTCCACCAGTAGCTGACAGGTGACCCACTACCTCCACCAGCAGCTGACAGGTGACCCACTACCTCCACCAGTAGCTGGCAGGTGACCCACTACCTCCACCAGAAGCTGACAGGTGACCCACTAGCCCCACCAGTAACTGACAAGTGACCCACTACCTCCACCAGTAGCTGACAGGTGACCCACTACCTCCACCAGTAGCTGACAGGTGACCAACTACCTCCACCAGTAGCTGACAGGTGACCCACTACCTCCACCAGTAGCTGGCAGGTGACCCACTACCTCCACCAGAAGCTGACAGGTGACCCACTAGCCCCACCAGTAACTGACAGGTGACCCACTACCTCCACCAGTAGCTGGCAGGTGACCCACTACCCCCACCAGTAGCTAACAGGTGACCCACTAGCCCCACCAGTAACTGACAGGTGACCCACTACCCCCACCAGTAGCTAACAGGTGACCCACTACCTCCACCAGAAGCTGACAGGTGACCCACTAGCCCCACCATTAACTGACAGGTGACCCACTACTTCCACCAGTAGCTGACAGGTGACCCACTACCTCCACCAGTAGCTGACAGGTGATTCACTACCTCCACCAGTAGCTGACAGGTGACCCACTACCTCCACCAGTAGCTGGCAGGTGACCCACTACCTCCACCAGAAGCTGACAGGTGACCCACTAGCCCCACCAGTAACTGACAGGTGACCCACTACCTCCACCAGTAGCTGGCAGGTGACCCACTACCCCCACCAGTAGCTAACAGGTGACCCACTACCCCCACCAGTAACTGACTTCAGAGTATCTTCATCATGTTCTCTGCAGTTGGTGTAGGGAGGCGTAGGTTGGTTCGGTGTATAATAAGGGCCGACCATCCATAAGTTTGCCGTCTTAGACTAAAATGAAAAAATTATCTTCGAGTGCAGGATGTTGCTGGTGATGTTGCTGTGTTGTTGATGAAGTTTGGTACATTGACCCTTGTCACTTACCTGTGAGAGAGAAGGTGCAGTGGACGTTTTAGGGTGAAAATATTTCGTTTGGGCGGTTGTGGTGAGGCCAGTCACCAGGCCAGGCCAACACACAAGATCATGTCAGCACACCAAGCCAGGCAGCACACCAGGCCAGGCCAGCACACCAGGCCAGGCCGACACACAAGATCAGGCCAGCACACCAGGCCAGGCCAGCACGCCAGGCCAGGCCAGCACACCAGGCCAGGCCAGCACACCAGGCCAGCATTAAACCTGCTACCCCCAACTGACCAATCAATATATCACCGCGTTATTAGATACCACGACCGTAGAGTGACTGTAACGCTGACTAAACGCCCACTCATTCCACAAAAGTCGTGGTCATATTTTCCTGTACACAAATACATGACAAATTTGATAACATGTTTTTATCTCCTTTTTCAGGGTTCGAGTAAGTAATAATAAAACTAAAATTGAATAAAATCACATTTCCTTAAAAATAGTAATGCACGAGTAAGTTTTTTTTGCAAATTGTTTTCGTTTTGGTTCATGCTAACACAAATTAAAAGTTTCTTAGATTTGATCGTAACCAATGAAAGTAAATCTCCAGATTAGAGAAAAACTTGTGGTAGTGGAGAAAAAAAGCTTTATCGTCGTGTAATGTGAAACCTCTTTGATGGTTCAGACTCATTTCATACAAGCGAATCTTTTGACCCTTTCAGCTGTTGCTACATTTAATTTAATTTAATTTATCATCTGTTGCTAGATTCTGATATATCGCCCACTGTTGCTACATTCTGCCCGGGGATGACGTGTTGTGGTGGACGACACAAGCAGGAACCAGGACTGTACTATTAAGACACAGTTCCACCACTCCATTACGTACACAGTCAACAGAAACACAGTCAGAAGATACACATTCAGCAGCTACACAGTCAGAAGATACACATTCAGCAGCTACTCAGTCAACAGCTACACATTCAGTAGACACACAGTCAATAGCTACACAGTCAGCAGATACACAGACAGAAGATACACATTCAGTAGACACACAGTCAACAGCTACACATTCAATAGACACACAGTCAACAGCTACACATTCAGTAGACACTCAGTCAACAGCTACACATTCAGTAGACACACAGTCAACAGCTAACCATTCAGCAGATACACAGTCAACAGCTACACATTCAGTAGACACACAGGCAACAGCTACACATTCAGCAGATACACAGTCAACAGCTACACATTCAGAAGATACACAGTCAACAGCTACACATTCAGCAGAAACAGTCAACATCTACACATTCAGCAGATACACAGTCAACAGCTCCACATTCAGCAGATACACAGTCAACATCTACACATTCAGCAGATACACAGTCAGCAGCTATACATTCAGCAGAAACACAGTCAACATCTACACATTCAGCAGACACACAGTCAACATCTACACATTCAGCAGATACACAGTCAACATCTACACATTCAGCAGACACACAGTCAACATCTACACATTCAGCAGATACACAGTCAGCAGCTATACATTCAGCAGAAACACAGTCAACGTCTACACATTCAGCAGACACACAGTCAACAGCTACACATTCAGCAGATACACAGTCAACATCTACACATTCAGCAGACACACAGTCAACATCTACACATTCAGCAGAAACACAGTCAACATCTACACATTCAGCAGATACACAGTCAACAGCTACACATTCAGCAGATACACAGTCAACAGCTCCACATTCAGCAGATACACAGTCAACAGCTCCACATTCAGCAGATACACAGTCAACATCTACACATTCAGCAGACACACGGTCAGCAGCTACACATTCAGCAGATACACAGTCAACAGCTCCACATTCAGCAGATACACAGTCAACATCTACACATTCAGCAGATACACAGTCAACAGCTACACATTCAGCAGATACACAGTCAACAGCTCCACATTCAGCAGATACACAGTCAACAGCTCCACATTCAGCAGATACGCAGTCAACAGCTATACATTCAGCAGACACACGGTCAACAGCTACACATTCAGCAGACACACGGTCAGCAGGTATACAAGACAGATCAAAGGATTAAAAAATCTCATTTTATATCTCCGGGTTATTTTCTTTTCTTGGTCAAATTTTTAAGACCCGAACGTTTGAGTGGGTGATTTACTGCCTGAAGCTCCCGTCGTGTTATGACCTTTTCACCTTCTCATGTGATCTACAAATCTAACTTTGAAATTGGTAGCAAATTTTCAGTAGATAATTGTTTTTAAATACGAATTAACTTATTAACTTTGCTGTCTCCCTGCCAAAGACTGAAGGTAATTGAAGCAAGAAGATTTTAACTGTTAGAGGTAATAATGATGTAGTAAACCAAGTCTATGGCAGGGAGTTCTACACAGTGCTAGTTCAGAGTATAGATGAATTTTAGCAAATATAAATTCTGCAAGGTGGAATTCTGACAGATGAAGCACCTCTCCTCTCAGTCCGTAAGGTCGATGGAGGATGCGAGGTGGAGGCACTATCGAGTGTAGGTCGTCGTAACAGTGACTGTGGAAGTATCAATAGAACAAGGAGAGCGATGAGATGCCTCTGCTAATGTGCGCTGCTGCAAGTTTTCTGGTATGGTTATTATTGTTGATTGTTCTGATGGCTTTTTTGTGTACGGAGTCGAGGAGGTGAAGGGCCCTAGCACTACATCCTGGTCAGAGACGACACCAGTATTCCATCTGGGGGGCGCTCGTGACTCGTATAAAGGGTTAACTGCTCATCGGTAAAGTAGGGTCTTGCTCTGAACATGAGACCAACTTTTAATAAGGTAGTTTGGGCCAGAGATTTGAACAGTTCTTATATGGCAATATTTTTGGTTAAGATGCTTAAAATCTACCTGGGTTGTGTGATGGTGGGCTGATGGCTTTGATTAAATGCCTTTTGAAATTTGGAACTTGAATCTGTCAAACTTTAACCTTTATCAGGACGAATCACAATACTCTTAAATTTTATTACTGAAGCTGATAGTAGATGTTTGACTGTACAGACTCATCACAAACATTTATGAGGGAACATGTAACTTTATGTTAATGATACCTGGAGTTTGTGGGCCTGGGGGGGTGAGAGTTAGTGTAAATGTGTGTATGTACTGACGAGTGACCAGCGCAAGCGTGTATATAAGCGTAGAAGGGTCATATAACTGTCTATTTAATGCATACGTAATAAGTTCATGATCAGTAACCTATACCATCATTGTAGAAATACTTGAAACGTACAAGAAATGGATGAAAAACTACAAAGTTGACTTTACCGTATAAGGTTAGGTCAGGTGGAAGGAGGGAGGCGTAAGGGTCGTGGAGCAGAGTGGAGTGTACAGAAAACCTCAGTACATATACAGTGAAATTTTACAAACAAGAAGAGGGTTATGCTCCTGCAATAGTTAGAAGCTGAGGTAACAGTGGCCGCGGGGGACAGCCTGGTAGGTTGAGGAGCTTCATTAAAGTGGGGGGAGAGGGAGAATGGTACTTGACGACGCTGTAAAGTAGGAATGATACACTTAGCGGAGGGAGGCGAAAAGAGAGTTACAGGCACTGGTAAACTATTCCACAACTTTATTTTGTTTCTCTCCTTCTCTGTCTGTCTGTCTGTCTGTGTCTTCAACTCTTAAGATTTCACACACCCTGCCCAGTGCCCATCCTAGCTGTAGCTGACTCCTCTACCCTTGATCATCCGAGCTGTAGCTGACTCCTCTACCACCCCTGACCATCCTAGCTGTGGCTGACTTCTCTACCCCTCTAACCATCTTAGCAATGGTTGATTCCTCTACCCCTGACCATCCTAGCTATGGCTGGCTCCTCTACCCCCTGACCATTCTAATTGTGTCTGACTCCTCTACCCCCTGACCATTCTAGCTGTGGCTGACGCCTCTACCCCGTGACCATCCAAGCTGTGGCTCACGCCTCTACCACCTCTGACCATCCTAGCTGTGGCTGACTCCTCTACCGCCCTTGACCATCCTAGCTGTGGCTGACGCCTCTACCCCCTGACCATCCTAGCTGTGGCTCACGCCTCTACCACCTCTGACCATCTTAGCTGTGGCTGACTCCTCTATCACCCCTGTGTAATGAGTGGGATCTTCTGTATAAATAACAGTAAGAAGTTATTAGTTGTAGGATAACGTGAGGAAGTTTGGTAGCGTGGCCGGTTAGTTATTTAACTGTTAATATATTCTTAGGGGGAATTTTCTAAACACCAACTCCAAGTACAGCTATTTATTATTCAACTCAAAGGCATGGACACATTAATAGAACATTGTTTACTTTACTATACAATGACTCGGACAACAAACATGAAATGGATACACTTCCCACCGTAAGTAACTCACTCTTGGATCGCTCTGACAATGACTGGCGTGTGACCTGAGGGAGGCCCAGCAGTTGGGGAAGCTGCAAGTGCTGCTGGACTATGTCTTCTATGGGAGACTGCTAGCTGGAGACTCGGTGCTGGGAAGAGAAGTCTCCTTATGGGGAGGAGCTGTCGGCCCCTTCCCTGTTACAATAATGATCCGAATGCTACAGACTGGTGGACGGAGCTACAGGGCCCTTATATTGGCGAGTCACGAGCCGGAAGATATCGTCACTAATCTGGGTGTATGTGCTCAGGTGACAGTTGTACTGGCTGGAGGGTAGCTTCTTGAGTAACACGGTCATGTCGCCGGGTTAACTCACATACCTTGTGGCCGTCAGCTCTCCTGGGTCAGGTCTTAATCTCACTGTGGGTGTATCAACCTATGTGGATTACCACGTGGGCATCTACTTACTGTTATATGTGCTGTACTTTCTCTGGGCTGTAAGCAATGGTCTGATAAAACAATTATTACACCTGACCATCCTAGCCGTAGCTGACTCCTTTACCATCCCTGACCATCCTAGCTGTGGCTGACATAAGAACATAAGAAAATAAGGAGTCTGCAATAGGCCGGTTCGCCTGTGCATGGCAGCTCCTGTCGAGAGTTACTACCACTCTCTATCATCCATGAATCTATCCAGCCTCCTTTTGAAACCTTCCAGAGTTCCAACACTTACTACAAAGTTGCTAAGCTTGTTCCACTCGTCCACCACTCTATTTGTGAACCAGTTCCTACCTATTTCCCTCCTAAACCTAAACTTATCCAACTTAAATCCGTTGCTCCGAGTCCTATCCTGCTCGGATATTATAAGAACTTTATTTATATCCCCTTTATTGGTTCCTTTCACCCACTTAAATACTTCTATCATATCTCCCCGCACTCTTCGTCTTTCTAGGGAATGCAAGTTTAGTTTCTTTAACCTATCCTGATATGGAAGGTTTCTAAGTCCCGGAATCATTTTCGTCATTCTTCGCTGCACCGACTCTAGTGAATTGATATCCATTCTATTATAAGGGCACCAGAACTGAACCGCATAATCGTGGTGCGGCCTGACTAGCACAAGATATATTTGCAATATGACCTCTGCACTCTTATTACTTACACTTCTAGATATAAAACCCAATTCTCTGTTTGCCTTATTTCGAACATTAACGCACTGTTTTCTAGGCCGTAGGTCCGGGCTTACAAGTACCCCTAGGTCTCTTTCACAAGTCGACTTCTCTAGGTTGATGTTGTTAAGGCTGTATACATTGACAGTATTTGTTCTTCCAATATTAAGTACGCTGCACTTGCTGGTGTTGAATTTCATTTGCCATTTTTCAGACCACCCCTGCAGTTTATTTAGATCCTCCTGTAATGCATTTGCATCCTGCCCTAAATTAATCTGCCCCCCTATTTTGGTGTCATCCGCAAACTTGCTTATGTCACTGCTGATCCCAGTATCTAGATCATTTATGTAGATTATAAACAAGAGTGGGCCTAGTACTGACCCCTGGGGAACCCCACTGGTTATACGGCCCCACTCAGATTTAACACCATCTACGCTGACCGTCTGCGTTCTATCGGTGAGCCATGATTTTATCCAATTTAAAACTTTCCCCTCGATACCATGAGCCTTAGTTTTTCTCAGAAGCCTCTGATGCGGTACTCCGTCAAATGATTTGCTAAAGTCTAAATAAATAACGTCGTAATTTTCGTCATTATCTACTCCCTGGAAGACTTTCCTAAAAACGTCAGCAGATTTGTTAGGCAAGATTTTCTCTTTGTAAACCCATGCTGAGAGTCGTAGATTAATTTGCTTTTCTCTAAATGCGATCGGATGCTATCTGCTATAATTGATTCAAGAAATTTCCCCACTACTGACGTCAAACTGATTTGACGCTGATGCTCTGTCTCCCTTTCTGAATATGGGTACCACATTTGCCTGCTTCCACAAGTCTGGCACAACTCCCGTGTCTAATGATTTTGTAAATAAATTTACGAGGGGCTCGCTAATCTGTCCCCTGACTCCTCTACCACCCTGACCATCCTAGCCGTGGCTGATTCCTCTACCACCCCTGACCATCCAGGCTGTGGCTGACTCCTCTACCACCCCTGACCATCCAGGCTGTGGCTGACTCCTCTACCACCCTGACCATCCTAGCCGTGGCTGACTCCTCTACCACCCCTGACCATCCTAGCCGTGGCTGACTCCTCTACCACCCTGACCATCCTAGCCGTGGCTGACTCCTCTACCACCCCTGACCATCCTAGCCGTGGCTGACTCCTCTACCACCCCTGACCATCCTAGCCGTGGTTGACTCCTCTACCACCCCTGACCATCCTAGCCGTGGTTGACTCCTCTACCACCCCTGACCATCCTAGCCGTGGTTGACTCCTCTACCACCCCTGACCATCCTAGCTGTGTCTGCCTCCTCTACCCCTTGACCATCCTAGCTGTGGCTGACTTCTCTACCCCCTGACCATCCTAGCTGTGGCTGACTTCTCTACCCCCTGACCATCCTAGCTGTGGCTGACTCTTCTACCCCTTGACCATCCTAGCTGTGGCTGACTCCTCTACCCCTTGACCATCCTAGCTGTGGTTGACTCCTCTACCACCCCTGACCATCCTAGCTGTGGCTGACTCCTCTACCCCTTGACCATCCTAGCCGTGGTTGACTCCTCTACCACCCCTGACCATCCTAGCTGTGGCTGACTCCTCTACCCCTTGACCATCCTAGCCGTGGTTGACTCCTCTACCACCCCTGACCATCCTAGCCGTGGCTGACTCCTCTACCACCCCTGACCATCCTAGCTGTGGTTGACTCCTCTACCCCTTGACCATCCTAGCTGTGGTTGACTCCTCTACCACCCCTGACCATCCTAGCTGTGGCTGACTCCTCTACCCCTTGACCATCCTAGCCGTGGTTGACTCCTCTACCACCCCTGACCATCCTAGCCGTGGCTGACTCCTCTACCACCCCTGACCATCCTAGCTGTGGTTGACTCCTCTACCCCTTGACCATCCTAGCTGTGGTTGACTCCTCTACCACCCCTGACCATCCTAGCTGTGGCTGACTCCTCTACCCCTTGACCATCCTAGCCGTGGTTGACTCCTCTACCACCCCTGACCATCCTAACTGTGTCTGAGTCCTCTACCCCTTGACCATCCTAGCTGTGGCTGACTTCTCTACCCCTTGACCATCCTAGCTGTGTCTGCCTCCTCTACCCCTTGACCATCCTAGCTGTGGCTGACTTCTCTACCCCCTGACCATCCTAGCTGTGGCTGACTCCTCTACCCCTTGACCATCCTAACTGTATCTGAGTCCTCTACCATCCCTGACCATCCTAGCTGAAGTCGACTCATCCCGGCCAACAAATGTCGCATTATGAATAAATTATGCATCAGACAGTGGCGGCAACAACAGTTTACAGGACGGCCCCGTGTGAAACCACCTGTGCCCCGGAACGCTGCTTGTACCCGGAAACAGTTTATTTACCCTGAAAGTTACAGCGACATAAACTGTACAGAATTAATAATACCGACGTTGCTGAGTCATTAGAGTGTTGTGAGTTTTGGAATAACATCTGTTAAAACATACTGAGATAAAGTTTGGTTTGTAAGTAAATTAACTATACAGTATATGGATGTTACGTTTTCTCGTGTTGTGTTAAGGCTGGTGATCTTGTACACAACCTAGACGGGTTCGACTCTGAAGCAAAATTTAATTGAGTGTTGGACTTGGGTGTGTATCTGTTTTCTTCATTTTATTAATTTTCTCATTTTATACATCAGAGTACAACAAAAATTTATCTTAAGTACGAAATTTTTAATACAGTGTAGCTACATAAACAGTGAGGGTATACAAACAATGTACATCTTTCAGAGCAGGTTTTAAAATCGATGTTTATAGTGAGGATACTGAATGTACGAAGTTGTGATGGATTTAACTCATAGACAGTAGTTTAAGTTCCTCTGGTTTGGACAAATTCGAGTGCTAACTTTTACTGTACTAAACGATTATGGCAAACTTCTCTTGGATAATGAAAAAAAATATATAGATAATTTAGTGATATGTAGTAACAATGGAAGCCCTATTGGTGTTGTGATATGTGAGAGTGTGGTATATATCAACCCTGGTATATCCGTAAATCAATCCTGGTATATTCACAACACTGGTATATCCGTAAATCACCCATGTTATATTCACAACGCTGGTATATCCGTAAATCACCCCTGGTATATTCACAACGCTGGTATATCCGTAAATCACCCTTGGTATACCCGTAAGTCAACCCTGGTATACCCGTAAGTCAACCCTGGTATAACAACACTCATTCGTATAATATCCATTTCGTGTTTCACTAATATACACTGGCAGAACTATATTTTCTGATCTATTTTACGTTCTTAAGAGTAATTAATTTTCGTTTTCATGGTAGACCAATTTAGTTTTGATAGAGGACTGCGGAGATTAACTGTTATTGCCGAGGACGGACGATTAATTAAACTTTTCATTAGGGAGGAGTTTATAATTTTTTTTCCTATTTATTCTTTTTTCTTGGCGTCCCTGAATAATAAAACGATGTGAATAGCAATTTTATTAGAAAAGTTGATGACATCTTATTAGAGTCTCATCTTAAGATCAAACTTGGTGACCTCCAGCTCCACATTGACGTTGTGTTGACAAAGTTTCTGGCTTTGTTTCTCATGTCCGCAGCTTAAGGCACACAGGCGTATCCCACTCGTCCAGCGTCCAGTATATTACCGCCACTGTGATCGTTGTCCAGTAGGATGTTGTTTGGTGGTGGGTGTGTAGGGGTGTGTGTAGCCTTCTGCTAGGGTCTTGGTGGGTCATGTCGTCTTATAGGCTGTGTCAACATGGTGGGGTGGGTTATGGCCGGGCTGTGGCTCACAGTGAGCCATAACTTTATCAAGATAGTGGGACTGGTTATGGCCGGGCTGTGGCTCACAGTGAGCCATAGCTTTATCAAGATAGTGG